>RJWH01000112.1:1081980-1483120 GCA_004363575.1 Solenodon paradoxus | reverse complement strand
CAAAGACCCCAGGCTTTGTTTCAGCAGGGTTTTTATAACCAAGGTTACAGAGCAAGGGATTAGTTACAATTTCAGACCTTGAAGCATTCACATATTTAGTATCTTTTGGCCCCTGGTTTCGGGTATGTCATCTCTAAGGAAAGTTACAATTCCAGACCTTGAAGCATTCACATATTTAGTATCTTTTGGCCCCAGGTTTTGGGTATGTCTTCTCTAAGGAATTTCTAGTTTCAGGGCCAGAAAGAAACGGGGTTCTTATTTCAGGAAGCGTAACTCAGGCCTATAGCTATTTCTGTCCGGAGCCTGTCATGGCGGTGATCCGGCTTCTACAGATGGAGAAAATTGGCTTTTAAATTCACCTACAGGAGACTGATACTTCTGCTCTCATTTCTTTGACCAATGAAAGTTACATGGATATACCTAAACTCACAGAATGTGAATTCTTCCTGGCTGGAAAGGAGAAGAAAAGACAGTAGTAAGCATTAGTGTTTATCAAACACTTGAACTTGATTTTACTAATAAGTACACTTTATTCTCAGTTTTATTTTCATATATTTCATCCTCTGACATATTTTTTCTCTTCCTGTCTCACTCCATATAATGCCTCAACTTTAACAATTCTTAAACTCCATTAGGACATATAATGTATTTCTAGAACTACATTTTCAGTCTCTCTCATACATGCTCATCTTACATCACTTCTTAACCTTCTAGATTCATGGATCCAGCATAATAACAAATTATTCAATCTCCATCCCCAACCCCACTTTCTTCATGCTTTAGTAAAACACACACACACACACAATCTGGTTAAATTCAACTCTCATCTTGTTTTGCATCTACACCTGTAGAGAAAAGAACTAACAGGTTAATTGCTATCTATATTACCACTAACCTCACACTGTTTAAGACTACCCTTCCTTCTAACTACTTTTCCATAATTTATTCATTTTTCTATCCTGACAACTACCTGACTCATCTCTTGCTTTTCCTCACCCTTCACTTTGCTACAGCTACATTTGCTTCCTTGATGTTTTTCTAATACGCTAAACTCTCTCTCATCTAGCTATTTGTGGATTTGCTTTGATTTTTATGCATATCCGTACCACTCATAACTTAAACTTGAAGTTTTTACTCAATGTCATATGATCAGAGTGATTATAGTTACAAAGTGACCAACGAGATCAAAGAGACATGCCAGAATTTTAAGAGGAGATTTATTCCTGCCGGTGACTGTGTGGGGTGATCACCCAAATCATACAGTGATCTGTGTCAGCAACTCAGAGTTTATATAGACATACAGAGAGGTGCAGGGAACAAAGGCAGTTGATAATCTGTAACTATGGTTGTTACTGGTTTCCACTGTAACGTGTTTAACATTTTTCCATTATCTAAAATTTTCATTCTGCACATCCGATTCATCCGGGGAGGCGCCAGGAACAAAACGACTCATCCTGGAGCCCCCGGGTGTATCTGAGTTTTATACACAAACTGGACTGCACAGTTATCTCAAGACTGATTGCCTAACTGAACTTTCTTATTTTGGGGGCCTCAAAGCTGATTTATGAGCTAAGAGTGACTCAGTAAGCAAAAGTCTTTACTATATTCCAATTCCCTGTTTCATTATCACTTAAAATAATATACAGTTTCTTGTCTTATGATAAGCTCTGCTGCTCTATAACTAAAATACAAGATCCATGATGGCAGAGTATTTTTTTGTATCATTATATTCCTTGACATATCTTTAGCATCTATAAAAGAGTGTGGCACGTGGCTAATAATTCATAAATAACTGTTGAAACATATAAATTAAAGATATAGAAATATGACAATAACTACTAATAAGTCACCGTAAAGCTTGTTTGATTAATTAAATAAAATAAAACAGAAAGCATAGAACTTGATCAATAAATATTTTTTTTCTTTCCAAATACCTTCCCTGTTTCTTACATTAGTAATAATGAATTGGAGCCTAGACAATAGCAAAGTCATTTCTGGGACATACATTAAAAGTCTAGTTGTGGAGACAAGTACATGCCCATTAGAGTTTTTCTATCAGAAGTATGACCAACCAGCTTTTAACAAATTGAACAATGTAGATTACAAATCAATATAGCAGTACTCATCTGTGAGTGGTCTTAAGATTGGAGCTATTAACTATTTAGAACTGTTAACTATTTGGAATTGAAGCAGAGAGATTCAAATAGTTAGATTCAACCTAGTCAACAAGTATTGAAATGTTATGGTTCTGGGGTTGTATTAGGCATAGAGATTTAACATGAAACAAATAACTCTGAAGAATAGGCCCTTGTTCTGAGATCACATCCTAATCCTAAGTGTTAAATTGTGATTCTGGTTTTTATTGTTGGTTGTACTAGTATCAGTCAGAAGCAAGATGAGAACAGAACATAGATCTTGCTGCAATTCAGAGAGTAAATGGATCTCCTGTGGAAATATTGCTCAGCATTGTCAAGAAGTGACTACTTGATTATAAATATAAATATTGGTTTTAAAGAGTGTAAAACCTGGCTTGGATAGAAAAAATATGTTCTCATTACCCTTCAACTAGATCTCAGGATTTTAATATAACTATTATTTAACCCAAAAATTATAACATAGAATAATAATAAAGCATTTATTACTTGGGAGTATCATTCAATTAAAAAAAGTTGGAGTATAAGTTGCCAGTTAAAAAGTTTTCAAGCATACAAAATCCAATAAAATAAACTTTTTCAGCAATCTACAAATACGATCTAAAAAGTTAAAAGGAAAATAAACAATTTTGCAAGTGGAATGTTACAAAAGAACATGAAGACACAGAATAGCTGACACAAACCAAGTAAACCAAAATTGTCAAAATAAGGAGAATTCTAAGATATTATTTTATACATAGAATTCTTGAAAAACAACTTCTTCAGTTTCTATTACTGATTATGTGTCTCAGACTGGATGCTTATGTGGAAAAATTGACAACAAACTGTTATATTAGCATTAAAAATGTTAATATAATCTTTTCTCTCATTCTCAAGTTGACAAAAAGAAATTTGTCTAACTAAAATATTATAACCATAATCCTTAATATGTACATATTGCTTTCTCTTCTCATCCTCCACAAAAAATGTATCTAAATGGTCACGGCAATCACAGCTAGTGTCCAACACAGTCTCTGACAATTGCCAAGAGTCTAGTGATCT
This sequence comes from Solenodon paradoxus, assembly GCA_004363575.1. Lineage (NCBI taxonomy): Eukaryota > Metazoa > Chordata > Mammalia > Eulipotyphla > Solenodontidae > Solenodon > Solenodon paradoxus. The sequence goes on along the minus strand of RJWH01000112.1, from coordinate 1,479,926 downwards.
TGTAATACATTCTTTCAGTCAGAAAAAGGAATAAAAATAATTTGATCCCACTGGAGACAGAACGTGGTACATCTTTTCAATTTTATCTCAGGGCTATGTAATTCTCTTGATTGTTGTCAAAATCTTCTATAGAATATCGTGGTTTTACCCAGTCAATGAATCTCAAACAAAACATGGGCAAGTAAATTGGATGCCCTAAGTAATACAAATATATGCCAGAACATAAGGTAAAAACCATACAAAGACTCAGAGGTTTTCATAGGGTAAGATTTTAGGATCCAAAGATTTGTGGTATGCCAAGATATCTGATTACAGTTAATAGAAAATATTTTTCATTGTCCTTTTTATCTTGCTGACATTACTTCCCTCATTCCATGTCTTCTCCCTTCTGCCCTCCCTATTCCTCTTTTCCCTCTTTCTCCTACTACCTTTTCTCTCAAAATAATTCATATTTGCCAATGTTTCTTCTATTTTATTTGTCTTTCAAAAGCATAGACTTTGATGTTATTGACCCAATTATCACTATTTTTCTTTACTTTATTTCCCATTATTATTTTTCAATCCTTTCAGCTTATTTTCTTTACATTTTTAGTATGTTCTAGCATAATGAGCCAAATGTTCAAGGTATTTATTTTTAATATAGTTTGCATTCTAAAATTTTATTTATGATACTATAATTTCCCTGGATCATTGGTGAAACCATATCTCATACATTAATATATATGGCACTAATTGTAATTTCTAAAATAATTATAGCTTTTAGTCTTGATTTGCTTTGCAAAACAAGACAGTAGTGTTTTATTTTGTTTCTTTGTATATTTCCCAAGTGGATTTGCTTTTGCAATAACTTTGTTGATTCTAATTTTATTGCATTATGACCACAATTCTGTCAGAAAATAGGTAATCTATAACATCTATAAGCTAACAGAAGAATAAAAAAGAACATAACATTAAAAGTAATCACATTATGAAAGTTTTTTCCTGGGTTTTTAAGTGTACAAACTAGAGATTTGCATAGGTTTACAAAAAATTCTGTTTAACCTGGATTATATCAGTTTAACATTGAACATACCCCACCTCCCAGCCAGCCTGAAATTTCCCAGCCCCCACTGATGTGCCTGGTGATACTCCAATTGGTCCCACTTTCTACTCTAAAAATTATGTTTAAATTTTTGGCCAGTGTTCCCTGAATAAACTCAATATTATATTTTATCTTAAAAACTGTGAATTTTGCTCCATACAGAATTCAATGCCAGTCTCCGAAACACTATGAGGACATGGGTACATTTTCCGGAGACTGAAACATAGGATTCCTTCTCTTTCAGTGAGTGTTCTTCCCTCTGGAAGGCAGACACATCTGACTACTTCAGTGACTCTTCTTCTCATCTTTCAGCATTCACCTAACTCAGGTTTTTTCCCTGATAGTACAGCTGTTGCAAAGTAGCCAGCGAGAGCAGAGAGACATTAAAGAGAATTTAGGAGGACTTTATTAGCCAGTGACCATACGGAGTAAAATAGACTCAAATAATATGTCCCCGAACCCAAATAATGCAGGGTATATATAAAAACCAGGACATGAATGAACCTTAAAGAACTGGTTTGTACAATGCAACAGGAACAAATGGCCTGCACAAACTTAGTTTTGTTTTTTTTTTTCTTTCTCTGGGTGTTCCGGGGTATGTGCATAAGTGGTTTACAAAAGTAGAGATCACATTCTAAAGTAGAGGTCAGTTTGTATAAGTAGAGGTCACATCCTAAATGTCTTAAGCTATTTTGTTTGACATTTAACTTCTTCCTAGATCTCAGCAGATTCACAGAAACCCCTCCAGCCAAGATACTGGGTGGGTCTAAGGTTTCTTTTTCACTGCCAGAGGATTATCTAGAAAGCAGGAACCCCAGGGCTATGTGGTTTACAGAGTAAGCCAGCAAAAATTAGTTTTCTCTAGTTCCTTGTTTCACAACTTCTTTTAGAATGCATAAACACCTAACATTTTTGACCCATTTCATTAAATTTTTTTTTTCCATTTTGTGTGTGGCATTTGGACATGATTCTCCATTGGCTTTTGTCTAAGACTTTCCTGGGAGCTATGGAGGCAGGTCCTAGGCACTTTTCTCAGTCTCTTCTGATAATGATCCTCATTGTTTTGACTAATGTCTGCATTAACTTCTCAAGGAATTTCTAAACAGACTTTTTGTCTCCAGGTTCTGTGTGAATTACAGCAACCTCATGCTTTGAATCAAAAAGTCAATCCTACCTTTACAATGCAATTGCCCCCACCCTCCTATAAAATAGCCCACACCCCTTCCCTCAGGCTGGTCTGCTCCTTTAGTGAGCCAGCCCACTTGGAAGTTACAAATAAACACTTTTGGAATCACTTTTTGGAGTGAGTCCTTCCATGATCTCCAGTTGAACCCCCAAATCCTCAAATCTTTGGGGGAACCTAACAGTGAATATGATCATTCTCCCCACAATTGTTCAGACAGACCCTTTTCAAGATGACCAGAGCATGCTCGTTCTTATAAAGGCATGTGGAGCTAAAAATCAATAAAGGTCCTATGGATCTTGAGAGAAGCTGTTACTCTCATCTTAAAAAATAGATACCTTGGCATGCCCAGGTGAAGTAGTGGTTAAGTCCAGCGCTTCTGATCAAACTCAGTCCAGATACACCTGAAGGACTGGGTTTGAGTCCTGGATAGTGGTAGAACAACCAAGATGAAAAGCTAAAATAAAAATAAATGTTTCTTCTTTCTCTCTCTTCCTGCCTGTCTGCCTAATCACCTTTCATTCCTGCCCAGCTTTTCTTTAAAAAATATAAAAAATAAGCTAGTTAGATATAGAGCCACTTCCAGAAACAAACTTTTTAATCATATCTTAAAAGTAGAAATTCAAACTTACCAATGTGAGAAAATTTGCATAATAAGACCCACTAACTTCCCCTAATGGAAAGTGATATTGCCTAAAATAACCTTTTATTTTGCTAATAACTTCTTCCTGCCCTCTTTCTGACTATAAAAAATATTTCCTCTTTGTACAGTTTCCTACAGTACCTTACTGTTAGCTATATGGAGGACACCCTATTCACAAATCATTTAATAGAGACAATTAGAGATTTCAACTTAACTCCTTGGAATTCTGTTTAATACTTCTCACACATCAGTGTTTTCACCAACCAAGAAGTCCCAATGAGTCTGAGACCAGAAACTTGATTGAGTTCATACACAGGCAAGATTGATTTATTATTGACTTGTGATTGAACTCAATCTCCAACTCCCAACAGAGGTCAAGAAAACTCAAAAGTTGCAACCTTCCAGTCATGTGGTTAATCTCTTTGGTGACTGGCCAGCCCTCCTGCTGGAGCAACTTAAGAATCATAACTAGAGTCATCTAATTAGCATAACTAAATCACTTCTGTAACTCAGGAAATTCCAAGAGTGTTTGAAGTTCTAAACCCTAAATAAAAGCTAGATATATTCTTCAATATACTGTAGAGGAGGGAAAATAATGTGCCTTATACCTTTCTAAATTCTTGGTTGAGTCACCCCTTAGACAATTAACAGGAATAAGAAGAAACAGTTCAATACCATATTTACTTCCTGTCTACATGGGAGAAATGCAGAAAGACTAAATAATCCAATAAACAGTACAAGTCCTCTCCTTAAAATAACATTTTCATCTAAGATGGAAAGATCAAAGGAGAGAATCAGTTATGGTCAATTACACGGAAAGGGATGGCAAATAAGTTTATGATTTTTATGCAGATTTAAATCCTGCCTTCTCCACTGATAAGCGTTTCTAGAGATTTAGTCACTTCTTGTTTGGTGGAGTCAGCATAGATTAAAATCTATAAAGCAGGTATGTAGATGCATAAGCAGGAAATTAATTAACTGATCAAACCTAAGGTATGCTAAAAATAAGCCAGTGCTACCCAGTCATGGTAGAAATAGTCTTACAGAAAAGAACCTTCTTTAACCACCTGTGTCAGACCCCTTAACTACCTTCCTTTCACACTAGGGTATACTGGTAATTGGATGTTTTCACTAGCAGGTCTCTGGAGAACTCCAGGTGGGCTGACAGTGATTCATGGTCATGACCCTAGTTACACCCATTAAAGGGAAGTGTTCTATCCCACAGGTATATACAGGACACCATGCTGCTTCTTTCTTATGTAGCTTTCCTTATCACTCCTCAAGTTGCTTCTGATAAATTTTCCACGTGGTGCTGGTCATCAGGCTCTCTGTAAATTCTGTAAATTCTTTCTGGAAGAATCCAGCACTGCATCTGTTGTGGCTCCCCTGTGACAAACCAAGTGAGTACTCTTCTGGAAGTTTTCCCTGGCAAGTTCATTGTGCCAGCAGACTCAGGGTGTATTTTCCAAAGTCTGAGCACAGGCTTCAATTTAGGACACACTTATATAGGTTAGAGCAAGCACGGGAAGAGAGAGGTGTAAATTAGAGAAGGGGGTTTCAAGTGCAGAGAGTTCTTTGTTGATGACTTATTAGCTGCCTGTAGTATTTCTGCAACATTCCAGCAACATCCCGGCAAGCTCAGATCACAGGATGTTTTATGACTCTGCTAGCTCAGGTGGTCTTCATGGCTGCTGGGAAGGGTGGGCAGGCTTTTCCCCCTACATGTTGATGTCTAAGTCCACCCCCATCACTGATACAGCAATGGATACTCTTTACAAATGAATATTTCCCTTTGTAGGCCCAGTGAAGCAGAATATGACCATAAACCGAAGGCCATATTCCTACAATCCCCTCCTAAATTCAGGCACCAGTGATAAATCTCTCAAGGTGTTGTGCCCTAACATAGGGCATAATATTTCCTTAAACTGAAGTGGGAAGGGTAGGGTATAGTAGCAGATGGGGAGGGCCATAAAACACAACACATTTTGTTTCTTCTGCCAGGACACATGATCTTTCCTGGAGGGCTAAGGTCTTTATTCTAACCTAAGATTTGGAATCAATGATTACTCAACACTGATGTAATCTTGCAGACACTGCACTGTTCAACACCACTTTGGCATTTTAGAGGTGACTTTCGCTATCTGTATCGCTCCTTGGGTTCCTAAGTAAATTCATGCTTTACACAGCTGGACTTCAAATTATTTTTTTGGAATCAGAAAGCATTATGCCCAGACCTTGTGTGATCTGGGCCTGTTGCAATACACCCTTACACATGTAAATGTATGTTTAAGAAAAAGGATAACTGTTTGGGTTTTTTTGAGTTTCCCTATGTCTACTGTCTCCTAAAAAGAACCAGTTCAAAATAATCCTTATGTAAAAGATATATTTTGGGGAAGCAAATTTGTACCTATATAGTACTATGACACTAATGGTATGTGAAAGTACTGCTTTTATTATTCTCTTCCTAGTTCTTAAATGAATTTCTTGGAACTTAAACTCTAGGCTCTGAAGAAATTTTTTGCTCCGTTGTTTATAATTCAATTAATGAACTGATTATATTTTGCTTTTCAAACTCTGAGTATTTTAGATTTTAATTTTTAATATTGGTATCAGAAAAATAAACAACTGTTATGTCTGTTTTGAGGAATTTTTGGTTGTTAATTCTCTAGTATTATCAAATTAAATATATGCATGTTAATATAGTTACCTTTTTACCTTGTTAATTTTCTTGAAATTCTTGTGGTATCCAGACATTGGGTTTATGATGTCAAGCTCATGTACATTTAGAAGCATTTATAAGTTTAAATATGTGGGTATATATTCCCATGAACGTTACAGAAATGTATTATAAACATCATTGAATAACTATAGAACCTAAATTATGGCATTCAGGTTGCTCAAAGAACCCATGACAGTTAGGCAAGTGAACAGCAGAGATTTAATTATTGGGTAAAGGAATGAAGCCCACCAAGGGAGGTCTAGACCTGGTCTGTCGTGCCTACATTTTTCAAGAAAAAACCCACATGGTGAGGAGGATAGGGAGAGGGTTATCAGGTCAGGTTTCAGTTCCTGATTGGGCAAGGTGACCTTGTCCTTTAAAGTTATTGGTGGGTTTCTTCAACCATTACCGTTCCTTCTGTTCCTTTGTGCAGAGGGTCCATCCTAGTCAGGTATTACATGTGGGACACATCCCACATGTCAGACTTGTCCATTAGCTTTCCTTATTGACCCAGATGATTGTATTCCTTTGCTTGGCCAGGTGGTGTCAGGGACAATTCACTGCCCTAATATCCAAGATTTGATCCCCAGCCTAAGACTTGCTCTGGTGGGGGTTCTTGACACTAAGAACAAATGAACCAATTGTCACTTTAAATGGATTTATACCTATGTATATATCCACCAGATATGTTGCCAGGATTATGCAAATACAGGAAACATTTTTTAAATGATACATCAAGTTGTAAATTCAGCTGTTCTTCATTGGGTGAAGTATAAAAGAAATTGTATTATTTTAATGGGAAAGTGCATTTACAAGCTAATAAGAATTAAGATGGGAGAGGTGAGGGAGTCTCTGTAGAAACACACAGGATTGCTTCCTTGCATGGGCCTCCTTGAAAATTCTTCTTTTGTGAAAATTAATATTCAAAACCTTATTTAAATGAGGCTAAAAAGCACCCATGCATGTGCAAATAAACTACAGGACCCAACACGCCAGGACCCAACACGCCTACATCTCCTACTGTTCTTCCTTCCAGGGAAACCAAGAGGATATTATTCCAGTGATTAATATAGGGAGTTGCCACCATGAAATACTGCTTAGCAATAAAAAGAAACTATTAAATTAGACATGATTGGATTTATCTTAAGGAAAGTATTTGGAATGAGAAAAAAAGTCAATCCCCCCAAATTTTTGAACATATAATTCTATTTTATATAACATTCTCATGAATGACAACATTTTAGTGAGTAGAAAGAGTTAGAGTTGGCATAAAGAGGGGGTTGCAGAAGAAAGGTGGGTATGGGTATAGAGAGGCACAATGAGGGATTCCTGTATTGATGGATGTATTTTGCAATTTTGACTGTGTTGGTGGTATTAGGTAGGAATTTGATTGGGGAGCAGAAGGGAGAACAAAAACCAGGAAGCAATAAATCAGCTTATTTAAAGTGCAACTAACCAGCAACCAGGAATCTCAGAGAGGAAGTGCTGATCAATACAATTAGGTCAAAGAGCCAGAAAATGCTACGGCTCAACGTTATGATGGTTACAAAATCAAAAGCAATAAATCGGAAAAGATGTCAATCTAAAATCTTCCAATCAATTTAAAAGAAACCACTAATGGGCCAATAAGAAATCTTATCCCACTTCAGAATGCTCATGGGCAGGAATGAGGATGGAGGTTAAATTAAATTGCCAACACTTTTAAAACTCAGGTCCCAAAACTTTCCCTGTGACTTCCTCTTTGGATGACCAACTCTCATACTGAGGGTGCCCCTCTCCTCTTTTTCCTTCCTGAATAACCATCTTTTTGTTTCACTTCTGAGCTCTACCTCTCTGGTCTTCTAATGCAAGTATTTTCCCCAGAGACATAGAACCCACCACAGCCAAAGAAACTGAGTCACAAATCCCATGGTTATAGTGGGAATAGAAATACAAACAAAAGTAGAGGAATTTAATTATGTCAATGTCATGAATTTAATTGTGATATTGTATAATTTTACAAGATGTTATCATTGTGGTAAACCGGGTAGTAGGATACATTTCTTTTCTCTGTATTATTTTTTACAACTGACTATGAAATTACAATGGTCTCAAAATAAAAAGCTAAAAAAATTAAAAAACAAAATAATTTGTAGGCTAGATGTTCAAGATTTGACTAGATGTTTGCTCAGGGCATCACAAAACCAAAAATCAAGGTGATCACTCATACTGTGCTCTTATCCGGAGATGAAAGATTCTTCCTTCAAGTTTAATTCAAGTTTCAGGAAGAATTAAATTCTTGAGGTTGATCAAGTCTTCCTGGCTATCGGCCTCAGTTCCTAGAGACTCTTCCCAGGTTCTAGGCTTATTACACCTTCCATTTCAGAGTCAGCAGACATACTGAAATCCTCCTGATAGAGCTCTCTGTCACTTTCTCTGTTACCGTATAAAGAAAACACTGGTTTTAAAATGGCCTGGCTGATTAGACTATGCCTACCTAGATAATCTTAAATAATTAATCATTATAACCTTAATCACACTATCAAAATTCCTTTTTATCAACAAAAGTAATGCAATCATCAGCCTTTCAGTGCTGGGCACTTATTTCTCACCCTTAGGCAAGAAATTTTGGGAGACCACCTCAGAGCTCAGTCTACCACAGGTTCAAACCTTGACTTTACCTCTTTATTTATTTACAGTTTACACCAGCTCATTTACATAAACAAAACAATGGTGGAAAAAAAACTGTACACCAATAAAAGCAAAGTAGAGGATGAGTTCAGAGAAAGACTTCTACCAGAGACAATGAGCTCTTAACAGACTAAAATATTTTTATGGAATAAATGTGGAATTTATTTGTTTGTTTTTTACTCAAGTTAATTGGTTGCCTCAGGATATCCAGAGATGGCCCGAACATAAGTAGCATTTGGAGAATGACTGGTATCCTCTGCTAATCGCATAGAAGAGCTATAAATTCCTGTTAGATGAGATTAAATTTCATTCTCCTCAATGCACCTGTGTTGACAATCTGTGTTCTGCCCCTGACATAAATGACTCCATCTTAGTTCAGTTCTATAGGTATATAATCTATCATAATTTTTGCAGAAATATTTTCTCATAATGCTTTTAAATCTATTTTAAAAGTCTCACTTTTAACATCTGAATTTAAATGTAGAGGAGAAATACAAAGAAATACAAGCTAGACAATAAATAGCAAATTAAAATAATAGGCTTCATAGTAATACTGTAAGAAAGGACTTTAGAGTCCACACTGTGTAAATTTGCCATCTCTGTATAAATGTCTGCATGGAACCAACTAAGAGAGAAAAGCTGTGTTGCTTTTTAAGAATTATTATTGTTCAACACCCACACATCCAAAAATATAGCTCTAAATTATATTTTCCTCCCAATGCTGTTTCAAACACTTTGGTTATTTTATGCAAATTTTAAGTACACAAGAAAAAATTTACATATTAATAGTCCTGCCTGAAAGATCTCAAAGGTTAAATAATCACATTTGTACTAAAGATATTGTAAAGTGTATAACTCAATAAGGGGGAAAAAGAGTATTTGTTTGCAGCTCATCAAGCTCTAATGGCCCCATATATCAAATACAAAAGTTCTATGTTGTTCAGCCAATCTTTCTCTGATGCAGAAAATAACACATGTGGGGAAAGTAGAATTTCTTTAAGCATATAATTGGTATAGACATTATTTTTCCATTATTAAGATGGAAACATCTTTCAGAATCATTGAACAAATGGAAATTCAAAATAAAAACATCTGTTCTTGAAAAGAGCAAAATTTCTCATTCATTTTGAACCAGTTACTGTGTAGTACGAGGAAACCGGCTCTGAAAATGTTACATATATTAGCACTCAAACAGAAAATCAAATTTTATTAGGGAAGGCAGGGTATGTCTTGTGGGCAAATTCACTGGCGATTCATGGAGCATTTCATAAATATAACTAATGAAACAAGAAATATTTTTGTAAAAAATATGGGGAAAAATGCGTTTGCTTCTTACCCAACATTGAAAATGACATCTCATCCTTTGAGACTTATTGCCAATTGATGACCTGTTCTAGAAATGGAAAATCCATCTAATAGTAAGAATCAGATGTAAAAAAAATGTATATTAATGTATTATTAAAGACATTTTAGTTAAGATATTGATAAATGTGTACCTTAGTGGAGTAGCACTTATGTTCATGGCCTCCAGCCTAGAATTCAGTAGACATACATCCCAATGAACTGGGTTCCTGTCCCAGAGTGGGGGTAACAACAAGGATGTACAGCTAAATATAAATAAATAAAGTGCTTCTTCCTTTTCTCTCTTCTTGCCTGACTATCTTCATAATTTCAGTCTTACCTGCATTCTTCCTTTTAAAAAAAAAGATAATTTATTTAAAAAAAGGAATGTCGTATCTGTTGCAGTTTTTCTAAATTTAATGCCTTATCACTATTCCATTATAAAAAATTTGACATCTAGTTCATATCTCCTCTCACTTTACTAAAATGCTAAAATGCTAATAATTTTACCAAATTGAAGGCATGCTTTAAATATAGGTCTCCCTAGTTTCAGAGATTACAACTATACTATTAATATACTAATCTTTTCCTTTTTTCCCCCCTTCTCTTAATGGCCCTTATTCCTTTTCCCATTCCTGGTATCATATCTGCACCATATCCTGAAGCCACACATCAAAATGTGTTATTGATTTTTTCACTAAATTCACTAATTTAACTTACCTTAAGTGAAAACATTTCTCTATAACAGAACAACTTATTGGGCAAATCAAGACAAAATCTCAGAACAAATAACAAAGGTATTTTTGGATTCTAGTTGTAGGATGAAGAAATAGGATATGTGGGTGAATGACATTTAGCAAATGTGAAGATAAAAGGTGTTGCTTAATTTTCCTGTGTGTCATATCTATCTCCAGTAAAGAGAAGAGGATATATAGATGCAAAAGATACCAAAAAATATTGCAAATTATGATCCCTAACTTCTAATGGGAGAAAAATGTACCCATATAATTGATGATAACACATTACCAGCCATAAAGGGTCTGAATACTTAAAAATTCAATTATGAGAATCTTGTTGTTTAAAGTTATTTGACTTGATATAGATTAATACATTATTTGGAAAATATCATTAAGAGGTTATTAAGTATATGTATGTGTCTAAAGAAAACAAAACTATTTTTCAATTTTATCCATGAACCTACTCTATTATTAAGGTATATTTAGTTATTGGATCATTATCCAATTTCTTTAATGTCAAGACTATACTTTTCCTGCTTATTTATAGCATTATTCATTCTGTATAATTTTTCATATTAAAAATAAGAATACAATAGCATGTCAATTGTGTATATATATGTGTATATATATGTATATATGTATATATATACACAATCGACATATATATGCACAATTGTATAAATATACATATACGTATTCTCTTCAAATGATTTATATTGAGTAATTAATGTAACACTATTCTCAGACTATAGAGAAATATAATATTTCCGTAAAATGTATGTCTTAGCATACTTTGTATTGAATTAGAATGTACACAGAGAATCATTGAAATCATGAATACAGAATTTAATAATATTTTCACAAAGCAAACCCACCAAATAATCAATAAAAATCATTATTATTCCCCAAATTCTCATATGCACCTTCTAGTAATTTTCATTCTTTTCCCAAAGGAAATTATTACTACTTTTAGTAGTAAATATTGCTTTTTTATATTTTAAACATCTTGTAAATAGAATCTCCTAATTGTATAAACTATTTTAAGTCTAGTATCTTTTGCTCATATTAAGCCTGTGAGATCCATACACCAGTATGTAGCAATCATTTTTCATTTGTTTCAATGCTAAGCAGTTTTCCATTATTTCACTAAAATAACATTTATACATTTTACTAAGATTAATTTTGATTTCATTTCCAGTCTATGACCATTATAAATAATGATGCCATGAATATTACTATAGACTTCATTGTAGGCTCATTTAATTGAGTATAAACCTATCATTGAAACTGTGATGTCATAGGAAATATGTGTTTTCTGCTTTAGTGTATAATGCCAATTATTTTTGTACAGTATTTCTATCAATTTAGAGTTCCACTAAAAGTATTTAAAAATTGTGGTAGATCCATATTCTTGCCTGTTAGTGTCTGCCAGTTGCTTTTTTTTCTGTCCATACTGATGCTTTAACTTGCATTTATTCAATGCTTTATACATTTCCTTATGCATTAGAACACTGCTGCTAATAATAAACAATGAGTATTACTGTATAAACATTCACTACTAAGAATTTTATATATATGATATATATAAATATGATATATAAATATATGATATATATATATATACATATACATATATATGTATATATATAATATCCAGTATGTAAAATTCAATATCTTTAGATTCACTCAAATCATGAAACGTTTTGCCTATTCAATTTCCTTTTCATCTAATTTCAAAATATCAGAGAATAAAGTTAAATATGAATACGTCTATGAGTTTAGACCTAGGAAGTCCTGTAAAGAGGTAATAAAGGAATACCAGGTAAACCCCGGCTCTCCATCTTTTTATAGTCAATTGAAAAGAACTCACAGGAAGGGCCTCAGTGATGGTAGAAAGTTGGGTATATAGCCATGAAAGACCACAAGGTGGGTATTTATTCTATATGGCTTTTATGCTTTGCTTACAGATCTGAAGTCTTAAGTATCTTATTAAAAACTGAAACTCTGAATTAACCAATTCCTCTGAAGTTTCTACAAGAATAATTTGAACATTAAACCCATTTAGATAACTTACAATGAAGGAATACTATTTCTTGTGCAGAGACATATAGAAAACTGAACCAAAGAATAATAATTACATAAACGTGCCTTTTGCTCTCTTTAAAGATGTCAACATTTTGTTTCTTTGAACCTCATTCCATCAATTTATAACATAATTATTCCACTTTTATTTCAAAATCTGCAAATCCAACTAGCTCTGCCCAATGTAACTTAAAATAGGCATCATTACTTCTTCCTTAAAGGATCAAGCTTAATTTGCTGAACATGTGAGAAAGATAGCTCAGCAGGAATCACTGCAGAAAGATGTTTTTGGATCCTCTGTATAGTTACTCAGGGGAAATAAAGATGAGTATATCCAAATCATGTGAGTTTTCTGGGAAAACACAAGGATTCTTCTGTCAGTCACAAAGAAATTCCCAAATAAAATTAAGTTCATAGCCAACCTTTCCCATATATGACTGTGATCTCTTTCCTTCAGACCAGGGATCTTTGCCTCTAAATCCCTACCTATCTTTCAGTAATTAGCAGGTGAATTCTTATTCCCCTTTAGATGTGAATACCCAAAACTATCCATCACATCAACACTAAATATTGTCAATTTGTTCACTTCAGGAGGGGTCAAGAAAAAATGTGTGAACTATAGGCTCCTGCTGAAACCACAAAATGTGTGTGTGTGTGCTGATGTAGACCCAGGTAAGACCATTTTTCTGCTCACCACAGCTGTTCTCTGACCATGACCATTGCTCAAATAAAACTGAGACCTCAAAGAAGAGACAGTGATTTCTTGCTGCCTGTTCTGCTTAAATTTAATTCTTCATGGCACAGCAAAGTCTTCATGGCACAGCGAAGATCCTGTGGCACTATTTGTATTATTACTGAAATTGCTGAGTTGTATGGTAAGTTTATGTCTAACCTTTCTTTTAAAAAGATTCAGGAGTAAAGGCAGAGCACAGAGGAACTTTTTAGGAAACTGTTAACTGTTCTATATTATGGAGTTATGTTAGATACAGGCCATTATACATTTGTCTAAATTCATAGAAATACAAAACACCAAGAGTGATTATTAATGTGAACAATGATTCACATGATTGTGATGTGTCGGTATATGTTCATCATTGTAACAAATGTACCACTCTAAAGGGGAATGCTGATAATAAAGGAGACTATGCAAGAAAGATAATATGGGGTGCTATGGGAAATTTTTACCCTCTTATTTTTACCACAAACCTAAAACTGTTCTAAGAAAGTAAAGTTTATTGGGAAAAAAAAGAAAAAGGATGCAGAAGCATGTTCTATTTAAACCTGCCTGTGAGCACTGAGGCTGTTTAATTCTTGGATTCCTACTCAAAATTACTCTGAAGTATGAAACAACATCTGGTGATAATTTGAATTCTGTTTGCCGAGTTACTTGGTTTTTCACTTATTTGGTTCCAAACTCAGGTGAGGAAAAAAAGTGCTACATATTGGACCTTCTCAGAAATTTCAATATACAGAATGTACTATTTACATATTTTCCATTTTACACACCTTTCCATATTTGTTGAAGTTAAAATGTACCTATTTTATCCTGTTAGATTTTTAATGTATATATTTCTCACTCAACCCAAAAGCTCTAGGAAAGTCCGTAAAACACATCTGACTACAGGCAAATACATCAGGTACTTTTTAATTTCCCGTTTTATAAATGTAGTCTTTCCTAGAACATCCTCTTTTACCAATCTAGATGAGTTACTCTCTGGGGCCACTAAAAATTGTCTTTTTGGATTGCTTTTATTGTCATCCTGACAACTGCATTTGCATGTTTCCACATTGCCTCTTCAGTTTCTGTATCACAAATCAATTACAGGGTTTATTGCATCACACTGCTCTCATTTATGAAGTGCTTGTCAGCAACAAGAGGCAGAAGCCATGGATGATTTGTATCTGATAGCTGACATACACTTTCCCCAATGGAGCAGTATTATAATTTTCAAGACAGAATTTCATATTAATATACAAATGTTGATATGATTATTTTTATTTATTAATAGCCCATTGAATGGTAGTTTATTTAATCATACAAGTCTGAGAACATGTTATGTATGTTTTGCTTTAAACAACTGATTTTCTTTATAGTATTTAAGAAAAGCTAAAGTCATTTATATTTAATTACACATTTACCATTTCTTTTTTCCTTCATATGAATTTCCTTGTGACATTATTTTGCTTTTGTTTATATGCATTTATTTAGTATTATTGGTAGTATGATTCTGCTGGAAATTTTTAATCCTATAATTTGTCTTAGTCAGGACATTCTGAAATCTTTTTCTACTTTCAGCCTTCTAGTTGTTTATTTCTGATGTGCTACATTGTACTCTTGCATTACTTAGGCAAGAATTCTGTAAAATAATTTAACACACACAACTTCTGGGGGTTTTATGTTCTAGTTCCTTATTTTGAGGCATTCTTATTCATTTTCCAGCTCCTCTGGTAGTCCTAAATTCTGAATAAGGCAGCTGCTTTCTGCAGATAGATATGCTCCCATGGCACTTTCATTTCAAGAGACTATTCCTTCCAATTCTGAAGCCAGTTAGATTTAGGCTTGAATCCCAACTTTAACGCCTGCTTCTGGGCTGTCTTAGGCAAGTCACTTAATACTTCTAAAGTTTTTATTACTCTGAGAACCTACCTGGATGAGTTGTTTTTAGGATTTAAAATTATTAGATATGTATGTATATATGTATGTTTTCTGTCAATGTATGTATACACAGAATGTTAATATTATGTAAACTATGCTTCCATTAAAAAAAGAACTTTGATGCGTCTCACTTTTAAGGATACCTCCTGGTAGTAACACAATATATTTTACTACACAGCTTACAGTTTTGTACCTAATCACAACATTACACGAACTGAGAATACTTGAAAATACATTCTTCTAGGTCAGCCAACTTGCTTTTGTAAGAAAAAAGAGAAGGCAGAATAATAATAAGCAAACTGCAGTCTATGCCATGTAGACAGAAGAAATCAAATCTAATTGAGAAGTTAAGAATGTCATGTGAAGATCAACCAAAATATTTAAATTACTATTTAGCAGTATAGATTTCAAAGGGCAAAGAAACAAAATAAGAAAAGGACAGTCTGACACATTCAGAAAATAGAAATAAGCATCAAGTATTTATTAAGTACATGAAAAAACAATTGTATAATTAAATATTTAATTTATGAGATAATAATGTATCATTGCTAAAAGCAAGAGTATTTGCACTATTGTTACAATTGACTTCATATTAACTTAATGATGATATACATCTTTAACAAATTAGGTAATTGTTGGATATCTTGATATATAATCTTCAATGAGTGATATCCTACATCCTAAAACTATGAAAAACCTTAAAATTTGAACTTATCCTTTCATTTATGCTCAATACATTATTTTCATCCCTATTCAAAACCAAAATATGTTAAATATCTCCATGGAAATCTTTTAATAAGTCATCACTCAGAATTTAGAGACAGGATTGAACTTTTTCAATGAGCAACTTTTCCATTTTATTGCTTATAAATGAGTGAACACTTCTGCAATTCTGAGTATCATTTATATATGGAAAGCAATCTTTTAAGTGTGTACTCTATCCTTTCTCAAAAGAGAGAAAGGTGAATTGTTTCAGAGATTTCAGAGAATTCTCAGCCACAAATTAGTAAGAAATGCCCCAAGAGCAAATATCTTTGTTTCCCCCCAAAAACAGTCTTCCTCACAAAGCTGAGAGATAAGATATCTCCATAAACAAGGCCAAAATTTCCCTATGTGGCAAGGTATTAACAGAAAAGTCACTTTAAAAACCAGCACATTTTAGCAGACAAAGAATTCAGGAAAGGAAAGATACCTAGGTTGGAATCTCAGTCTCAGGAGAACAGTTTCCTGGTGAAGAGAAACACTTAACCGTCATTTTGCAGCATGAGAAAGGCTTCCTCATAGAGAGCCAACAGCCGCCTAATTCCAGAATGTGCCAGGATTGCACTTGAATCAATGCTCTCAACAAGCTCTGATGGCAATCACGATTAGGCAGATAGAGTTATTGCCATTTCCATTAGACAGATGGACAAACCAAGGTTGTGTATGAGACCAGCAAAGGAAAGAGCTGGAGCGTGAATGTAAAGCCCGGCTCCACACTTCACTACCCCAGTGCTGGGCAGCATCTGCTAAAGTGTGGTCACCCAATTCCCTACATTGTTGCTGAATTGCACCTTTACTTACAATACCTACTGTTCCAAGGACTTGCATCCCCTGACCTTGACCATCTCTCTCTGAGATGTGCCCAGAACCAGGGCACAATTCCCTCATGGGGCATGGTCTCACCAGAGACACAGAGCTTCCTCTCAAGGCAAAAGATTACCAACGTCTGTGTTAAACGTTTGGGAATGAGGTTACCGGGCAGAGAAACATGGGTTTTTGGAGTCTCAGCGGGATGGTGGGGTCCTCCAGATCTCTGGATAGCTAGAACCCTATGAGGGGCTGGGATGTCTTATAACATCTAAGTCGCCACATGTGGCTGTCTAGCACTTCATCCGTGGCTGGTCCAAACTCAAGTGTTCAGTGGGTATAAACACAAACCAGACTTCAAAGACTCACTATGAAAATGAAAATGAAAAACAAGAATGTAGAATATCACCTTAATAATTTTTATATGACTACATGTTGAAATAATATTTGCCATATAGTCAGTTAAATATGATATTAAAACTCAAAACAGAAAAACAAATAAAAGCACACTTTAATCTCGGTGCTGTGTCTATGAGGGAAGTAAATATTGGAACAGATGGTACATATGTGAGAGCTTCAGGAGGAAAAAAGTTATTGGAGGTAGAATTTAGACTTTAACAGACTATTTTTTTTGTCTCTATTCTTTCAGGAAGGGAATGAAATAGTGAGTCTTTCACTGGATAAACAGCGATTTACAGAGTAAAATGCTATACTATATGTAGTGTTTTTATTTTGAAATGGTCCCCTTTGCTTATACTCTCCTGAATAGTTAGGCCATTTATAGTGTTCCTTTGGATTGATGACATTATTTTTTAAAGATGACTAATGATTATAGCATTAATTGAAGTACCAAGAAGTGGTTTATAGCCTGGACTTTGGAACAATTTAATAGGAACAATTTCTTTTAAGCACAAAGGACAAAAATGCTTTTGCAAGAAGGTGGAAGTTAGAGGTACTGAAAAATCCATTTGAGATTGCATTGCTAGAGGGCAAACTTTTTCACTAATAATTTTGTACCATATGGCTAAGAGTTCTAAATGGAGAATTTCTAGTGTGTTTATTACAACCTCTGTACCAATTTGAACTTAGAAAGGGGGAAGCTCTCTCAGAGTGGAAGAAAAATTGATACTTACAGACTTGTAAACTGTTAGAGACTAAAGTACTTTTAAAGGTCACTGAGACTCTCTCATTTTACACTTGAAGAAACTTTATCCTATGGAAGTGAACAGGTGATGGGGATCATCCAAACCATAATACTGGGTGAGGGCAGATTCAAGACTAAGTATCTTATTCTTAATGATCAGTCCAAGCAAGGTGTTTCATAAAGACAAAGGTCAAAATGTATTCAAATAAACAAGATACTGATGTGATTAAGAGCATTGTTTGAAGCACTGCCCTTACTTTTCTTAGAAGTAAATTTTGATTGGGTTAAAAATAGATGGTTTTCTTCTGTTATTCAAATTCCAAAATCCCCTTGCTCTTGCTGAGCTTGTAGTGCACTTCTTTTATTGGGTTTCTAATGAGCAAGGACCATATGTCTAAGGTGGATTTTTGAGCTAGAATATGATTATATGCGAAATAAGAAGAAGAAGAACAGTTAGATTATGATACGGATTGAGCTTCATCTTTAATCTTTCCACCCAGGTTTTCAGCTTTTAATTTAGAACTCATTTTTATTTGTCTTTGAAACACCATAAAACTGAGTAGCACTTTTCTAATCTATCTTTGCTGCCATTCCAGATTCTGCAATGCCTACTGCTATCTGTTATTAACACCATCTTCTAAAATTTTATATATTATATTTTATCAAATATGCCCAAATATTTTGTTGAGTAGTGCATAAAATATGTCACATTAAAATGTGATTTTAAGTGCAAGTTTTAAAAATTCATCTTGGTATTCAAGAATCTAAATGGACTGACAAATAAAAATTGTTTAGTAGGTATGTAGCTATCACCATATATTTGCTTGTGATTTTCATGCTGTCTTCATATATTTGTAGGCATTGAAATTATAAGCTCATCAAGAGTCCAAAATAAACTACTTCATTTTTTTTAAAGAAAGGTGCAGGCAGGAATGAAGGTAAGTAGGCAGGCAGGCAGAAAGAGAGAGGATAAGGAAGAATATTTTATTTTTACTTAGTTATTCACACTGGTTGCTTCCCTCCCTCACCTCACCACACCC
Organism: Solenodon paradoxus; assembly: GCA_004363575.1. Taxonomy (NCBI): domain Eukaryota; kingdom Metazoa; phylum Chordata; class Mammalia; order Eulipotyphla; family Solenodontidae; genus Solenodon; species Solenodon paradoxus. The sequence goes on along the minus strand of RJWH01000112.1, from coordinate 1,461,061 downwards.
CTCCCACCCAGGCCCCAACCTGACCAGGGACTCAATCCCAGGAGGATATGGTTTGTTCCTTTGGAGGTGAATGACCTACCTACTGCTCCACCAGGGAGTGCCATAAATTACATATTTTTTAACATATCATATCAGTTTCAAAATATGGAAAGTGCTTAATTACTTTAGTAAGGAATTTAACCAATTCTCATGAACCTTAATAGGTAGACATTTTACACTCTGGGTTAAAAATATCCTCACTCTGTTTCTTGATTCATATTGGAATAATTGCATTCATTTTGTAAACTAAATTGCTTCTCTGAAGAGAGATAATATTAAATGTGTTATTCACTTGGTTTTTAAATTTGTAATTTAAAGCATGCTTTATGTTCCTTATAATTGCTGTTCTGAGGAAAGAAATGTTACACATAAATACACAGATTTACTTTTGTCTTCTCTCCTTACAGCAAAGTATTTCATTTAATGTTTTGTAAAACAAAGGACTGGACAAAGTAGAGAAAAAAATACTAATAAAAATCCACCCCACCCCATGTTAATACAAATGGTTGAATATTTTATTCTTATGTCCTTCTATCGTTTATCTTTCTGGACACACAATATGATAAATAATTTTATATATCCATAATAGAAAATTAAATCGCATTCCCAAGGCCACCAAAATAGCAGTATAATGGTTGTACAAATCAAAAATCAAATAAACCAGTTACCTAACAAATGAAAAAGAATATGATATCTAGGCTATGATTAAATAATGATGGATATAAGTAATTCAAATTGATAAAGTACAGAACTGAAAATCATCATAAGCTATTTCACCACTGCAATTCAATAACAGAGATTATTACATGCAAGTGGAGTTTTTAATATTAGATTATTCACATACACATGAAGTAAATACTAAGTTTGTTCCTTCTACTTGGATGGACTGTATCCACATATTTATGCCAATTTCCATAGGGTTCTCTGTAATATGAATAGCATGTGAAAAAACACTGAAGCATTTTTGCTCTATGTCACTGATATAGCAACAGTAAGAATATTTAATGTTAAGTACTTTATCAGAAGGAATGATTATCAATAGTCAACATTTCACTTTATCCTTAAAATAATTCTATGAATTGAATAAAATTATTACCACTGTTTTACAAAGATTTAAAAAATGCTTAGAGAATAAAAATAAGATGCCACAATTCCACTGTTAGGAGAGGACTCATCAGATAGTCACATCTAATTGTGCATGTAGTGTGCCCAGTACCCAAAGACAGGATACAACTTAGAGAATTATTTAGACATTTACACTATAAGACACTAGAATTTGGTAATTCTCTGTGTATAGGAAATAATTTTTACCAGATAAGATTTTGTTTTACAGGTGGAACCCAGTGTTAATTGGATATTTAAAGCTTGAAATGTTGATTTACTGAAAGCAACAGAAATAAAGAAGGCAAATATGAAGAAAGATTGAGGAAATAAAAAGCAAACACTAGATAGCAAATCTTTGGGTCTCAGCTGAGAGGTTGCTTTCCTTAACAATACTCCTACTGAATCATCAATGGGTCTGTATCTCTTAGTGTTTTCATATACGAGGTAGTGATTCTCTACCTTAGGCAACATCACCCTACATGAAAGTGTCTGCATATCTGTGTCATTCCTATTAACTGTTGTTTCTGTAAAGACAGTGACCCATTCAGGCTTTATGCCATGGCCTAGACAAAGAGAAAGATGAACTAGAAAGAAAGAGAGTGATATACCAAAGACCATGGAACATATTTCTGAATTTTAGGTAAAAGTTATAACATTTTTGTGAAGAACAGAAAAAAATGTTACCTCTCAGAACAACAAAATGAACTGCATATTTTAGCACATTCCCTTTACTTTTATAGTATTTCTTTAGAGAAGAAGCATTTTTAAAGTATAGTGAATTAACTTTAAAGGGGTAAAGTTAATGTAAGATGCTACTAGATCTTTTGGAACATATCACTGAATTTATTTTTGTTTATAAAATATCTTAAGTAGTTTTGTTTCTGAAATTTTTCCAAGTTTCATAACACAACTGCAATAAAGACAATGCATTGGAGAGTTTGTACGGAAGGAGAAAATATAACTGGAACGAGAAGATTCAGTTCTACATTTCACAAAACATTAAAATGAAATTAAAACTATAAAAAATGTGCAAGAATATAATGAAAAAGAAAACAGAAAAGAAGGTAATAACAGAGGAGAAAGAGTTGCCAACTCAAACAGACAAATAAATGGAGCTGTAGTAGCAGACTTGACTGACTAGAGAAACTGAAACCTAAATGCTTGAACCAGGGCTAAACACGAGAAAGCTAGCTGATTTGTGAAGAAGCAAAGTAGAAATTAGGAATGGGAACATGAGACAAATTTGAAGAATGATTGATCACAAGTATCCAGAAATTCCAAAGCACTGCAGTCAGTTAACTTCCTGTCCCTTTTCCAGAAAAAATGGAAGGCTTGCATGCAAAATATATTTTAGGCTAAGTGACATCACTAACAACACAAACAAAAGAATTATGTCAAAGACAACATTCCTACAATAGGATCCCAAGTTCTTGCTCAGTTGGATTCCAGAATTCTGGTAGCCTGTATTATGACTCCCAATCAGGGGATAAGATTATGTTTTCTGGGAAACTGAGCAACCTTAGAGATTTACTAACAGTGATACCAGAGGTCTCCAATAAAACTGTCCCATCAGATCACCTTTTGGTGAAGTCTACCAGTTGACAAAGTTTTACTTCCAGAACAAGATAATATAATCATGTTTAAGGGTTTAATTATATGAATATGAATGTGTTACTATGACTAGATATATAAATTTCTGTCTCTGTCACTGTGGAATGACCATCAAAATTGCAAATCAAGTAAAAAGGGTCAATTATATGGTGGAGGATACACTAGACTGTTAGTGATAAACAGTATATTATATACAGATATTGATCTGTAATGATGCATGTTTAAACCTCTGTAATGTTCTCAAGCAATGACTTTAATAGAATTTAAATAAATAAATTTTAATAAAATATTTAGAATTTAATAAACCCCATAAATGAGGTAAAATGCTAATCTCCAAATACCTTGCTCATTCTGGTCAATGAGGTGTAGTAAGAAGTTCCTACGTGAACTTTCTAGGAACTGTTTTTTTAAGGGACAAACTCTGCTAATGATACCTTTAGCACATTCACTTATTTTCATTTACTGTTCTTATTGTTCTTGCCTCTAATGCAGACATAATGCCTTACGATAAGGCAATAACTATGATCCCTTTAGAAGAAAACCAGATGATAAGAATGTGGAGCAGGAAGATATGATGATTCTAGGTCTTTCAGGCATCCTTGAGTAGCCCAATTACCCTAGACTGTTAAATGATGAAAATAAATGTATGTTTGTTCCGGCCACAATTGTTAAATTACGGTGGTTATTGTGCCTTACTGCTGATGATGAATACAGTCAAAACATTAAAGATTCAGAGACAATGCAGACTCTTCTGGAGAAGAAAAATATTATAAATGTGAGTTGAAATTCACATAAGGAAGCAGAGACATTTTCATGAGAAGACATCCAAATATGCAAAAAGTAAAAAATATTTTTGGAAATTAAAAGTTGACGACAGAAATTTAAAAATCAATGGAAGAACTGGAAGATTAGGAAAAGAAACAGTCATAGCTCTAGTGAAAAAGAAAATCAACTAGAAAACAAGAGCAAAAACTAGAATATCAACTTAAAATTATTATTTTATTAGGACAAAGTGAGCCTACAAGGACTATTGCTAGGTAATAGACTCTGTCTGTGAACTCTTTGGGTGTTTGCCTCAGCTTTCAAACTGTGGCTCTTACCTTCTAAGAACTACCCCAAAACCAATAAAGGATTCTGCTAATAAGCTCATCACTGGCTGGAAGAGTGCAAAAGTTTTGAACTGGATTCTAATAGCAGCCCCCATCCAGTTCTTTCTCCTTTCCCTTAGTAGGTATTCTTACCAATAAACCATATATATTTCTATTTCATCTCAGTACATGACTCCCAGAGATTCCACCTGATTAAATAATCCAAGGTTAAGAATTTACTGTTTAAGAATCTAATGATTTATGCTTCACTTTTCCCTGGAAAAATATGGTGAGGCAGACTCACCAAGTGCCTTAAGATAAAAATAGGCCATTCTTATAATGAAAAAATTACATATAAAATGGTAAAAGGTAGACCTTGACAACTTCTTGCCTATTATCTATGTACTCACCAGAGTCTACCAATGTTAACTCTTTAGATTCCTATGAAACATTCCAGAATATGATGGGTGACTGAGAATCAAGTATTTTGATACATCTCCATAAATTATCAAATAACAAGTAATATGTATTGACAACATAAAACTACATGAATGAAGAGTAGAAACTGAAACTATAAATATAAAATTCTAGAGTCAACAGAGGTAATCTGTGTAAAAAAAATCAACTGAACAAAAACATTGAAAGCTACCTGGGGCAGTGGTTTGGCAGATTGACTACAAAGGGGCGTGAGGGAATACTTTGAGATGATGAAAATGTTCTATATCTTGATTTTAGTGGTAGTTTAATTCCAGTTTTTATTCGTCAACACTTATTACACTGCACATTTGAATACACTGCATTTTATTTTTATGAAAATTTTGCTTCATATTTTGCAATTACTTGTTTTAACTATCGAGCAGAATTTCATACCTGCCTAAGAAAGAGTTCAAAATGTTAAATCTCTTAGATCAAGGTATATTCTTTACAACTAAAATATATGCAAACAAACACATAGAATACAAACTGTTATTAAAACCTCAGTTTTTTAAAGAAATGTACATTTATTAAGTGTGCTCATCTTTAAAATAAAATCCTGGTATGAGAACCTATAGCAGACTTTGTCAATAAATTTAAATGTTTCAAATTATAAAACATGTATTAATGATTAAAAATACCAGTGAGAAAGAAGTTATTAGTCCTATGATAAATAAATTTTAAAAAGCTGAACATCTATAATATCAATGAACTAGGTCCTAATAAAGGATTTAAATGACATTATTACTGAACCTCTTTAATGATTTTCAAAATATATGTTCTCTCTCTCTCTATCTCTATCTCTGTATATATGTGTATACATATATATATATATACCAAGTCCATCAGTAACACCAAATTTTCAAGATGAAGTAGTTGTGTGAAGATAAATGTACTACAAATATGTTGCAAGTACTTTAAAAGAAAAAACAACTAGAAGACAAGGAAGACAACAAAACAGAGTGAGAGAGAGAAAGAGAAAGGGAGGAAAAGTGAGAAGGTAGAGGAGAAGAGGAGGGGAAGAAAAACAGAACAGCAGGAGAAACAGAACAGAGTAAAAGAGAAAAGCTATTACAATGCTATGCTTTTCAAGTAGTATATAGTGTTTATAAATACTTCACTGAGGCCTTCAATTATAAATTAAATATATTTATATATATATATAAATTCATGCATATAATATATTACCATAAACATGTAAGATACTATCTATAAGTAGATGATAGATAGATACCTCTTGTATCAGTTTCCAAGTATTATTATCCATTGAACTGATCCTTTACAGCTATTCAGTGTTGTGTTTTTTAAATTAATTGTAGTGAAAATATCAGTCAGTTATTTCAAAGGCCATAAGAATATTTGCTATTAAGGATGGAAAGAGCATATGGTTCATATGAAACAAAACAGCGTATTTAACTATTTTAATGAGTACATTATGTATTATTAAGCATGTAACTCCAAATTTCCATCATAATAATCATAAATACTGCATCATCAATCTTATTTTAATTTTTGAGAAACCAGTGAAAGACTATGGTGGTGGATATTGATAATGTATGAGACTTTTTAATCTCATATTAAGGTGTGAAATAAATTCTTGATACCATTTTTACAAAACACAATTTTTGATTCAATACTGATTTTTTTTTCCTTGAGGATATATGATTAAAAAGTAAAATTGTATAGAATCTCCAGTTAAAATAGGTTTGAGTCATATATGTATTTCCATTATTTTGTAAAAACTAATTTTACATTTGTGTGCTTTTTCTCTTCTCTCTTCAAGAGCTCTAATTTGTACTTCAGATAAAAGAGTTGAATTAAGTAAACATTGACTGATGTTCAGACATTGCACTCCTATATACAGGGAATATAAAGATAAAGGATGTTCAATGAATGCCTCTGTTCTTCTTACAGTGCCTCCTTTTATCTGAACCCAATGCAAAGAGAAAAAGAAAGGGATGAGTAATTGCAGCTCTACAGGGCAGTTTCCAGAGCACAGAGCAGGTGAAGAAGGGTGGAACTATTTCAACACGGTGTGCGTTGACACTCAGTATGAAAATCTCCTGGAACCTTGAGTTTGAAGGTGAGTAAGAAGAGAAACAGATAGTCAGAAAATCCCAGAAAGAGAGCAACTCCAGCTCAAGGTTGTTGTGGTTAGCATATAAACATAAAACTTTTCCTGTAAGAGCGTTCAAAGATGCCAAGCCTTTTTTCTAGAATTAATCAAATCTCCTTTTTTGGTCAACGGATTTGACAGTCTGCTTGAAAACTAGTCTTCTATCATGAGGAAAAAGAGGAGTTTGTTCTTTTCTTAATATTACATAATTAATAGTTTTGCACTGCTTTAATAAGTTACCTGCTATGCAGGTATTCACATTCTGGCAGAGTAATACCCTTCCCAGTTCATAGGCAATTATGAGAGTACCTGAGGAAATTATGAGAAGCTACAGCCAGGTCAGACATGTCTCCACCTCCCCATAGGCTGACCAGGCCTATTTTCATCTTCCCAAGGGAGTAGGTCCAGCATATTTCTGGAAAGGTACCACACCACTGCTGGGGAGGGAAGTTCTTTTCTAGGGAGTATGAGCAGATGGAGGGGAGCAAATGGGTAGGAGCAGCCAAGTGGATGAGAACAGAGAACAGTTAAGTAGGCAAGGACAGCAAAATTGCAAGGCAGGTCTTTTCAGGGACAGCCAGTGCAGACGGAGGCAGCCATCATCCCAGAAAGTTCATCTATTACATTCAAGTTCATTTTTAGCACTAGCCAGTCACAAAGCCCACTTCAAGTTTGGGCATGGGTCATGTTCTCATGTTAGCCTACATTACCCTAAACTTGGTTGCTTAAAAACAAAAAATGTATTACTTTAGAGTTTTCAAAATTAGAAGTCAGAAATTGGTCTCACTTGTTTAAAATTGTTAGTAGGACTCTATGACATGTGGAATATCTAGGGGAGAACATGTTACCCTGAATTTCCCAGATTCTAAGGCCCCCTATTCCATTTTCAAAACCAACAAGACTGATTGAAGCTTTATCATGTTAGATCACATTGCCAATGACTATCCTGTTGCCTTTTTTTCACTTTTAAGAGCTTTCTATAATTACAGTAAACCCATCCAGATAACACAGAATAGTCTTTCACTCTTCAGGTCAGCTGATTAACAACATTAGTTCCTCTTGCCATATATTGTAACCTGTTTATAGATTCTAAGATTAGGATGTGCTTCTTTTGGTGTGGAAGGCATTTTCTGCCTACTACAGCCACAGAAGTTTGAAAACAAAACAAAACAAATAATTCAGCTATGTGGAAAGACAAGGCCTAAAATGCTCTTGTGCTCAGAACCTTGCCAAGTGTCATTTAGTTGTAGTTAGAGATGCGGTACAGGAAGCACATAATCATTTAATAAGTTTCTCCTTTCCAGGCAAATGTATAAAGACAGAAAGCAGATCAATGGTCATCTAGTTGTCTAATGGTTGTCAAAGGTGGGAGTGGAGATTTGCTGCTAGTGGCCATGAGAGAATTTTTTTGGGGGAGATGGAAATGTCCTAAAATGGGATTGGTGATGGTTGTGTAATACTATACATTCATTAAAAAACACTGAACAATAAATTTTATAGTAAGCAAATAGGGATATTAAAATTTTATGTTGTCTTTTTTAAATGTAAATATTATTGAAATCATAGTACTACTTGTGAAAGTATTTGAATATTTGAATGTATTTGGCATGAGATTGAAATATTCAGATTTATATGTGTTCATTTCTTCCACTTTTGTTAAAAATACTCTCTTCCCTCAGACTTAAATGAGACAACTAGCTGGACATTGATCTTCAAATACTTTATGCATGTTTTCAATGATTTAAGGAAATTCTTGTAGATCTCCTTGATGGCAGAATACAGGTTTTTTAAAAACCATGCAAAATTTCAATTCTTTAGGAAATTCCCCAGGGTTATCACCTTGTGATCATCCATACTGACTATTTTATTTTGCAAGGAATCATAGAAACCACCACACATTTACGCTTCTGCTGACATTGACTCTTTCTCTTCACACTGAGTGACTGGATCTTGTCAAGTCGCAGAGTTCACAGAATGAATTAGTATTCCTTTTGTAACTAAGTTCCCTAAATATGAACAGAAATGGCAACACTTAAGTCCTTTCTCTTGTTTCCTTTTCTTATCCATCTCATTTTATATTCACAGATAAACTGAATTAATTTCATACTTCCACATTGAAAATATCATTAAAAACTTTTCATCTTTATAGGAAAATTATGAATAAATGTATTAAAAAGTTGCCATATGTTGTTTTTGCATTTTCAACTCACAGTCACTGATGACTCCAAACAAATCATTCTCTTCACTCTGTTATTTTGAAACAAATACAGCTCATATCATGTACTAAAGACAAGACTAGATAGGAGTTTGAGGAGGGATGATCTGTTGTAGAAGCACACCACCCATTCACTTTCTCACATGTTTCATTCTAATAATGCCATTGAACTGAGACAAGAAAAATGGTGTGGAGTCTTCACAGATACTGTTTTATATGCCAAAAAGACAACTCTGTCCTCTCCTGTCTGGCTCATTCATATATTTCTACTTTGTGCTAAAAAGTCATTTATTAATAGAGAGTTCTTCAACTGTTTTTCTATCATTCATTTTATTTACCACATGGTCTAATTCTGTATTTGTTTGATTAAATGTATTGCATGCATCCCTCAAGGTCTCATTACTATACACATAGAATTTCATAGCAGCTTAAACTACAGAAGGTATTCATAAATATTTATTGATGAAATGAATGAATAAACAAATTAATATAATCAAAGTGCCAGAAGATTTGACTACATTTTATTAGGAGTTGATTTGGGGGAAAAGTCCTTACTATCACCAAGCCACCAGTTCAGCCTCTTTATATTCAAAATAATAACACATCTGCCTTTCCCTAAGGATTACATAAGAATTAAGTTTGGGAATACCTGAATCCTACAGAAACAGAAGGAATTTTACAATTAGGCCACATTCACTCAATCAAGACTCTTAAGAATATGGAATGAAACCAAACCACAGACAAAGAAGTTTCAGTGCCTCAGAATCTCTTTCTCTTCGATTTTCTAGGAGTTTGTTTGTACAGAACAAGCAGTTTTACATCTAACCCTGGTTTTCCTCCTTGTAGTCTATCACTCCATAATACAACAGGTGTTCAAAAGCTTTAGTGGCCTCTTGTAACTGGGGCTCAGGGAAGTTGCAACCAAATCAATATTCCTATATTCAATAAATGATGTGCAAAATATTATCCCAGGTGCCAAGGTTACAATCATTGATAATGGTCATAAGTCTTGAAAAAAAATGTGTAATGAAACAATTTTAATTTTGTTTTGTTTGACTGCTGATCTTTTGCAGCTACTATGTGTAAAATGACAGCAGGATCATTCAGGAAATTCAATACTCCCACAGAGAGAAGCAAACATTACAGTTTATTTTCAGAATTATTCTATCATGAGGATATATTTGTTTATGAAGCAACTTCAGGAAGCCTCCCTTTTATTGAACTGTGTCTTCATTAAACAGTGTAAGTTTGCTACATAATAGTTTATAAATACAGTTTTATCAATACTAACCTAAACTTCTATTATTGTGTTCACCTAAACTTATTTTATAAATCAAAGATGTTTTAATAAAAAAAATTTTAAGATAAATCCTTACTGAGTGACAGAAAATGCAAGAAGACAAACCTTGTGGATTATTGACTTTATACAGTAGAATTGCAAGTCAAAGCAAGACATCCATTTAAAAAATCTTTTCAACCATGTATTTCTTTGAATACAATCCTAACCCACTTTCAATAAAACTGTAGGATAATTTCAGAAATGATGGGTATCATTTGTGACAGATAAGGGTAATTCATAAAAGCGTCATCTGTATGGATTGCAATTGTGTAATTCTTACTCTGCTATATGTATTGCTCTGTCACTCATCTTACTCTGTGCTGTACATGAGTTCATTGCCTAAAGGAATAAAAACAAAGAAACGCAGTGTCTTTGGTTAATGTCTCTGAAGCAATCTTTCAGTGAGTCCACTAAAACTATCTTTTCCTTTTTGCTTAATAGAAACCACAGGTAATGTATACCTCAATTACTACATAAATACAGTGTATGCTGTTTTAAAAAACAATAATAATTTAACCCATGGAGAAGAAAACATTCAAAAAAATTTAACTCAGCTAGCTAAATTTTATTACTCTTAGGTATATCTGCCCCATGGAGTGAAGAGAAAAGTCTTATGGCTATATCATTTAATTTGATATGTATGCAATTAACTTAGCTTTTCCCAGAGTAGTTCTGCCTTTTTGTGTTCCATATGTATTTTAGGATATGTTAGTCTTAATATTAAGAATGTAACTTAGTCATCAATATAATCTTATTAAAAGATTTTTGAGAAATTAACCAAATTCTCTCTTCAAATTTTCTCCGAAATAGCCAAAGTTCAAGAATTATATTAGTTCCTTCTTTGTGTGAGATTAGTTGCACAAAAATTTGATACCTGAAAGTAGCAGCTAAATTTTTCTAATCACTTCCCATCTAGAAACATAATAGTAAATTTCATCCAGGGGGAGTGGTAAAATCCTTATTAGATTTTCAGTAAATAATTGCTGAGCAAACATTCCATTTCAGGCACTGTATGAGGGGCTTGAATAAAATATAATGATGAACAATATTAAGTCCAAGGGATCCTATTATGGTGAAAAGTTTGGAAAAGTTATTTAAATTGAAAGTGGTCTGGGCATAATAAGAAATGAACTAGTCACCTGAATTAGTCACCTGATTTCCACTTGTTAAATTTTTGTCACCAGACTTAAAAGAGTCTATAAACAGAATTATCCACAAATCAAATAATGAAACTTTCAGATTTTCTATGGCAGCTGAAATTCATTTACTATTCTAATATTTAATGCATCTACTCTATTCCTTTTATGCACATAACTGTCACAGGGTTTTATGTTGATTCATAATTTATCACATTAATTCATACTCTTTTGAAACTTTCACTTGATTTGCATTTGGATTACACAAAATATCCTGTTTTTCAGTAAATTGCTTACTTGGACTACTGATAAAAATAGGCAAATCACATATCCTTTTGATAGGTCATATCAGGATTATGCCCAATAAAGTTGGTATTAATTAATACATTAGACAATCCCAATATTTGAAAAGTGTATTGTCATGTAAGTGTGTGTTATTTAAATTTATTTTCTCAAGCTACCTCTAGAACAACATGTGTTTTCTGAATATAGTTTTTAAATAGCAAGAGTATATAGTCATACTTAAAAGTATATTTATGCATATTTCTGTTATTTAATTTCATCCTTCCACACTGAAAATATTATCAAAAACTATTCATTTTTATGGGAAAATTATGAAGAAATGTGTTAGTTACCAGCTGTAGTTTTTGAATTTTCAAATCACAGTCATTGATAACTCCAAACAAATCACTCTCTTCGCTCTATGTTATTTTGAGACAAATACAGCTCATATCACTCCATCAATTATTTCCGAATTTATTTTTAAAGATAATATTTTATAACCATAAGCACAATACTAGTATATCCAAGATAAATTTAACAGTTCCTTAATTTCATCAAATACTAGTTAAAATTCAAATATTTCTGAATGTCTTATCTTTCATTTATATTATGATTCAAATATGGTCCATGAATTGTAATTGGCTGGTTATCACTTAAATTTCTCTGATATTCACCTCCCTTTAGTTTTCCTTATAACATGTTGATGAACCAGTTGATTTGTCTTATAAACTTTCCATAGTCTGAATTTTCCTGAAAATCTATCAGTAGATTACTTCTCTGCTAGTGTATTTCCTATATGTTTGTAGTTGAATTCAAAGACTGGTGCAAATTTTTACAGAAAAAACTTCAAAAGTGTAATCATACAATTCTCTGAAGACACATATAAAATTTAGTTCTATGTCTTTTTCTTATATTAATAGCTATTGATACCATTTCAAGATCAATTATGTCCCGAAAACTGCATAATAGTAATATTCCAATTCTATTATATCTGCTTTGATTACTAGTTGAAATACTTTTATCAAGCGATCATTCATCAGTTAATGCTTATGCTAAAATATCATTTTTATTAAAAAAAGATAAATATTTGATTCTTATTTTCCAAATTTTAAAATAGTGAATTGGAAAGGAATTCAAGTTCTAAGGATCTAGTGTACAGCAAGTTTATTATACTTAATAATACTCTATTGTATGCTTGAAATTTGCTGAGAATAGATAGTAAGCATTCTCACACCAAAAAAAAGAACATGTTAACTGGATTGTGGTAATCATAATGTATACATATATCAAATCATCACTGTACATTGTAAATATATTTAAACGTTGCCATTTATACTCCAATAAGGCAATGAATAAACAAAATAGTTAATGAGGTCATTAACATGGTCCAAAGCTATTTTGTGTATCGTTAGAACTTGTGAAATTGATGAGTTTCATGCCATTGAAATTATTCCTTTTGATACTTGAATTGTACAATTTGATAAGACACAAATTGTTCAAGTTTGCCACTGAATAATTTTACAATGAGTCAGGATTTTTTTATAATTTTCTCAGTATTTGATATAATATTTTCCAATATTAACTTTTACATACACTTATATTCTAACTCGGAACTAAAACTAGTCATTTCTCCACAAAGCACCAATATTTTTATTGGAAAATGTTATGTAAATACTATAATCTAGGTGGCTAAGTGTGCCCTGTGTTAGGTCATTATTTTTTTTCTATTTTTTTTTTTCAGTAAATAGTATTGAATAAGTACTTATTTAAATTAGTTAAATGCAGTATTTGTTGGATTCACTACACATCCTTGCTGCAAGCATTTTGCTGCATAACTAATTGGCCATGAGGCAGTTTTTCTGTAAAAAGACAAAATAAAGAGGAACATTGATTAAAAGGACAAAATGAAACGCGATTTCCCCTAAAATTTCTTCCTTAACTAAGAGTTATAGTTTCCAAATACTAAAGACGCATATTCGTAACTGATCCTAATATAGTTATGAAAGATTCCATACTGTTATTTTATAGACATTTCCGTCAGATGTAACATAACTAACTGAAGTACACATCTGTATTGTATACTACATTTAAGCGTCCCATCATATTATTTTCTTCATGCTACTAATGGGTGGTTCACTTGTTCTTTTTCTTTTTCCTTTATGTGTAAAGTTAGATTGATATTTTCTTGTTTCTTGATGTAGATCTGTATTGCCATAAAATTCTTAGTGCCACTTCTGCCTCACTTCATAGGTTCTGAGAGTTCATATCTTTATTTTTGTCTCCAGGTATTTTATTTCTCCTTTGGTTTCCTCGTAATATAATACTTATTCAGTAACATATTGTTTAGTATTTGAGATTTTTGTAGTTTTCTTTTGAGGTTTGATTTCTAGTTTTATACCTTTGTGATTGGAGAAGAGACTAGCTACGACTGCAATATTCATAAAGTTATTTGAGACCTATTTTATGTCCCAACATATGCTCTATCCTTGGGGCTATTCCATGTGCACTTGATAAGCATTGTATTTTGCCTTTTTTGAATGGAATGCTCTGAATGTCTATTAACTCATTCTGGTCCAATGTGCCATGTAAGGCCATGTTTCCTTATCTCTTGTTAGCATTGTTGTCAAAAACCTCTTTTTATCTAAGTATAACTGTCCCTGCCTTTTTAAGGTTAACATGAGATCATAGGATTGTATTCCAACTTTCTTTACTTTGAGTCTGTTTGTCTTTGGAGCCCAGTCGAGTCTCTTATAGGCAGCAGAAAGTTGAGTTGTGTTTTAATTTATCCAGTTACTCTTTGCCTTTTGATTGTTGAGTTCATACACTTTACATTTAGTGTAATTATTGATAGGTATTTATTGCCATTTGGGTTTCTTTTCCTGGTGTTTTTAACCTTTATTCTTTTGTTGATTTATTTTCTATACTCTATACTTTGATATCTTCCTTTTGTGTTATGTATATTTCCATTTCCATTTTCCTATTTGTTTCTCCGATTTTTTTTAAAGAAAGGTGTAGGCAAGAATAAAAGGAAAATAGACAGGCAGACAGGAAGAGAGGAGAAAGAGGTACTTTATTATTACTTTATTGTTCACCTTGGTTGCTCCCCCTGGCCCTGGGTCTTGAACCCTGGACCTAGGGATGTATTTGGGATTGTTCCCAGGTCGACGAGACTGCTAGGCCACCGGGGCACGCCCATTCACCAAAGAATTTTTTTTGTGTGTTAAAATTAGCTTTACATATTAAGGTCTGTGTATAATCTATTTTAAATTGATAGCAAGTTAATCTTGAATGCATTCTTACAACCCACATTTTTCTCTTCACACTTTGTTTTCGGTGTCCTATTTTCTCCCCTCTAGTTCCTGTATCTTTTAACTATGATTTTTACTTACACTGCTCTTTTATTTTTTAGTTCATATGAGTTTTTAATATGTTGATTCCCCACTTTACTATGCTGTTTACATGTTACTGTTAGTGAGACTCCCCACCCTCCCACTCTGTGTTTTCTTGCTGTATCTAAATGAAGTCTCACTTCATTTTAGAAAAATTCTGTCAAATATTTCTTGCAATGCTGATTTAGTTTTGATGAATTCCTTAGCTTTTGTCTGTCTGTAAAGCTCCTTATTACTCCTTCAATTCTGAGTGATAACTTGGGCCCAGTATTCACTGAAGTGTTTTCCTTCTTCTTTTAGACTTTAATATAATGTGTCAATCGCTTCTGGCTACAAAGTTCTAACTGAGAAATTCACTAGTAGTTTTATGGGAATTCTCTTTCATGTAACTCATTATTCCTGAGCTGATTTTAAGATTCTCTCTTTACCTCTAATTTTTGCCACTTAATTATAATGTGACTTGGTGTGTGTCTTTGGGTTCATTTTGTTTAGTACTCTTGGAGTTCCCTGGATCTAGAAGCCTGTTTCCGTCCCCAAGTTAGGAAGTTCTCAGTTATTATTTCTTCAAATAAGATTCCTGCTCTTTTCTGTCTGTTTTCTCCTTTTAGAGCAACTATAATACAAATGTTGTTCCTTTTAATTTTACCCCATAAGTTTCGTAAGCTTTCCTTATTTTGGGTTGTTATTCCTTTAAATTAGTTCTTCTTTTTTGCTAGTCTGTTTGGGTGCTTCTGAAATTCTGTCCAGGGCAGATCTTTCTTCTTGTTGATTCTATCTTTTCCTTCATTTCATCTATATTGAATTCCCTGCACTGTTTTTTGTTTGTCTTTCTTTTATTTCAGCTATTATGTTCTTCAGCTCTATGATATCTGTTTGAAACTTTCTCATAATCGCTCTCCTTTGTTATCACTCTCATTTTGTTCATTAATTCTCCCAATTTCACTGAAACTTGGTAAGACTAGCTTTCAAATATTCAGGTAATTTACTTATTCTTGTTGCATTAGAATTTTTTCCTGAGGTTTTGAATGATTCTTTCATGTAGGGTATATTCCTTTATGTTCACACTTTTTTTCTCTGTTTATTTCCATAGGTTTGACTAAACAGTTCTCTTTCCCAGTTTTTATAATTGACCTTCTGTTAGAATTGAAGGATGTGGGATATTGTCTTAGGGTTGGTCCAGGATGCTGGACTGTCTGCTGCTGTATAGGCTAAAGCATTGGCACCAGTAGGAGTGACTGGTACACAAGAGCAGGTGCAAAGTGGCACCCAGAGATTCTATCCTACACAGAGGGAATCAGATCAGTGGAACAACAAAAGCTGGTTGTTGGCGAGTGCGATCCTCCCTGGGAGTTGCAGATGCAATTTCTGACGAAGGGATCTGCATCAATGGTCAATTCAGGATAGGTACCATTGGCAGTTTTTCCTGGAGACACAAACTCAACTTAATAGGGCCCAAGGCTATGGGTGTGGATGGACTGTAGACAGTTTATTGTTGGCAAGTGCAACCAAAGTAGACAAAAGAACTGCTTGGAAGCAACAAGAGTTACTGGCAGGGCAAGGGTGAGTTGTTTCACTCTTCTCCACTTGCAAAGCAGTTGATTCCGACTTAATTATTCCTACCCATGCCAGCACCACAAAGACAAAGAAAAACTTACTGAAAGACTAAAGGAGCTAGCTATCATCTCCCTTCTCGAGGAGACTCCTCCTGCATCCTCCTGCTGGAGTTTAAATTCAACAAACAAAAATTTTACGTGTGTCCTAAGCACCCTTCATCAAACTGCTCCCTTTGTGCTCAATCCTGAGAGCTCTCTTCCTTAGAATCTTATTTTCTCCTCTAATTTCTTCAACTCGATGTGGGTACTCCCATCTTTGGTACAATTCTTAGAAATTGGGCCACCAGATGTAGGAAGTAAATACTCTTTTCCTAGAGAGAGGCTCTGTTTCTATAATATTCCTCCCAACTTTAGATTGCAGTGCCAGGTGGCATTCCTGGTGAGAAGGTATTTCAGTCTTCCTACCCTTTTGATGATATCTCTCACTTTTTATTGTGGAGACAATGATCTACCACGCTCTCTTCTGTTTCAAAGGCATTTGCTCCTTATTTAGCTGCAGGTTTATTATGTCCGTCAGGAGGAGATGAGGCCAGGATCTTCCTAGTGCACCATCTTCAACCTTTCCCTCTGTATCCATTGATTTTAGTTTGCTTTTTTTCTTTCATTTATATATATATATATATATATATATATATACACACACATATATTCTTTCGGATATATTAGTATACTATGCATACTTTTCTTCACCTTTCTTTTTTACTGTTAACAATATGTTTGGAGATCACTCCATTGTGGTAAAAAATAATAACCTCATTTCTGCACTGTACATTATTATATATATATAATAGAGTTGATTTAACCTGTCCTTGACTGATAAGTATTTGGGTTATTTCCAGAATATCTTAAAATTATTTTTGTGATGACTAGTTTTGTACTTATATCTTTTTATAATTTTGAAAATTGACAGAGTCCTATAAGTGAAATTTCTGGTACAAAGGGTGACTAAGTATAATCATAGAAATTACTAAATTATCCATAGAAATATTAAGCCCTTTCTAATTCTTATCATCAGTTTAAAAATACATTGACTTTTATTATTATGGAAACAGATATTCAAATTTTTTTCAAATTCATTATTTTTCGAGTCTTTTTATAGTCTAACACAAAAGTGTCCATTTGGAGATATCTATATCCTGTTTTAAATGCCAGCTCAAGAAATTAATGCTATGAGATAGTGCCAGAAATATTATAAAGTAATTTGGCATTGTAAGATAGTAAATTCAGTTAATTCCCTTCCAAGGAATTTGGTGATAAGCAGTTGCTGAATGATTTTAAAAAATGAAATGACATAATTAGAAACATAATTAGAAAAATATTTCTAAAAATACCTAAAATATTTTTGGTTATACTGTAGAGGATGAAACAGTTTGGCAAAGGAAGGTTGTGCCTCTTAGTAGGAGCTGAAGGACTCTTAGATGGAATAACTGGGAGAATAAGTGATTTCTATGAGCTGAATTTTACCCCCTCCCTACATTCACATGTTGAAGACCTCACCCTCAATATGTCTATATTTAATGACAGGGATTTCAGGATGTAATTAAGTTTAAATGAAATCTGAGATGTCAATGTAATCTTAAAGGATTTGTGTGCTTATAAGAGGAAAGTATTCTCTGTCTCTCTCTCTCCCCCGGAACTCTCCTTTTCTTTCATTACCCTCCTTCCCTCTTTCTTTTTGAGTAATGACAAAAGAAAGGCCACAAGAAGAGAGTTCTCACCAGAAACCAAATTTGCTGATGCCTTTATCTTATACTTTCCAGCTTCCAGAAATGAGAAATAATACATTCTTGTTGTTTAAGTCAACCACAGCATATGGTGTTTTTTATGAAAGCTCAGCAGACTAACATAGTGACTAAATAGACTAGATAGTAGTACTGACACTCCTCTCTTTCTAGGAGAGAGGTATTAGTTAGGAGGAAAACATACGACTACTTGTGCTGTCCCATTCACAAAGGATTTTTTGGAATAATTTCTGGAATAAGCTCTGCAGGGTTTTGCAATTTCAGGTACAACCCCTGCCCCATCCATCAACTATGCTACTTCTTGGTTTCCATATTATTGAGACTAAACAATTATTAAAAATATTTATTAAATATATATTATTTTGCAAAGACTATAGCATTTGTGGAATAAGACAGATGCAGCTAATCCCTTTATGGAAATAAAAAATCTGGTTCCTGCTCCTGGTTCCATTGAATGTATGTTATTTAAGCACTCAGACTTTTCAGTTATTTTGCTGATTGAGTTGCAGAGTGAGTATAGTAATGGAATAGAATATTATAGTATTTTCTTCCACTTACAACACTAATGGAATGAGAACTCTGGTCTACAACTACCGCCTTTTAAATACCTCTATTCTCAATAGAGGAAGTCCATGAAATCTCATTTCTTTCCTCCTTGAAATGGTGGCAAGTGTACAGAAGTATGCTTAAGAAAGAAAATGCTAAATTGAGTGTGATTTTTTATTATAAGAAAACTGTTATATAAATGATAACATTCAAGCAGATTGAGGAAAACCACTATGAGGGCAGTAAAACATTTTTGGCTGAATAATATATTAATTTGATTGCAAAAACTCTCAATTCTCTGTCAGCATACATTTGGATGAGAGATCAATGTGTATCTGTAAATTAGACATCCCTTATTCTTTATCTAAAAGGGCTAAAACGCACTTTTAACTGTCAAAAATAAACAAACAAACAAAAACAAAATGCAATTTTCAAGAGATCCTTGGAGGAGAGACTGCTAAGACTTTTAAAAATACAAATATTTGCTTTTATCATCTAACAAATATCTGGGAGCCCTATATTCTTAGTTCTTTATGAAAGAGATGTCAGTCAAGTTATAAACTTTTTTTTTCCATTGTGTTTCTGTCCAACAAGTGAAAACAAAAAGCTGAAGTGATAGGATGTGAATCTGCTTTTTATTTTGAGAAAGAAAGGGAGAGATAGATAAAAAAAAATAACTGACTGGTGCTATCTGTTGGTGATTGTTGTGATGCTATGATATGACTGCCTGAGGGGAAAAACAGATAGCAAGTTGAGGATGATAAGCTGCTAAGATAAAAGTGGATGTAAGATTGAGATGCCACTCAGAGTAGTTCTGGACATGATGCCAATATCAGCACTGCTAAGTAAATACACCATGAGAAGTCCTAACATCTCATATTATTGCATATTTTTTCTTTTTTTTCACTGTGAAAATGGCTTGAGAATAGAAAATAACATAAAAAATTAAGCAATTCATAATCATGTTAAAAAGGAATTTGATATAGTTTATTATAAATGATCAGCTATAATCATATATTATAGCTAATAATTGGTATCCTAATATTAGTATAATTGATATTAATATTTTTTAAACTTAAAACCATATTCATAGGGAGGAAAGAAACTGTTCAAAAGGTATTTCAGTCAACTCTGTTCTCTGGAATTAAGTCACATATTCAGCTTTCTGTAGCTGTATTTTTTGACAAAATGTTTGAAAAAGAGGCTCAAATCTGGCTTTTAGTCTTTATGGAATGAATCAGACATAAACAATCAACCAGGTCAATAATCTTTGATAAGGTGTAAAAGGATTTCTAACTTCAATGAAACAAGGGAAAGTAGCCTTTGTGAAACATCCTGGGAACATTTGGAACCAAATCGTTCTTAGTTACGATCATGGTTCTGCCATTGCTAGTAATAGAAACCCATGCAACTTCATTAAACTTTATAAGCCAAAATTTATAGATTTGCTTCATGCATACTGAAAAAAAGGCTAATTTCTACCTCATACAGGTATTTTTGAGAAATGATTATATCACATGAAGAAACTTACTAAATTTCTAGCATTCAAAAGTAAATTTGTTTCTATAAATTTTTACATCATGGACATGCTGTATCTTTAACTTTAGGGCAACTTTTAATCTCTTCTATGACTATGTGACAACACTGCACATGGTCTGGACAAAGGGAATATGGTTATTAGAAATAAAGAAAAGAATTGTTGCTGATTTTCCCTAATATTGAATCTCAGAGTAAAGAAGTTCCATATGCATATGCAAACTTCTGTGGACTCAAGTATCTTGAGGTCAGTCAATAGCAACTAAAACTGTCACTGAATGTGAACGTTTCCTTTGAGGATGAGTGCTAATAATTTACGACTAATGTCAACACAAATTAAGTAGTCACATCTATAGATGCAGTTCATTATCTTCTAACAGGCAAACAGGATCTTTCCCACAGAGCAATGAATTGAGCAATCTCCTCAGGCCCTATCTTTAGTCTTGGTTGGAAACTCATGAAGAATCATGGAAGAGGACAAAAGATAGGCCACCTGAAGTGAAACAATCTTAAGGTGATAGTAGTAAAGATGAGAGAATTGCCATATATTTTGACAAACCCTTAGTGATGGACAGGATTTATAGAAAGAAGGGAAAAAGAGGAGTTAAGGACAAATCTTGAGAATTTTATTTTGAATTCAAGCAAATCAATGAATTGAGTACAGAGAATTTAGACAGAGAAGTTTAGAAGATGGACAGATATTTTTTAAGAAATGGTACCAATAATTATGTTTAAACATACTGAAGCAATTAGATTTTAAAGAATAATGTCAAATAGATATCGGAAAAGACATAATTGGAGAGCATATATTCATTTTACAGTAGAAGCAAATTTTACAGTTATCAGTACATAGTACATAAATCATAAAGTTAAACGAGATTACTCTAGATAAGAACAGGTAGGCTTTAACAAACTTAAATATTTAAAAGTTAGAAAGGGACTATGAGTGCAACAAATAAGACTAAGAATGAGCGGCCCTTGTCATAGGAAGAAAACTTGGAGAATGTGGTGAGTCTAAAGCCATGCAAGGAATACTTCAAAAAGGTCAAATAATGAAAAGAGGTCAAATAAGATAAGGACATGGAACTATTGGATTTCATAGTTATTTTAATAAGAATTGCTTTGGTGGAATAAAAAAGATAAAAGCCTGACTAGTATATAAAGTGAACTAACATAAACTGGAAATGTAGAAATATTTCAAGAAATTTTCCTCTAATGGGAATCGAGACATTATTATCCTGAAGGAGTGTTTGTAAATTAAAGGAAATACGTTTTAAATAAAAAATAAAAAACTTACATTTTGGTGGGAATAATCCAGTGAAGAAAATTAAAAGATATAATTAAAATAAGAGTTAAAACAGAAGAGATAACAGCAAAAAGTACATTCCTGAATAGGTACTCCAGGCACTTACACTGCTTTGTGTCAGCCATACACAAGTTGGCATCAGGATAAAAGTTATCTTGATTGCTTCTATTTGCTCAGTGAAATAAAAAGTAAGTTGCCATGGGAGGAAGTAGCAGGGAAAAATGGTTTGGGAAAGCAAGATGATATATGAAACAATCGTCTCCAAGTATGAAAAAGATTTTTATCATGGAAGAAAGTACTAAGTACTGAAGATCTCTTGATCTCTTGATATTTGTGATATTAAGTCTAAGATATGGATATATATATATGGTTCTGTATTAACAATTTGAGTATGATTATGGAGAAAGGGTCCAGGGAGTTGAGGTGTATGCATTAGAATGCTTAATGTAATGGGTCATGAGTTTTAAATGGAATGAGAAAAGAAATGAGAACTGGACTGGATATAAAAGTACAGCCCTGGGTCAATGTATACTAGATCTTGACAAAGTCATATTGTTAGTGTTGATAATAGAACAAGTGAATGGGAAAAACAAGGTGGTGGTTAGAATTGAGAATTCTTAAAACAGATTTCGGAGCTGGTGCAGATTTCGAACATGATGAGATAGATCTAAGATATGACTGGGAGAGGGAGAATGAGGTTGGGTCAACACGTAGGAGGGCCAAACCAAAGTTTTATTGAAAAATGACAGAAAAGACTCCAGGGAATTAGATGAGTAATCTATAAAAATTCAGAAATCCTAATAGATGATAAAGGAAAACAGTGGAAAAAATGACATCGAGCAGCAAGTTAAACTCTCTAGTAAGATGATAGTAGGATTGCAAGATTGGAAGTGACCAGCCATAAATTGCATTACCACATGTTTAAAAATAGTTGGGCTTTTTAAAGGAGGGAAAAATCAAAATGATCAAAAAGTGATGATTATGATTATGATAGGTACCATCTTCAGGACTTATGATGAGTAAGTTATGGGAGAGGAAAAAATACTATCCCCAGTTAAAACTATCTCAGACAAAAATGATAACCTAAGCAAGGCAGAAGTTAAAGCACTTTGTCAGTGACTGCGAGATTCTAGGACCACAATGGAATATTAGGGAGGAGTGGGAGATTGACCTTTAGATCATGAACCTCAACAAATCTTTTTAAAAAGCAATATTGAGTAAACTTTTTATCCCAAGGTTAAACATATATTAGTAAAATTATACTTAATGAAAAATTAGTGACACCTTGGAAATAATTTTGTGATATAGTATTATATAAGATAAAACAAGATAGTAAATTGGGTTTGTATACATGTGTTCTGTGTGAGAAATATTCTTTGGTATACGCAAAATCTTTCAGAAAGAACACACAACAGTGAAAAGAGTCATGTTAAAGGTATGGAATTATTTAATTTTTCCTCTTTTCATTCTGCAAAAGTAAAATCTACATTCTATCTTCAGATAACACCCCTATGCTATTTAATGTCTATATTGTAAACAACTCTCTTAAGACCATGTGCTCTTCAAAGACTAATACTTGTCTTCCCTACCATTGACCTAAAATGGGGAAATTGATATTTATCATTGTCACAGTGACAAAAACTTAATCATATGCTAAATTGGTTTATCAATATGACTAGTAGATCCTTAGGGTGAACAGAATAGATGTAGGAAGTGTCTTCAACACTTAAAACACAAAGTCATATGTTGTCGAGCTAAAAGTCATTATATCTAAAATAAATCATCGTACTAGAATTTTCTTCATGTTTCTAGCTAAAGTCCACTTCCTGTTCTTTATTGTCTCTTATTCAAAACTGAGTAGGAATCCGTGTATTCACACCCCAAGGAGATAATAGAAGCAATCATTAGTTAAATATTGAATTATAAATTCTGAATTTATAAATTAAATAAAAATATTATAAATTATAAATGATGAATAATAATTGCCATCATATTCAGGGGCAGCATCAGGAAAATACACTTTTTTCCAGACTTATTTTGAACACTACGTTCACTTAAGATTATTTCACTTTGCCTACTTCAAAAAAATGCAGAAATTTGGATGCCCCATGGTGGCCTAGAAGTCTAACACCTGGGAGCAATCCCACATATGTCCCAGGTTCCCTGGTTCAAGATCTGGTGCCAGGGGTAACAACAAATGTGAACAAAGAAATTTTAATAGTGTTAATTCCTCCTCTCTCTTCCTGCCTGCCTGCTACCCTTCATTCCTGGCTGCAGCTTTCCTTTAGAAGAAAAAATTAATAAAATAAATGCAGAAATTCAAAATGTAGAAATAACCTCCCTTTAACTATAGAGAATAAAATCTAGTTTCAATTAAAATGTCTACATGATTCACTTTAGCACACACTGTATTATAAATGCATTACTTGTTTGCATTTGAAAGGTTACATTTGAACTAAATTGATAGTGACTTTGCTAGGTTTGCTGCGAGATAAGGTTAGAGTTTCTGTGAACAGAGTCCTTGAGATTTAATATCCTAGATTCCAAGCTAATGAAGAAAATGCAAACTCCAAAATCTGTCAACTTGATATATTTGTGATAGCAAACTAATTTAGCAAAACTTATCTAACACATTCTCATTTTATAGGCCATTACTATTAATTGCTCTTGTCCAAAGTAATAAACACTTTAATTTTTTTTTTATTATTTGTGTCATGCAGATAGCACATGATTCATGAAATCTCAGCAACCTTCGAATACAGTGTCTGGAATAAAGAAAACCTTGATATGTACTACGGATGGTAAAATGAGAGCATTAAGGCCTGACTCTAAAGAGCATCAGGATGTAGATTGATCGCAAACTCAAGGAAATATTTTGAGTTATCAGCATTGATATAAAGTAACCAGGTTATTGAAGTCATCACACAACTGAAATTGTTTTTAAATTCTGCAAGTGATTCCCAGATTTCATTTTTTTCATTTCATAATAGCTTATTATGACTTAAAAAAAAAAAAGACTTCATTTTATCCGGTGTTTTACTTCATTTCCTATTTACTTGATCTCTAAATACTCCACAAACCAAGAGGTAATCAATGAATTTTACATTCTATATTCAAGCACAAAAACATTAGTTGTATGATGAAGTATGCCTTTTTAGACTTCACTGCTTTGGAGGTGGGGCGAAAATCTATTATTATTTTTCAGCCCCGTATTAGTTTCCTATTACTATGTAACAAATTAATATAAACTCACTGGCTTAACAGAACACTGATTTATTCCCTGGCAAGTCTGAAAGTCATGATCCTAGAGCCTTCAGAGAGGAATCCATTTCACTGTGTTTTGCCTTCTAGGGGAATCTCCGTTTCTGGGTTTGTGTTCCCTTCCTATATTTTCTAAGACAGCAATGTAGTATCTTCTAATCACTGTCTCTGACTTCTGTTTCCATTCTTGCATCTTTTCTATTGTTCCCCTTCCTCCCTTGTGATTACATTAGGCCAACTCAGAAAAGTCTCTCCTCAAAATCCTTAATCCTACCACCACATAAGGTATCATATTTACAGATTCTAAGGGTTAAGAAAGGATAGGGAAATATTTGAGAGGCCATTATTTAGCCTCACATAAGCATATAAAGAAATGGCAACTCTAAGAAAAGGGTACGTAGATTAACAGCTACTTTGAGCTGCCTTAATTACTACAGCATTCTTGTAAGCAAAAGTAGTATCTTGCCATCTTTTTTACTCTAGTAATTGTTGGAAATTGTGTTTATAAACTTTTTTTGGCACCATGGCTTTTTCTTACACAAAATACTTAATGATTTTGATATATTAATCAGTAAAGATATAGGAAGGTCATCTCTGAGAGTGTTAGAAAAAGACCCCACTTTCTATTTGAAGACCCCCATCAACCAACCCGAAATTTTCAAACAAATGGCCTAAGCTTTGTAAGACGGCTACCATGCCAAGTCCTTTAAAATTCCCTTATCTTCTAAATCTAATGGAGCACATTTTTGATCTGCCCCTTGGTTGTGGATATAAATCCTGATTCTTATTCTTGAATTAATGCTTGCTTGATTACATTAGAGCTTGACTATTTCTTGCTTAACACTTGAAACCTCTAGGAAATACTAAAATAATAACAGAATCAATCAATATAAATCTCTTAGACACTAGGCACTCTACTTGGTACATTTTAAAGGCTGGCATTTTATTTATAATAAAAACAGAAAGCTATTCTTTTGTTAATACATGGTACAAAATGCTGCTATCATTTTCCCTGAAATTCAGATCATTAATGGCTTTTAATATTCTAGTAAAATTGAACTATTTTGAAGGTAAGATTATTGCTTTAAATGCTTAAGTCAAGTGACAAATCTAATAGATTTTCTTAAAATTATGTGAGATAAATGTTTTGAGTAATATCTCTTTTTAGAGATTTAAAAAACATTTTAATAATCAAAGCAAAATATCATTCTTTGCAAATATGTTTTCTAAACAGCTTGAGCTTAACTTCCTACAAAGCTGACCAGGCAACTTTCTACAATGAGTTGAGAAAGGAGACACTGAATGGGGGAGATGGATAAAGAAAATGGCGGATTCTCTTTGTAATTCACCATCTCCCCAGAGGGACACTTGCATATTTCGTGTCTTCTAAAATCTGGAAATAACTCTTATGGCAAATACCATTTTGCATTGTAAGCAGTACATGCTATAATAATTCTATACGAATTCTTTAATCAGTCTGTCCTCGTTGATAACAAAACCTTTCCCATGTTACCTTCCTAGAATAACTAATGTCACTGATAAGCACAAATTTTCTTTTCTACCAGTTGAGCTGTCATTTCAAGGATCTGAAATTATTTTAGAGCCATAAAATGATTTTTAATTCTTTTAATAATGACTTAGAATAAATAATATCCTGTCATAAGTTCCTTTTAAATGAGCCATATTCTCATTTTATTTTAAATAAAAGCAATATTCTTTGGAGACTTCTGGGAAAATATTGGTATGAGCAAACATTCCAGGAATTCAGTTTTTAATATTCCCGTTGAAATACCCACTGATTACAATAATAGTCTCTATTTCTTAAAACTTAATATGTAAGAGGTAATGTAAAAGATCCAACATGTTTTAATGTATTAATTTCTCATAATAATCTTTTGAAAGAATGAAAATGAAAACTGTTAGATAAATTGTCCAAAGGTACTTAGCTACAAAATGAAAGAACAAAGATTTTTACCCAAACATATCAGATATCAAAATCTAATTCTTAGTAGACTCACACAGGAAAAAACCTTACCACTCAGAAAGATAATGTTAAGTACAAACCATATTCAGGCTCTATTTTTATTTATAAGAATTAATATGTAAATTAAATTATAAAAATTAAAATATATTTTTAAAGTTAAAATGTTGAAGACACGTAAGAATACTTACTATTGTTATAAAACCTAGGTCTGGATAAACAAATGATAAGGTGTTTATAATCAGCAGAATAATAACCACTTCTAGTGTATGGAAACATATCTGAGATAATAAATGTATCTTTTCCCTAAAAATGATTATTTAAACTAGAAACAATTCCAGAGTAAGAATGAATTCCTAATGTTTTATATCCTACATTGTTTCTTAACTTGGAGAAAAAAACAACTATAACCAAATCCTAAGAAATCAACAGTTCCTAGGAAATCACTCTAACTTCATCAAAATTCAACTTCAAATGAGTACTGCTGGCATGCTATCATGGAATGTCAGTTAAGTCAGCCACCTCCAGCTGAGTGCAGTTAACATGCATCCCAAGGACCTGGGTTTGTGTCCAGGAGCTAGGGGAACAACCAAGATGAACAACTAAATAAATAAATGGGAGTGTCTCTTCCTCCTCTCTTTGCCTACTGGCCAATGTTCACCTTTATTATTGCCTGCAATTTTGCTTTAAAAGTAAGAATACACATATATTGGATGTATATTTTCACCAGAAAATTTCAAGAAGTAGAAACCCTCAAAATGCAGCTTTTTGTAGTTATGGTTAGAATGATCATATGTGTTATCACTAAATCAGGAAATTTTAGAAGTGAAAGGAGAGATTAATAATTATATTAGGACAAGAGTCATAGGCAAACACGGGCATAGTATCATCCTAAAAACACCATACCTGCAGGAGACTATAGCTAAGATAATATAACTGCAATGATATTTGAGGAGGACAAAAAAAGTAGACAAAACTAACCAGGCAGTAAATCAGGGTCCAATGAATATTGCCTTCCAGGAAAACTGAGGAATCCATGACATTTGAATAACATAACCTAGTTACAGATAAAATTAGCCAGGAGAGACAGTTTTCTTCTGCTGAGGCACAAAGACACGATTTGGCCTAATAAGCTAGCAGACCCCATGCCCATGCCACAATATCTACCATCACCAACAACTACAGAATTCCCAAATTCCTCATGTTACCCCGCTGCAGTATTCTTTGACTACATAATTTCTCTATCCTGCCCAGCCAGAGAAGTGGGTCTGAGAGAGAGCAGGTCTCCCATTTCTCAATAATAAGTCTACTTTCCTTCCACCAATATTTGCCCTCTTGAATACTGGCTTTTAGAGTGACACGCAGAGGACCTGGGTCCAGCAGCAAAATCAAGATAAAAGACTGTTTACACAAATTTAAGAGATCATAAACTAAATTATTTTCTGCATCTTGTATGACACAATATACTTTTACTGAGCCAAATTTACTGTGAAAAACAACTGTTAATAATGGCAAATTATGATGGATAAAACAACTGAAAGCCCTAGGAGTGACAAAAGACAGATTTTAGAGAAAAGTCAAAACTTAAAATAAGGAAATGCCACCATAATGTGTTTCATGTTTTTGTATCTTTTTGCTCCAGACCTGCATGATTTATAGCACAAAGAGTTGCTAAATCTGTTAGAAAAACTATAAGTTTTTCAACTATAAAATATAAAAACTAATGTCAGAGAGTTTGGATCAACTTTTCAGTGACTGAAAAATAAAAGAAAATATCAGAAAGAAGTGATCCAGAGAGGAAAACCTCAAATTTTGTTTATAAACACTATGAATCTTTGCTGACCAATAAAGATTTTAATCAGTAAATCCTTCATAAACCACAGATATTTTTTGATGAGTAGATATAGTCCTAATATGTGAAATTACAAGTTATAGAGTTATCTATAACAAGATATAATCTATAATTAACTTATGTATAGATAGATACAGACAAACATATATATACACACATATAAATATACATAAAGATATAAATTGGTTCAATATAAGGGTAGATATTTCTTCAAACAACCAAGAACCAAAGTAAAGTTTGTTATCACTATAGGTAGGTTGAAAATCAACACTCTTGTAAAATTGAGTTAGATTATTAAATAAATGGTTCTCCAATTTTGTTGAATATCTAGAAATATCCACAGAGATTAGTTATTAAAATGTGGTATAATATCCTATGCCCAGGAAATACTGATTTAATAGATTGAATAGAATCTAGTCATTTGTATCATTCCATTTTTAGGGTGATTCTCAATCTATCCAAAGATTTGTCTCAAATTAGCAACATCATATTTGATGTTTAGTTGTTTAGTTGGTGAACTTTAACAGCAAAAAGATACTTAGACATCTTTCCATAAAAACTGAATCAGAATCTCTGAACTTAGGGCCTAGAGATACACATTTAATATTTCCCCCTAGACTACTATCTCAAAAGTGCTAAAAACTGAAAAATTAATAATTTCTTCATTTATATTTGCCTGGACTTTAGGTATGCACAAAAGTACCATATCACTACATTTTATTTTTACAAGTAAAATAGAATTATAGAGTGGTGCTTTTTAAACAATGTGCAACAAATAATTTTAACTTTAAATACATAATAAGGCCTACCAAGCTGTTTTCAGTCGACAGTCACCTCACATCTCTCAGCATCTCAATCACTCAACGTAGCTTGAAGATCAAAGGAAAATTCTGTACAAGCTTGGACAGAAGGGTACTCCTTTTCCTAAAAGACACTTTTCTAATGTGTTTATGATGAAGAGATGAGATGAAAACTGCATTAATTTTACCAACTGAAACAAATTAAGCAGAACAACCCCGGAAAGCAGTACCCTAGTAAAATGTCTCCAGTCCAGACTCTGCTGGAACATTCCTTTTCCTGTATTGGAGTCTCTCATTCAAATTGCCTAGGGATCTAGAATTTAAACTCTTTTTACTGGGTGTAGGGGCTGGGGAGAGAGGACTAGAGAACTGCAGTGGGAAGAGTTGGGCACGCATTTGCTGATGTCCTTCAGCTGAGAAGACTCTGATTCTCAACTTTACAGGAGACCCTGACAGTTGAGGGAAGTCAGTCCAATTATTCCAATCTGATATTGTGATTGTAGTCCTAAGGTCATTTCTCAGTCAAGTAGTAAAACAAGACCTTTTTTTCTCATTCCCTTCTTTCTAGGTGCTATAGAAAGGCCCTCAGTCCTCTCTTTAGTAAAGAAAGAAGATGCTATAATGATCCCATGCCTCTTTTCCAGCACCATACCAGATGTCTTATTTAAGGCAAGATAGGCATTTTTGGATTATTATTATTATTAAATCTTTCATCACAGGTTAATTATACATATTTTATATTTGGGGAAAGTCAAGGTTAAGGATGTTAAATAACATACCCCAAAGACAAGGTTATCAAGCAATAAATGAGGATTTTAATTTAATTTTTCCACCCACAGTTAGTGTCCTTTATTACAACAAGCAACAAGCTGATGTTGAATGCAAAGATTTAGACAAGAATGTGTGTTTTCATGGACACACAAGGACAATTAGGCTATACCCATTCCTCTCCCAATATCCAGGAGAGGTTCTTTGAATTGACAACAGGTTTAAGATTCTGTGCCACAAAGAGGACTCAAAAGGTTTGGGAAAGTCAAACTGCCAACCGCTAGAAAAAAGATAAATAACTAAACAAATGCATCTTCCCCTCCCTTGTACAGTCAATGCTAAAAAACAGTAGTCACTTAGTACTATGTCTCCCTGCCTATCTTGTACTCTACAGTGGCCATGTGGTACTCTCATCAATAGAATGTAAGCAGAAGCAATGCCTACTAAAAACTGGCTGAGGATTTTAAGAAGCAGATGCACCATCTCTTGTTTCTTTTCTCTTATGCCAATTAAAAGTAGAGCATGCCAAGACATGATGATGGTTCCTCAACCCTGATTGTGGATTAAAATGACCTGAACTTAAGAAAAAATTCTACCATGAGTGCAAAACTAGAAACCAATTAAGTCAGAATGGTGGGGGAAGAGGAGGTATGGAAATCAAGCATGGATTTTAAAGCTCTCTAGGTGATTATAGTGATCAGCCAAGATTGAGACTCACGGCACTAGAGTGCTGCTGAAGCCACGAAATGAAAGAAACCTGATCTCTAACAGTTTAAGGAGAAAACTCACCCTCTGTCAATAAACATGAACATTTGGTGTTTAAGAATGAAAAACAACCTTTTACTATTTTAAGCTTAAAAATAGAAGTACTCTGGCTTGTCTTTCGTCAAATAATATGTGCTTTGTGTTATATGAATTCAAAGGTCTGTAGATATGTGAGAAAATATATGTGGTTCCTATTAGTATTCAATTTCAGCAGTTGCAAAAGATTTTCTTGCCCTTTAAGATTAAACATTTTAGACTATTTAAACTATTTAAACTATTAAAGTGCCAGTTTAGCTACATGTTATTTTGATCAAATCCTAAATAGGAAATGTTTAACTAGGTTTGTTTCTGTCTCAAATGACCATTTAGAAAAGCTTCAACTCACTGAGGATAGAAGAGAGATAGAATAGAAGAGTAGAAGAGAGATAGAACTGAGGACAAGAGGGGCAAAAGATATAAAAATCTCTGATCAACAATTCTGAAAACAGTAAAATCATTGGAAGCTGGTCTCAGTTGTTGGAAAAGATATTTCATTGATATTTTAAAACCATACTTGATCAAAAAATTTATAGAACATCATACTACCTTTCATTTATAATGAAATCAATATATTCTGAAATTTTAACTCCCTGGAGCCTAATAAATTATGCAGTATGATTAGGGTTATTTTCACAGCATTAGTCATAAATTAAATACCTAATATACAAATTCACAAAGCTAGCTACTTGGCATTTTTAGTTAAATATTTTTAAAGATTTGAAAATTAAAATTCATTTTTTAGAACATATTACACAATGTAATACAGTTGACGACCACCCAACTGAGAAATCCAAAACATTTAACAGTCCCTGACAATAATCGCAATATAACCATATTGTCATTACCCTTGTGTCACAGGTCATCACCCTTACGTCATGCTGCACCTTTGTTATTAGCAAAGAAGTATATACATTTTAAAATCCCTCAAGATACAAGCAAATAAGAGAGTTCTCAAAGAAACACATTCAGCAATGTCAGAATAAATTGTTATAAAAAGGATAATTCTATTGCTAAAGCAAAATAAATGAGTTATCAACAAGTAATACATTTCCATATGCAAAAGAAACAGGTTCAGAGATCGACTTCTGGATGGCAACTAGAAGGACACACTCTCAAGTCACTCCCTACAGAAATTGAAAAAAATAAATGAATAAATCACCTCTTTTTCTGAGATAAACACCGAGAAACACCTGGCATCTCAGCTGGAGATGGATCCACTGACCATTAACAGTGTGTGAGGGCGCCTGGCAGGGTTCTCAGCTAAGCCATGGATTTGGATATGGGACAGAGCTCAGGAGTCTCCCAACATGTTGTGAGACAGAGGCTAAGGATTTGGGGGCCACCTGCAGAGGCAGTGAGAAGCAGGCACAGTGGGTCTGAGACAGATAGCAAAGGGCCAACTTCGGAGGTGCTGAAAGGAGAGCCAGAGCACCAGGAGCTGAACTGGAGCCTGCGCCCAGTGAAATTGTATAGGGTGCAGCCATAACTGGAAATCAGTCAAAAAAATTCCAAGCTCAAACCCTCCCACTACCATTTCACGCTAGAGCCTAGGGTCCACGGAACAG
This sequence comes from Solenodon paradoxus, assembly GCA_004363575.1. Classification (NCBI taxonomy): domain Eukaryota; kingdom Metazoa; phylum Chordata; class Mammalia; order Eulipotyphla; family Solenodontidae; genus Solenodon; species Solenodon paradoxus. Next base: position 1,428,494 of record RJWH01000112.1, on the reverse strand, counting down.
AAATACCGCCCACCATATGTCACACCAACAGGATATCCTGCCCATCAGACACTTGGCAATGGGATTACAGTGAGAAGGCAGTCCCATACAGCACCAAACTTAACACTACATGCTAGCGCTGCCCTGTGGGTAGAGGTGAAACTGCAGCCTGATTGCCAGTATTGAACAAGCCAAACCTATGCAATGCCAAGGAAACTGAACTCTCAGATATATAAGCAGAATGCCAAATAGAGCAAAGGCACAGAGAAATATATGTGAAATGATAATCAATTAAAAACCCTGGGAAAATCTGAATACAGAGATGTATTTAAATTACCTGAAGAAGAATTTAGGGTAACAGTGAGTAACATACTCATGGGAATTCAGAAATCAGTAGAGACAGTAAATGAGACTGTCAGGATATAAAGAGAAGAATTAAAACAAGACATCGAGGAGGTAAGAGACATGATGGCTGAATTAAAGAACTTAATGGAGGCGCTCAGCAATAGGATGGAAGAAGCTTATAAAAGAATCAATGATCTGAAAGACAAAACAGAGGAATCCAATCAAGTAAACCAGCAAAGAGAAAAAAAATCAAAGAATTGAAGACATCATTAGAGACCTCTGAAATAACAGCAAAAGGAACAACATTTGTATCATAGGGGGCCCAGATAAAGAGAGAGAAAAGGGGGCAGAAACCTTATTTGGATAAATAATAGATGAGAAATCCCCCAATCTGAGAAATGAAACAAGCCTCCAGATTGAGGAAGCTCAAAGAGTGCCTAATAAAAGAAACCCAAACAGAAATAAACATAGACACATCCTCAGAAAAATGTCAAAAAATCAATATAAAGAGACTATTAAGAGCAGCCAGAGACAAATAAGTCACTTACAGAGGAACCCCTATAAGACTGTAGGCAGACTTCTCAAGTGAAACTCTACAGGCCAGAAGGGAACAATGGACATTTCAACCAGGCAGAAAATTAACGGGGAAACAGCTACTTTAATACCACTGAAACAGATAGGTCTAATAGACATACACCCAACACTTCAACAAACAACTATAGATTTCTCTTTCTACTCAAGTACTCATGGAAAATTTTCAATGTTATATCAAATGGGGGTCACAAAACATCTCTCAACAAATTTACAAATAATGAAGTCATACTAAGCATCTTCTCTGACCACAATGGCCTAAAACTCGAAATCAACTATGAAAGAAAGCTGGAAAACCCAGAACCAATTGGAAACTCAACAATATGCTCCTGAAGGACTTTTGGGTAAAAGAGGAACTTAAAAAATACTTAGAGACTAATGAGAATGAGGACAAAAGCTACCAGAATCCATGGGAGGAAGCAAAAGCAATATTAAGTAGAAAGTTCATCGCAAGCCAGGCCTATATCAAGAAACAAGAAAACTCACAAATAAACAACTTAGCTCTACATTTAAAACAACTAGAGAAAGAAGAACAATTAACGCCAATACTCAGCAGAGGAAAGGAAATGATCAAAATTGAGCAGAAATAGACAAAATAGAAAACAAAAAGTTAATCCAGATGATCAATGGAACCAAAAGTTGGTTCTTTGAAAAAATAAACAAAATTAACAAGCCGTTGGTTAGAATCACAAAGGAAAAAAAAAGGATAAAACTCTCATAACTAGAATCATAAATGAGAGGGGACAAGTTACAACATATACCACAGAAATTCAAAACATCATAAGGAACTACTATGAACATCTCTACACCACCAAAATGGACAACCTTGAGGACATGGACAGATTTCTAGAAAAGTATAGTCTACCAACACTGAACCCAGAAGAATTGGAAAACCTGAACAGAACAATCACAAGCGAAGAAATTGAAGAAGTAATCAAGATCCTATCTAAAAATAAAAGCCCAGGACCAAATGACTTCTCCAATGAATTCTGCCAAAAGTTCATAGAAGAATTAACACCTATTCTTCTCAAGCTTTTCCAAAATATTGAAGAACATCGAACTCTCCCAAATACTTTTTATGAGGCCAACATTACACTGATACCAAAAGCTGACGGAGATGTCACCAAGAAAGAAAATTGCAGACCAATATCTCTAGTAACATAGATGTAAAAATTCTCAACAAAACATTAACTGAATTCAACAATGCATCAAAATGATCATCCATCATGACCAAGCAGGATTCATCCTGAGGATGCAAGGATACTTCAACATACATAAATCTATTAATGTCATACTCCATACCAACAAGAACAAAGCGAAAAACTACATGATCATATCAACAGATGCAGAGAAAGATTTTGACAAGATCCAATACCCATTTTTGATAAAAACCCTCTATGAAATGGGAATAGAAGATGCACACATCAATATAATAAAGGTCATATATAAAAAAAACACAGCCAACATCATAGTCAATGGCAAAAAATTGATAGCATTTCCTCTTAAGTCAGAACAAGACAAGGTTGTCCACTGTCACCACTGCTATTTAATATTGTACTGGAGGTCTTAGCCAGAGCAATTAGGCGAGAAAAAGAAATAAAAGGAATCCAAATTAGAAAGTAGGAAGTAAAACTCTCACTATTTGCAGATGACATGTTTATACATATTTATATTGAAAATCCCAAAACCTCTAACAAAAAACTTCTAGAACTCATTGATGAATACAGTAAAGTGGCAAGCTACAAAATCAGTGCACAAAAATCCATTGCGTTCTTATATGCAAACAACATGCTAGAAGAAAATGAAATCATGAAAACCACACCATTTAAAATAGAAGTTAAACGAATGAAATACCTGGGCATATACCTAAAAAAGGAAGTAAAAGATCTATGCAAGAAAACTACAAGTTCTTCTTAAAAGAAATAGTGAAGAATACAAAGAATTAAATATACATGCCCTGCTCGTGACTGAAAACAATCTATATCAATAAAATGGCTATCTTACCTGATACATATAATGCAATCCTTATTAAAATCCCACAGACCTATTTCCAGGAAATAGAAAAAAAAATTCTTAAAATGTGTATGGAACAACAGAATACCCAAATAGCCAAAGCAATCACTTGAAAAAGAACGAATCTGGAGGGATTACACTTCTAGACTTTGAACAATATTACAAAGCAATAGTGATCAAAAAAAAAAGAATGGTACTGGAATAATAACAGAGGCACAGATCAGTGGAATAGAACCAAATCACCAAAAACTGATCTAATCGCATGCCCTTAGTTAATCTATGACAAAGGAGTGAAAAGCATTTGATGGAAAAAGGAAAGTCTCTTCAACAAAGGCTGTTGGGAAAACTGGAAAGCCACAAACCGAAGAACAAAGCTAGACCACTCTCTAACACCATTCACAAAAATGAGCTCAAAATGGATTAAAGACATGGACATAAGACCAAAAGCCATAAAGCTCTTAGAAGACAACATAGGGAAGACTTTCCATGATCAGTCGTAGGGAAGCCTTTGGGGACTCAACTCCACCATCGAGGGAAACAAAATGAAAAATAAACAACTGGGACTACATCAAACTAAGGAACTTCTTCACAACAAAAGAAAACATCACCAAAACCAAAAGGAAACCTGCTAAATGGGAGAAAATATTTAAATGTGATATACCCTAGAAAGGCTTAATATCTAAAATATACAAAGAACACACAAAACTCAGCAACAGAAGAACAAGCAATCCAATCAAAAATGGGAGGAGAAATTGGAGAGACACTTTTCTGAAAAGGATATATAGATGGCCAACAGGCACATGAAATTATGTTCCTACTTGCTGACTATCAGGGAAATGTAAATTTAAAAAAATGAGGTATCACCTTACACCTGACAGACTGGCTATTATCCAAAAGTCAGGAAACAACAAATGCAGGCAAGAAAATGGAGAAAATGGAACATTTTTGCACTGTTGGTTGGAGTACAAAGTGGTGCAGCCCCTGTGGAAAAGCGTTTGTCACTTCCTCAAAAAACTGAATATGGAAATCCCATATGATGCCATCATTCCACTTCTGGGCATCTATCCAAAAGATACAAAAGCATCCATCCGAAGAGACGTATGCATTCCCATGTTTATTGCATCCCTATTCACAATAGCTAAGAACTGAAAATTACATAATTGCCCAACATCAGATGAATGGATAAAGAAGATGTGGTACTTCTATACAATGGAATACTACACAGCCTTTAGAAGAGATCAAACCCTGTCATTTGAATCGACATGGATGGAACTAGAGGGGATTACGCTAAGTGAAACAAGTCAAAAGAAGAAAGATAGATAACAGATGACCTCACTGGAAGGTGTAATGTGAGTAGACAAAACAAAGGAAAAGATGAAACAAAACCAACCCTGAAACATTTACAACAGAACTGAGGTGACCAAAAGGGAATGGGGTAGGCAAGCGCAAATGGTGGTGGAGCCCACTGGACCATGGGGAAGAACACAGTGATTTGGTGGAGGCCATGATATGTTGAAATAAATCTAAGAAATGGGGAAACAATAATAGGAAATTGTCTTAGTGTGTAGAACAATTACTACCATAAAAATAAATTTTAAAATATAAATAAATAAAAACAGTAAGAGAAAAATCTAAAAAGTGAGGAGGAGGAGAGTAAAAATGTGGACAGTAAGAATGGTTCAAGCCCATTTTGCTTTTAAATAAAAACAGTAAATAAAAAACATAAAATTTTTAATGTAAAACACAAGGTAACTTCAAAAACATATCTTCAGGGAAAAAGTAAAGAGGGAAAAAAAGTAAAAAAGGGAAACTAATCACTGCATAACTACATTCAACCCATCAAAAAAGAGAGAGAATATGGACATTCTCTATAACAACACCCAGAAAACAAGTAACAAAATGTCAATAAATGGTTATTTATCGATAATCTCAGTAAATGTTAATGGGCTCAACTCACCAATCAAAAAGCATACAGTGGCCGAAAAGATTAAAAATCAAAACCCAACCTTCTGCCACATCTTGGAATCTTATCTTCATTCAAAGGATAAACATAAGCTCTAAGTCAATGGTTTGAAGACATTGCTGCAGTCAAACGGCAACCAAAAAAAAAATAAAATAGGAACAGCTATCCTTACATCAGATAAAATAAGCTTCCAACTAAAGAGTTTAGCAAAAGCAGAGGTGGACATTATCTAATGATTAAGGGGTCAATGCAGCAAGAAGACTAATGTTTATTGAAATATATGCATCAAATGAAGGAGCACCAAAATACATAAATCAAGTATTATCAGCTCAATAAGAGACATCAACAACAATAAAATGATAGAAGGACTTAAACACCACACTTACAACAATGTACAGATCAACAAGGCAAAAATTAACAGGGAAACATCTTTAAATGAACTATTGGAACTGATTTGTCTAATCGACAAATACTGAACACTTCATCCAACTACCTCAGAGTGCACTTTCCTCTCAAGTGTACATGGAACATTCTCAAGAATATATCATATGTTGGGACACAAAATATGTCTCAAAATTTTTTAAAAGAGCGAAATTAAATCAAGCATCTTTTTTTATTACAATGGCTTAAAATAGAAATCAACCACAAGGAAGTTGAAAGACTCCAAATTATTTAGAGAATAAAAAATATGCATCTGAATGACTCATTGGTAAAAGAGGAAATTAAAAAAAATTTTAAAGTCTGCAAGATAAATGAGAATGAAGATGCAAGCAACCAGAATTTATGGGATGCAGCAAAAGCAGAACTAAGAAGAAAGTTCATTGTTTAGCCAGTGAAATAAGCCAAGAGAAAAAAATAAAAGGAACCTAAAATGGAAAGGAAAAAATAAAGTTATCACAATTTGTAGATGACATGATTATATGTATTGAAAAACCCTAAAAACACCATCCAAACCTACTAGAACTAATCAATGAATACAGAAGAGTTAGGTTACAAAGCCAATGCATAAAAATTCATTGTATTTTTATATGAAGATAACATGCTAGAAGAAAATGAAATCAAGAAAACAGCCCTGTTTACAATAAAAGCAGAAGAATAAATACCTTGGATTATACTTAACAAAGTAGGTGAAAGACTTGTACAATGAAAATATTGTCTATTTTAAAAGAAATAGGAAGATACAAAGAGACAAAAAGATATTCCCTGTTCTTGGCTGGGAAGAATCAGCATTGTTGTAATGGCCATCTTACCTAAAGCAATATACCGATTTAATGTAATTTCCATCAAAATCCCACAAGTGTATTTAAAGGAAATAGAAGAAGAAATTCTATAGAACAACAGTGAACCTAAATAGCTAAAGCAACTATGAGAACAAAGAACAAATCCAGAGGTATCACACTCCCAGGTATTAAGCTATTACAAAGCAATAATGATCTAAACTGTATGGTACTGGAATAATAACAGAGGCACAAATCAGCAGAAGAGAATTAGGTCACCAGAAATTGAATCACTCTCATTTGGTCAGTTAATTTACAACAAAGGAGTCAAGAGCATACAATGGAGAAAGTCTTTTCAATAGTGTTGGAAAGAATGGACAGCCATGTGCAAAAGTCAGATCACTCTCTAATACCATACACAAAGAGTAATTCAAAATGAACTAGAGACACGGAAATAAGACCAGAAACTGTAAAATTTTGGAAAATAGCATAGGAAAGACATTCCATGACATCAGCCTTAGAGATATCTTTGGGGAGTCTGCTCCAACATCAAGGGAAACAAAAACAGAAATAAACAATTGGCACTACATCAAACTAAAAAGCTTCTGCACAGCAAAAAAATATATCACCATATCAAAAAGACAAACTACTAACTAGGAGAATATATTTCCATTTCATTTCTCTGAAAGGTGCTTAATACCCAAAATATACAAAGAACTCACAATACTCAACACACAAAAACTGGCAATCCAGTCAGAAAGTGGTCAGAAGTACTAGAGAGACATTTTTCCAAAGAAGACATACTAATGGTCAACAGGCACATAAAAAAATGTTCTTCTTCACTGGTTATTAGGGAAATGCAAATCAAAACTGCAATGAGATATCAACTTACACCCAAGAGACTGGCTCTTAACTAAAAACCGGCAAACAACAATTTGTTGGTGTGAATGTGGAGAAAGGGGAGCACTTTTACACCATTGGTGGGAGCACTTTCAGTATTTTGTTTTCATTGTTGACCTTTGAGAACATGTTAAAAACTGTTCCCCATTCCAAGCTCTGAAGAACTTGAAAAAAATCTCACAAACATGAACTGTATGTGGTAGAGAATCTATAGGGGAGAAGTATGTATCTATTTTTAAGAGCAGAATAAAGAATTACAAAGGATATTTTAAATATATATCCAATGATAGTAAACCTAATGAAGAGAAAGAAGTTGTTGCGCTAGCTCTTTATAAAGGAAGAGGATGAGAAAGAAGTCATAAAATTATTTTTATAAAAAGTCAGAGAAATAAACCTATAAGGACCCAGCTGTATGTGGCATCAAGTCTCCTCACCCCTTTTCTTGTCAAACTAACACATTGCTATCTTTCAGATGTTGGAAATGGTTTTAACTTTTTCAAACCCACAGGCATTAAGTCTCCAATACTAAGTCCAGCTCTTGCTGACAGCAAGTGGCACAGTAACTGGTAGATTAAAATTCGCTTTCCTCACCTCACTGAGTGATTGATTCAACTTCCCTACCGGATCATAAATATCATCCTAACTCCAGGACTTTAAATTTATTGAAAACGAATTACCTTTATTGTTTTTTTTTTCCCCTTAAGCTTTTACTCAAATGTCTGCATTTCCAGCTCTTCCAAAAAGTGGTAACTAGGTAAATTTTACCCTTGGTTTAAGCCCTCCAAATCTTCACTTGATCTTAAATACCAGTACCTGCATGTTCCTCCCTGCTTCAATGCCCGCAGAAGCAGCCCACACTGGAGCCTCCATGCCCCGCATATTCCTATACCATTGCTAAACAATCTGCGACTCAGAGAACTGTTTTTATATTTTCCTAGTTGGATTTCTTTGTTCCATCTGCTGCAAAATCTACCAGGATATATATAGGTTGTCTTAAAAATATTTATGTTAAAGAGTAGCCCATAAATAATTTGACAGTTATGTTTTCTATGTTTACTTGTTAATTTTTATGGCCTCAGTAATACAAGCCCAGTTAATAATCTCTGCTTTGGCTTTTTGTGAACATACTTCATTAAGGAATTTCATAGTACCATTAATAAATCAAAATAAAATTTAATCAAAGCTATAAATGCTATGGGCAACCATCTGCCTGGATTTAACTACCTACAAATTTAATGTTTGATTTTGTATGACGAATATCAAAATTCTCTCAGGAGGGATGGTTGCACATATTTGTGCATGTGCATGTGTGTGTGTGTGTGTGTGTGTGTGTGTGTGTGTGTGTGAAATTGAGACCTCAACTTCAAAGTGAGAAAAGATAATACATCGACATTTAACTACATCTTAAGGAATATTTGGAAAACGGTATATATTTTTAAAATGTCCATTCATCCCATTTTTCCCACTAAATTTCTGTTAAAATCATTTTACAATTTCTCCTTGGTTTTCTAAGTTCCATATAAATAAAACAAATGTATATTATTGCTTGTAGTTTGAGGTGAGTATCTGTGTGTATTAGTGCTGTGAGTGTGTTGAAAGCAGAGGGCAGTAAAATCTAAGACCAAAATTGATTAATTACTTAAAGTCAAAAAATAAACGTCAGTTTCCTTTGGAAAAAATACCTTTTTGAATGTCAACACACACACACACACACACACACACACACACACGCCTGCAAAATAAACATTTAAATAGCCATTTAGGAAAGTATCATTGTGACGTGATTTTGTTCTTCCTTTCCAATTTTCAAACAATTCTATGAATTCAATATAGAGATGATAGCATATTTGTTATGGACTGCAACAATTTAGAATATGATGTAGTTTCTACAGTTGGTCAGGATAAGCTTTTTTTTATTCACTCAGATATGCCAATATCTTCCCACCTATGGTCTTTACACGCCCCACAGACCTGTAGGTGACTGCCTCTTCTGTCATTCCCTCTCAATTCAAATATAATCTACACCTCAAAAAGTCCTTCGTTGAGTATGTGAGCTACTACACTCATTCCCAGACCATTCTAATTTAATTAAAAGATCCCCATAATAATCACTCTGGTTTACTTTATTCTTAGAGCTTAGTAGTAGTTAAACTTTTTATTTCCTTGTTTATTGTCTATTTCCTTCCAACAAAATGCGATCACCTGATAGAAGGGTCCTTATCTAGCTTGCTCACTAGAGTACAACATGGTTGAATGGATTTTTGATGAACCATTCTGTAGCCCCCCGAAATTGATGTTTGTACCTTCCCCTTGAAGAGTCTTCACTGCAAAAAAAAAAAAAAAAAAAAAAATATATGTATATATATATATATGTTTATATACATAGAAAAGTCAGAAAAAAATGTGTGCCAATGTTTTCAATAAACTTTTTTGTCTCCCACTGATGAACAAGTACACTTTGTGTGCTTACATAATACTGACCATGACTTGACAGGTCAATGTTGATACATAAGTGATTTTATGTGAAAGAGTCATGATGGCTACAAAAAAGAATCATGGAGGCTAAAATTTTAGTCACAAGGTCCATTTGGTCCCAATAACACTGGCTTATTTCATAGACACTATGGACATGGCAGTAAAGGTTAGAAGAGATTGACACAAATTCAACATTAGCTTTTTCTATAATACTTTATTGACAGGCAAATAGGAAGTATAGTTTGATTTACTGATTAAAATCCCCAAGCAACAAAATGGCTGCATTTATATTAATACATCATTTCATTAAACTGTATATTTTTTCTATTCTATATGCTTCCAAATTCAGTATTTCATATAAATGTAAAAACAACCTTTGGACATTCATAAAACTGTTTTCTTATTTCTCATGGAATAAACATAATCTAGTACTGAAGTTACCAAAAGAGAGAGAGAAAAGCCCTGGAACTCAAGGCTTAAAATACTGATGGAGATGGAGAAACAGAAAATTTGGAATATGAACAAATTTTTCTTTAGGTTGTGTCATGCTCCAATGTCTGTCTGTTTTCTCCCCCTTCTGTTCTTACTCTTTATCTCACTCTCTCTCATTATTTCCATTCTTCTTTTCTACATTCCATAGTCCATTCTCAAAGCAATGTGTTTGGCTAATTGAAAATTAGTCAAAATATCCATGTTAAATAAATCCTTGAATGTGCATGTTTTATTTACAAAATTCCTGATGGGTAGTATAGCTGATTGAATTATGAAATAATTTATTTTTGCAACTCTTTGTATATTTTAATAAAGTATTCTTCACTCACCCTATTCATAATTTCTTTAAAATTCTTAAATCTCAGGTGTGTACAGATTTGACTCTTGAGTTTTTGCTTAAGTATTCATTTCATTTACTAATATTTCCTTTTCCTAAATCTATTGCCACTAATATTAACTCTTCAGAGCAAAGATATATCACCTCCTCTGAATTCACAATACTCTTTACATTTATGTATTTTATGTCACTTATCCATTAACTTTTTGTAATACATTTATGTACAAGTTTTGAGGATAGATTATTATACATGTTGTGAAATTTTAGTATGAATTAACAAAGGATCCCTAATTGTGCAAATTCAGAATAAAAGTAATATCTTTAAAAAGCCATATTGGATTTATGCAATAAAAGAATGAATTTAGTACCAAGATCTAGGAAGAATCATTGTCCTTCTAAAAGTCTCATAAGATTTTGACAAATCATAATCTTTTATTTCTATCAGAAATAAAGTGCTACCTTATGGTTTTTCTCTAACATTTTTTCTGCCATGCCAAGACAAGAAAGGTTGCAATAGATATTTTTTAAAGCATAATACTGAATGGCTTTTCTTCTACCAGAATTTTTGAAGCCATTAATTTTATCTTAGGCCCTTTTTTTGGTTTTCATACTTTCCTGAATGCTGTGTGTAAATTTCTCCTACAATTACAATCAGTATGAACCTGAATCAACATATCTCTCCCATCATATTCATTCAGGCTCAGCATCTTCTTCCACGACTCAGGAGACAAGTTGATGAAGTACAAAGCTTTAATTCTATTTTTCTCTTGGTGGGACAAAAATAACACAATGAATAATTTATAACTTCATTTCAGTCATCATTAAATCATGGACCTAAGCACTCTAACAATTTGGGAGTCACTTGTGTCCAGACTACCTGTATGTAAAGATTTTAATCAAATAAATTTAGCATTATTCATATATGAGACATCAAGCATAAACATGTGATTTTGTTCAACAAAAGTATTGTGTATCCCTAAAGAAAGTTGATTAGAATTTCACAATGTATTTCCATATCAAAAAAAGAAAAGTTTTAAGGCCTTTGGAGATGGGTCAATAATATTAAGTTAGAGCATTCATTTTTACCCTAAGCTTTTATATACCTTTCCAAGATACAGTCTGAAGTATAGTATATGTCAGTATATATACACATAATACATATACAAAGTATTTTGTGTTTATGATGTGCACTTTTTTGCCCAAATTTGGAAGGGAAAAATAAGGATGCACATTATACATGAGTTGTGATAAATCTGCATCTACAAAAACACTTTTAATTCCTTTATTTATGCTTATGAATTAAGTGTAATTCTAGAAATCCACAACAATATTTTTATGCAAAATAATAACCTGGAATACAATAATCAGTTTTGTTGAACTTACGAGAAACTTGCAACAAAAACAGTTTCACCCAACAATTCAATAAAATGAAACTAAGATGATGCATTGTTATCCACAGAGTGACTCTAACTTGATAAGATGGATGATACTGACATTTTTGCCATAAGGTGAATAGCGTGACATTTCTCTTCATATACTTTTGGTGGGAGCTTCAATCTAGATGATATTTTTTACAAAAATACAGACACTACAGGATGTAAACTAACAATTATTAAATATGCTAAGGAACATGGCAACAGAATTGCCAAAGACACTTTGGACTTCTTCCCACAGAGTGTCATCAGATTGTGAAGATGACAGGAAGAAAAGTTGCCTATATCTTGCATCCGTTCTTTTGTTTTGCAATTATTTGTTACATAAAATTTCTTATGCCATAATTTGCTAAAAAATAAATGCTTTAATTTCTCAATAATACAAAAAAATACCTAAATTTAAATAATTAAAAATTTGAATTAAAACATTAAAATGAAAGCTTGAGTCAAAAATATAGGCATACATTATATAGAGGAGCACATTATATTTGGCAAAATATGGTCTATATACACATGTTATATGCTCACATCATTATCTATAATCATTGCAGCTCAGACAACTAACCTGATCTTCCTGGACCACACTTTCAAGCAATTCAAGTGATCTTTTGCTATCCTCCCATTTTCAACCTCCAGAGATGTATTCACCCACTGCAGACCTAATTTAGCTTCTCAGTCCTAAACTGTCAGTGAAAAACGGAAGACTGAACAAATGTTCATTTGTTCTTCTCTATTTTAATTTCCCTAAAATAAAAATAAAGAACTTGTAAAGGTAGAAACCTTTAACTAAGAAGAGCATGAAAAGAGGGCCATCATTAAAAAGGGAATTTTTTAAACAAAATCCTTTTAATTGCTAAAGAAATTAGGATGAGGCCTGACGCTCATAGAAATATGTCATATGGAAAGGTGACCTCAATTTTATTCTCTCCCTACTCAGAAGGTAAAAAGTCTCAGGAGTTCAGGTATTTCCTCAGAGGCAAAATAAGGTGGGAAAGAGATTGCCCTCAAAAGAAGACAAGTATTTCTCAAGAAAAGACCTCTACTTTCTGTAATTTGGGACCATCTACACAGAAATGAATTCCCTAACTAACCTTAGGGAAGTGAGACTATTTGAGGCCACCCCCATGAAAAATTTAGAGTTGTCAAGCAGGTTATCCCAATAAACAGAATTTGGGAGGAGAGGGAGAACTCCAAGAAGCACTCAGAGAAATTTTAAAAGATACTTAATCCATATAGCAGGAATAGCATATTAATAAAAAAGGAACAGAAAAACAAAACAAAAACTTATTGAAATAATATAATAAATATTACTTGAGAAGAAAGGAAAATAATTTTGTCAAAAATATGGAAGTGAAAGAAACAAAGGTTAAACAGATATTCTAACCAAATATGCCATGTAAAAACAAATAGATAGTCCATAAGAAAAGAATGTCAATAAAGCAAAAATATCTTAGAAATACTACATTGAAATGCTAGTTGTAATTTGTTTTCTCTTCTATTCTGTCTTGTCACATTTGTGTTGGGTATTTAGTGAACTCATTCTGATGGTTCATATCACTTAAGTCAAATACAGTTAACCTCAATTATTTGTAAATTCCATATTTACAAATTGGACTACTCATTAAAATTCATTTGTAACTTGCAAATGAATACTCAGACACTTTTGTAGTAATTTTTGGATATGAAAAAAGTGGCAAAAATTAAGTTGTTTAACATACATTCCCAGCTGAAGTCAAAGAAGGTAATGCTCTGACTTCTTGTTTTAGCTCTCATACAATAAACAAATGTCCTTTTCTCAGTCTATTTCATGCCATATAATTTTTTTCATTTAATCATTTGAAATGCCCTCCAAGCATAGTGCTGAAGTTGTGTCTAGTGTCCTAAGCAAGGCTTTAATATGCTTATGGAGAAAATAGGTATTAGCAAAGGTTTGTTCACTCATGAGTTACAGTGCCATTGGCTATGAATCCAATGCTAATAAATTAATAATACATCCAGTATTTCTAGAAAAAGAAGGGAAATTCACCATTCTGTACATGAGGAGACCATTCTAGAAAATGCCACAGTAACATCTATAGAGCATGATGAACCTACAGGAAAATATCTAATTTTGTGGATTCATGAAGTAATGACCCATTTCCTCAAAAAGTGATAACCCACTTTTCAAAAAGTTAAAGTAGATGCTATTGTGAGGCTGCAAGTCAAAGAAATTTAGTCACCATAACTCAGAATCCGGAAAATGTTAAATTGTTCTCAGCTAGTGTTGACTGGCTTGGACATTTCAAAAATTAATATAGCATTAAAACATTATATTTGCTGGGGAAAACCTTCAGCAAGAAAAATATTGAAAATACCTGCCAAGTGCTATTCCAGATAGAGGTTTTATGGTACAGGGGGTTTGCAATGATAAACTGACTTGTTTTGCAAGGATGTTATGGCAAGTAAGTTTACATAACATAACTTTTTTGGTTGATAAAAATATAGCCAGAAGTTCTAAGGAAATTAATTGTACATTTTCCCCTAGGAGCTATAGTTCAATATTCATTAATTCAGTGTCTAGAATATTCTAGAACTTTCTGGAATATTTCAATATAACAGATAATGACAATTGACTATATATGTATATTTATATATGTAACAGAAGTTCCAACTAAAATTAAACTTTACTGTTCTCGTCCCACATTACCCAAGATATAAGGGCAGTTAATGCTAATGCCCTTAATTTTTAAAAAGCACAAATTTTTAAAAAGTAAAATAAATAGGGTATTGAAGATGGATAGAAGACTTTACAAGCTCTAACTCAAGGAAAGACTAACGGACTACAAGCAGTTGTGCAGAAGCAAAGAGAACAAAAGGTGAAGGACAGAACTTGCCTATCAGGGAGATTGTAGAGAGTCTTTAAGGTGGATGAACACCTATGGTATTCCAGGACATTGTCTACATAATGTCAATGAATAAAGTTTTCAGAAATCCATAATTTACTGATTGGCATCAATATTTGAAAGGATCTGTAATGTAGAAACCAAATTATAATCCTGGTAACATTTGTGGATGGCTTTTTTTGCCATCAGCATGGCAATCTACAACAATTAAAACTTCTGTCTCTTGTTGGAAAAAAATGGAGTGAGATGGGTGTCAACAGTGTATTTGAGGGAACTGAACTGAATTAACCTGGGTAAAGGAGACTTGAGAAGCAAATGATGGGCTTCTTCAAATGTCTGGGCATGTGCCATATGTGTACCTTAAATTTATTTTTATTTCTTAAGAGGGTAGAACTAAAAGCAATGGCAAAATGTTGCAAAGAGGAAGATTTCAATTAACTATTGTGGATATCATTGAACTCACATATTTATTCAATAATAAAATTGAATGCAATGAGACATTTGTTCTTCCCTTCACTATCACAGTTAATCAGAAACATTTGTCAGGGAGGCCGTGCAGAGAATTTTTCCTTTGAGTAGAAGGAGGTACCAAATGATGTTCAAGTTCCTCTGACCATTTATTCTCTAATATGGTGTATATTATTCTAACTATAAGAACTGCGTTAACACAAGTAAACAAATAATTATTTAATAAGCAATACGAATGTATAGAAAAACTGTCAGGTAAATATGACCTTTAATAAAACCCACTTGCTTTGTATAAAAATTTGCCAGGGGATCTTGCTACATTATTTGAGGGGGAAAAAAAGATGCAATCTTTCTTATAAATACGATTCTATAGAGAACTGTAAATAAAAAAATCATTGAGTTTATACCAACAGAAACCACAGGGGTAATTGGGAGAAAGAAAGGATGGATGCACAGGATTAATAAAATTACCAAGGTAGTCACCTCAAGGGAAGCTAAACACAGGCAATAGAACAAATAGTCATTCATCAATAATTGTACTTAATTAGTCATTCTAGAAGTTTAAGATATCAGTCCTCTGGAAATGAATTTATGTATAATTGCCACCACTTCTGACTCAGCAATAGCTCTATGTATGGATACCAGTCACAGGTCAATCTCTCCCTTAATATCTTCCAATATTTCTTCACTCACTGACCTTAGTTATTTAAAGCTCTCCTGTCTTAGATTTTAGTGGAGTTCATACTTTCTTTCTTTCTGTCTGTCTCTCTATTGCAATAGTATTGAATAAAGTTTTCCCTTAATATTTAATGTTATTTGGTAGAATTTTTATATTCTCTAAGAAGATACATAATCTTTGATTTTATAAGACTTTTTTAGAGATCAGACCTATGAAGTTAAAAATTAACTTGCATAATTCTCACTATCTAAATACATTTTAAATGATTTTAAAATCTAAACTTCATTCTCAATTAAAACAAAAACTCTCACAAAACTTTAAATAAAAAAGAGTCTCCTAGACCTGTTAAAGTCACTTACAGAAATCCTACAGTTAATATTATACTTAATGATGAAAGACTGAATTTCTTGCTCCTTATATCAAGAGCAAAACAAGGATGTGTTTCTCACTACTTTTACACAAATCTTACTGGAGATTCAAGGTAGATCAGTAAGATAAGAAAAGTATATAATAGGCATAATTTGGGGAAAGATGTAAAGTTGTCTTTATCTAGAAATGACATAATTATCATAGTAGAAAATCCAATGGAATCTATCAAATAAACTACTGGAAATTAAATATGAGTTTAACAGGGCTACAGGATTCATGATCTATATTCTATAATCAATAATATTTCTATGTATTAGTAAAAGAAAAGTGAGAATTAAAACAAAAATATAAAATATATCATTTATGGGGATACCAAAGATATCAAAGATTGAGGGATATGTCTTTATTCAGAATGTTCAAGACCTAGACACTTGAAAATGCCAAAACTTTGCTAAGAGAAATTTAAGATGACCTAAATAAATAGATGAAAATACCATGTACGAAAAATCAAAAAATTCAATATTGTGAAGAAGCCAGTTCTTTCAAACTGATATGTGTATGTAATACGACCCCAACCAACACGCCAACAGGCTTTTTTGTTGCTATTGTTGTGGAAGTTGACAAAATTATTCTAAATTTCTAACAGATATGCAGAAGGTCAACAATAGACAAAGAACAAATTATCTAAAATATGTAAACTTCTGTCATCTTTATCATTAACCATTTCTCTCCCTTATCTCTTTAACACTTCTCTTGGCCTGTCTTCTCTGTCTTCTCTTTCTGCAACTCCCATGTGACATATGTTGGCGCTTCCTGAACAGCTTTTTTTTTTACATGCATATAATCTATATTCTCTCATTCTACTTGTATTACTGGATGCTGTCATCTATATTTCAGTAAAGATAAATGGAAAAAATAAATGGATAAAATCAAAACTAAACTTTTGGACTATGACAGTAAGGTTGAGATTGTCAGAAGGGAAATGGATGAGGATTGAACTATGTTATAGAGTAGGTTTATCTCTCATTTCATTTTTATTTTATCATTCTTTTTTCTTTTTTGTGTTTGGTCTGTTTACATTAATTAAAATAAAACAATTATGCTAAATACATATTTCTATTTGGCATTGACATGTGAAGAGCTCAGAAAAATAAATTGTGCTTAAAGAAAAGAATATAAACCTCTTCATCTTTGAGAGCATAAAATTAAAGGTACAAGGATAGAAAGTAGTAAGTCAAAATTGGTGAAAATGGTGGTGGAACTTTAAAGGTAAGTATTCTTAGTTTATTGAATAAGGAGTCATAAAACTACATAGAAAGTACAAGAACAGTGCAAGTACAGTACAAATATAGTTGTATTATATAGAGTCACAGAGACAGACAGTAAAAAAAACAAAAACAAAAAACAATGTAATTGTCAAAATAGAGTAGTTGGGGAGGAATCCTAAGAACGAGAAATTCTGGTTTCTCAGAGCATGTATAGAAAATGCCCAGTCTTCCTAAATTAAATGACTATAAAAGCATATCATTAAACATCACAGTAGTCATTAAAAGGAAAAAAGTACAAACCATTTAAAAATGTTTATATTTGAGGGGGAGGCTTGATTATGTACCAGAAATATTGGTAAGTATCTTTCAACATGAATTTTTATATTTTATTTTATTATGTGAATACATAATTTCAATTTTAGGAAATGAACCATAAAAAGAAAGGAATTTTTTGCTGTGAACCAATCTAGGTATTACACATACTTAAATAAAAAGAAAAATATATCTTTTGAAAAAGTAAATAAAATGAAATGCTCCGATAGGGACTAGAATTCAATAAAATGACAGCTTTAGAAATAAATCATATGGAATAATCAAAAATACAGAAAAATATGTGTATATAATGATGTTTACTTCAACGCCTAAGAGAAAACTATCTGTTTAACAATGAGGAAATTGTTAATGTATTATGAAATACTGTACAGCTCCTTATGATAGTATTTCTGAAGAATTTTAAATTACATAAGAAAAAAATCACTATGTAGTAGCAGGTAAAAACAATCACTATCAAAATTTATATACATAAATAAAACCAACTAAAAGAAAGAAATAATGGCATTTGTAAGACTGGATGTAATCTTACAAATAGCTATCTTTGTGTAGAAAGAATACATGTGATTTTTATTGTTAATCATTACAGCTTTCTTTAATTTTAAATTCTTGTATGATGATCAAGTAACACTTTTATAAGAAAAAACACTACACATTTTATATATATATACATATATATATATATATATTTTAATACAGATGCCTAGAACTCAGAATGATGCCACTAATCAATCACCATTTCTCATCCACATGCCAGGACACTATTGATTTTCCCATCCTGTTAATTTGATATTGCTGGGTGCTTTATGTCCACAATTTAGTCACAAAACATCGGTTAATTTTCTCAGTGACCTCTGTGTGTAAGTGATTTCTTAAGTTCTAAGATATGAAAGAGCTTGTGAAGAGATAAGAACTACTTCTCTGATCTCCTGACACCATGATGTAGACTGGAGTTAGTTTCAGAGGAAATTAGGAAGCATGGGTAATGATGACTCTTTTAATATTGAAATAAAAATTTGTCTTTTTCTCTTCCCTGCAAGGTCTTGTTACATTTACAGGCTTTGGGATTAGAACTGAGGGTTCCTACTAAGTAACCTTAAAATGGGATACATAACACACACACACACACTCACACACACACCAAAGAGGGGCAGGTGACAAATGGACCTTGTGAGCGGTCTAAAATAGTAAAATATCTTCTTCTTGTCCTTAAGGACTTCCACTCACAGGATACAAAAGGGATAAATGTGTGGGGAAAGATGAAATAATAGAATACAAATACCTACTAGTTGAATGAATTCAGCTTAGAGTGTAACTAAATTGTACAAGGGATGTATTAGAAGCAGCACAGAGGACATACTCAATAAACAGTATTTCTTTAACTACAACTAAGTTGGCATTCTTCCAGAAAGGCAATATGGAAAAATCCTGATTTTTTTTTTTGAGTTGACCCTGTTGGGTAATGGTTAGGTCAATGATCTCCAGTGGAGCCCAGGCCACATTCACCGGGGTTCAAGTCCTGAGCTCAGGGAGAAAGAAACAGTTGGTTTAGTAGGTGTCAAGACAATTGCCTCTGAAGGACAAAAGCCACATAACCCTGGGTTTGAGTCCAGATCTGGGTAAACAATCTGTTTGAACAACTAAATGGAAATAAATGAAAGTGTTTCTTCCTCCACTGTCTTCCTGCCTGCTTACTTGCCTTCATTCTTGTCTACGCTTTCCAAAAAAAATAAAAATAAAAATGAAATGCTTCTTCCTCCTCTCTTCCCGCCTGCCTGCTTACTTGTCTTCAGTACTGCCTGCATCTTTCCTTAAAAAGAAAAAAAAAAAACCCTGATTTTTCTCAGATAATTGAGTTGGGAAAACGTCAAAAAAATTGAACAGGAGAAGTAAAATTTTTATTTTTTATATCCTCAAAAATAATTTTTAGAGAAAAAAAGAAAATGAGATACTCATCCAGAAAATGTAAGTAATGGATTATAAAATTTTTAAATATTCAACATTTGGATATTTTAGGTGAGCCCTTAGTTTAGAGTTAAATTATGATTTTGTATATTACTGTTTTGCAAACTCTGCAAAGAAGGGGTTACCTTTCAATTTTGCTGTCTAGATTCAAAATTGTCATAGAATGATAATTCAAAAAAGGTAGCAAAATAAATTACAAGAAAAAAACATGATGTATCTGCAATCATGGCAATGTTTTTAAATTAAAAGTGGTAAATGGCAATAGAACACTGGTGTGAGGTGTGTTATGTACATTGAGATATGACTCTATTCTCTTGAAACTTAAATGATATTGCAAAACAATGATACATCAGTAAAAATAAATGCTTACTAAATACTTTTCTAAATGCTTGCTTTTTGCTTTCCGAACTTATCTTGTGGGTGAGTCTATGACAAACACTTCACAGATATAGCTTTCTGTGGCCACTTTTTCAAGAGCACAGTTCTTGATAATTCTGGAATTATTTTCTGCAGAAAATAATATACATCCCCTTTATATATTTAATGAGATTTTATAAAGTAAATTCAAAGAGAATATACATTTAAAACATAATCCATTGGTGTCTGCTATTAATTCCTAATTTCAGAAAGTTATGGATGAATATATTTACTTGAGGGAGAGTTCACGATTGCTGTAGAACAAAAATCAAATGATCTAAGTCCAGATAAATACCTTCTTTGGATGAATAGTGATCTCATGTGATAAAAATAAAACTTGAATAAGTAATAGTTTTCCTTAATGATATATTTAGTCATGACTCAGGCAGTACAAAAAATCAACCCTTTACAAGCTTGCCTGTTTCCCAGGTATCTAAAATCCATATAATTCTGAGATCACTTACTTTACCTACATATACATATGTATGTATATATATATATATATATATACACACACATACACATATACACATGCGCATGTTTGTGTGTATGTGTGTATATATATATATTTATGTATAAATATATATTCATAAATTAATGTATCTTGTATATAAAATATAAACTTGCCATTTTATATTTATATACTATATAAATACAAATACATATATATTTATATAAAACACACATACCATATGCACACATGTTTTGGGGGAGGATGGATTCCTTCTAAAAGGAATGTCACAGTATGTAGTGTTTAACACATGATTTTAGGAGTTAGGAGTAGGGGTTGGGTTCTATCATTAGCTATCTATGTGACCATAAGCTAGTAACACGCTAAGCTGCAATTCAGCTATTATAATTCTAAGGGAGAGAACCCAGTAAGAGAGATTAAATACACAAATACTTAGCATATTATGTGGAATGAGAAATCATTAAACAGGAAATTGCTGTTTTTATCATATTGATACATTCACTTATTACTGGCTAATGAACTTGCTCTAATCCAGAAGTAATCACAAACCTATGTACACCAAATAAATAGTTGTGAATATGAATAAAAGTAATGTCTGGGATATTTTTAATATGGCCCATAACTTAAATTTATCTATAAAGTCTCAGTTTTGAATGTTTTTGTTTATCATTTTTAAAAATAAGTTAATAAAAACCATCATACTCCAAAGATTGAGTTACTTGTATTTTGTTGGGTTTACACTTTCTTGTTTTTTAAGAGAAAGATATTTTCCAAGTTCAGATATCAAGATTCTTTTTCATGCTAATTTTCTTTTTCAAAGGGCACAATATCTGCACTGGCGTTTTAAACATTCACACATTTTAGTTTCTATCACATTGTATGATAATGTCCAGATTCTAAATCCATAATTCTATTATATCATTTGAGAAATAAATTCTCTCAACACTCACTAATTTTAGATCTATTTTTTTATATTTTCTATGTCTAGTGATTTTCACCTATCAGTAAAGACAACAATATTTTATCTCTATTTCCTTTTGCTGTGAAGCTCAATATGTTGTCTAATATCTTTCCAACTATAATGAATGGCAAGTAATATGTCCAGAGCTGTTAGTTTTCTTTCATAAAGCTATCATTTTTTCCTATTTTCTTAGAGACATTGCCCTCTTAAATTTTGACTTCTTAATCCTTGATTTAGAGTCTCAAGATCAATCACAGGGAAGACATTATTTAGAACATAGATGTGCTTTTAATAATTAAGATTATGGGGTAGTTGGAAATCAGGTTTCCTGGGCTGTAATTTTAACTCCAATCATTAAACTATGGGACCTTGAGGAAGGTACTTAATCCTTTTTGTCTATCTCATCATCTGTAAAGCAGGGATAATAATGGTGACTACTTCAAAAGATTAAGGATTAAATGTTTTAAGTAAATGTAAATGGTTTGGTTTGTCTGTATATAGTAAACATTTAGTAACAAATATTAATATTCTGTTTTTCATGTGTGACTTTTAAGTCTGGAATTTTGATGTAAATTCAGATATCTTCATCCTCATGGATCTTTTGAAAAGATCTAATTTCATGTCTGGTTTTATATCTAATATTAATTCAAGATCACTTGTTTGTGTAAATAATGCTCAAAAGGTCTAATGTTTCTCTATAAAATAAATCCTCCTGTGATTATAGATTTTATATCCCTCAATTTAGTCTTCTTTAATTCCTCCCTAGATGTTAATACTAAATGATACATGTTAAATACACAGTATAGATCTCCCTTCCAATAGGGAAAAAAAACCCAAGATATGGAAATTCACATTACATTTATAAGTATGACCATGAGATAAAAGACATTAGTCACCAAAAGCATAAGTGATAAAATGGTATCAATAGACCTCTAATTCAACTTCAAGCTATGATTTCTAAATATAAGCCATTTCTCAAATCCTGTTTCTTTCCTCAAAATTTCAGACTACAATTTTTTATATCTCCCACAGAATACTCATATATGAAATTGTGCCTCAGTTTCCAGCACAAAGGGTTGTAAACCTGAATCCAGTTGTCAAGAATTTTTGCTGATTTTCAGCAAGCAATGTTTTATTGACTTTTTATCACCAATTTAGTAAGAACTTACCACCCTCAAAAAGCTTTTCTTTGCAAACTGAAAGCTGTTTACATGTTTTTAAATATTTGACTATGTATATAGCTAAACAGAGATGTAAAAGATGTATACATTTATCAAAATTTTGTTAACAATTGCCAGAGCAAGACCATGAAATGGTCTTCATTTGAAGAAATGGAGGAAAGGAGAAAAGAAGCATTTTAATCTGAAATAAATTCATACCAGCATTTAACCAAGATCTGCAGAAAAAGAGATAACAATAAAATTTTTTGGATCTCATATTCTTTTTTTCCATACCTTCCACATACATTTTTATCTTAAACTCTACTTTAAGACTAATATTTTTACAGATCAATTGCATTTGTATAATTCAAGTTAAAATATTTAAGATTCCAAAGTAATTTTGGAGAAAGGACTGATAGCAGGCTGAGTCAGAGTATATACAGGATGAGTCTTGTCATTTTATTATGTCAGTAAGTAAAGGACTTCTGAAAAAAAATGATAAACATGTCACAAGGACATAGCTGCCAGTTTGAAAAGGTTCTTACTAGATAAATATGAGACAAATTAAGCTCCCCTCCATAAAAATGTTAAGCATAAAATAGTATATATTTATATTCTACAAATAATGAAGTATAAATATCAAAAAAAGCAATCTCATCCGAAGTAGATAAAAAATAAATAAACAGGGTAGAAGGGACAGAGAGTTATTCCTTACACTAAAATGATCAATGTTGATTAGCAAATATGAAGTGAGTGCTGGAGTTAGAAATCACCACTTGTAGAAACTAAAGCAATTATTAACAAATTGACATCATCAACAAATGCCAAATCTTGCAGGGGTGGGAATTTTGTTAGTGTGCAGAGTATTTGCAGAGTTATAATGTATTTCCTGGTAGGTGGCTTATTACTTGCAAAGGAAAAATGTAAATGTACTTTATCAAAGAAAATACTTTGATCAGACAGTAAAAATTAAGATCACCAAATGAGCTATAGATTTCCACTGTGTAACTTCACACATATATACTGAAAGTACATTGAACCGTTTATATGTTACACCATGTTCTAGCTAGGAATGGAAAACATGAAACATGAGGAAACATCAGATAACAAAATATTAAGCACTTTATTTTAAAAGGTTACTGGAACAAATTAATAAAACACAAGAAAAGAATTAAATTGTAATTCAAATGTGATAAAATGTGACACCTGAACAGAGACACAATTCTCACTAGAATTCAAAAAAAAGTTTTAGGGCAGAAAAGCTAAAACCTTTCTGGAGCAGACACAGATGGTCTGTAGACACTTTAAAAATGCTCTGCATTATTCACCACCAGAGAAATACAAATTGAAAATCATAATGAGAAATAATCACATACCAATTGAATGGCCTATATCAAAAAGACTAGAAACAGCAAGTTTTAGAGAGAGTGTGGAGAAAAAGAAACCTTCCTACTGTTTGTGGGACTTTGAATTAGTGAAACCTCTTGGAAAAACAGCAAGGAGACTCCCTGCACCCCTTACCCAAATAATGATGGATTTACTGTTCAATCCAACAATACTGCTTCTAGGTATATACTCAGAAAATACAAAAATAAATCAGAAAACATATGCGTACTCCTATGTTCATTGAAGAACAATTTACAATTGCAAAGACATGAAAAACAACTTAAATTTCCATCAACAGATGACTGGATAAAGAAGCTGCAGTATATACACTCAATAGAATTCTATGTTGCTACTGAAAAAAGATGAAATCCTGACCTTTACAGCAATCTGGAAATAAGTCAGAAAGAAAAAGAGAAATACAAGATGACTTCACTCATATGTGGAATATAAACAAAAAAAGCAAATGAGCAGCCAAATCTCCACAACATGCATATAGATATGTTGCAAGGAGGGGTTGCAAGGAGGAGGACAGGAGGGAACAAGGTGGTAGCAAATAACACTAGAACTATGGTGGTGGGTGTGATTTCAACATCCTAAAATAAATACAGCAATGTAAACAAAAGAAATAATAAAACTATTTTAGATAATGCTTTTGGTATCAAGGACAAATTAGGTCAAAAATTCAAATATGGGTACCAGATTTGGTAGAAGTATTACATTAAAGATATATGTGCTTACACTGAAAACTATATTCTTAGTAAAGGAGTAATTTTATTCTTAAGAACTATTCAATGATGCATTTAGGGAAGGTAGTATTATATATTCTCAAATGATTCAGAAAAAAGAATATTATAGTATCATAAGTTTCTTATGGTTTTAGGACTCAGATCCTATTCTTCCCTGGCTTCCACTTAGGCAGTTGCCACTCTTTAAAGCCACTCACATTCCCTTTCACATGAATCATTTAAATCTACAGTGACACATGGATATCTCACAATTTGAATCTCTCTGATGCCCTCTTCTACCCTCCTCTCTGACTTCTTTTTTTTATGAAAGGTGAAAGCAGAATGAAGGTGAGTAGGCAAGAAGGCAGAAGAAGGAGGAAGAAGCATTTTCTTTACTTTTATTTAGTTGTTCATCTTAGTTGTTTCTCTTGGCCCTGGGAAGAGAACCCAGGACCTTGGTTTGTATGTGGATGACTCTCAACTGGAGGCAGAGTTGTGATTTTAAAGTATGTGATTATATAAGACTCATCAGAATAATAACTATATCTTAAGGTTAACTGACTTGACACTTTAATCATATTAATACTTGACTAAATGATCAAGAAATAGAAATCTGGGTGCTAGAAGGAGAGCATCTGTAGATAGAATTGCCATACATCCTGATTTGACTATACTTGTCCCAGTATAGAGATGGTAAAACACTCCATCCTAGTCCCACACTTGAACATAGTCTTTTCACACTCCATAGGTAGTGATACTCCAGTCAGTCCTGGTTTTAACTCTAAAAGTTATGGTACATCTATTATTAGACTTCTGTTTAGCTGATAGATAAATTATGATCGAGGAAGACATAAAGGAATGTTACTGTCAATAAATGAATTGAGTAAAGTGGGTAAGTATATTCTGTTCTATACTTGCACTTTTCTTACATAAATTCAAAATTATTTTCAAATAAACATTTCAAAAGATATTTAAGGTATAAAGATAATTAACAAGAGATCTAACCTATCTTTACTATTTTTATAGACATTAGTTCTATAAGTTATCTATAGATACCCAGGAGAAAACATTCTCTTACCACCTTGTTTTCTTCATATGCTTTGCAGATTGTAGTGGCTGGACTGTTCCCAAATAAATCACTATCATGGCCTCCTCCTCCTCCAGCACTATATCCTCCTTCTCCTCCTCCTTAGGTCAGGGAAGGAGATGGCATGACACAAGAAACAAATGACAACAATAAAAAAGCATATAGATTTTAATTTGGTTGTTCCTTTTTACTCCATGACTCTGGGTCCCAAATCCAGGTCTTTGGACTTTACATGATCTGCACCTCAGCTGCTCTTTAAGTTTCTCAGAAACTTCAAATTGAGTATTGCAACATAATGTTCCCATTTACCAGAAAACACTTACATTTGATTTCCAGGTATTATGGAAATTAACTGTGTATAACTTTGTGATTTTAAACACAGCAACAAATGCCCCAGTGATTTTGCTTTGTCTTACAGATTTAGAGAAACACATCATACTTAAGTAGATTGAAAAGTTGTCATAAGAATCAGTGGTCATTTACATCTCCATTCAGGTGTCTGCCCATTTAATTAAAATGGTCAACTCACCAATAAATGAACAAATATAAAGAATTCTGAATTTAAAACTCACATAACACTGCCTTGTTTCTCTAGTAAAAACAAAATTCCTGTAATTTTATATATAATACCCAACAAAACTTTTTGCTAAGAAGTCTACCAAATCAAGTACTAAGATTAGAGATAACACTTTGAACTGAAATATTCAAGACAGATACAAACAGAGAAGAAACAAAAATCAAATTAGCTATGTAGCGCAATGGAAAGAAATTAAGGCCAGCAAAAGAAAAGATGCTTAAATTGTCACCCTTTGACAGTAGCTAGGAATTTATAATTTATGGCTTCATTTTCCTCATCTCCAAGACAGGAACACCAATTCTCTTGATCTAACTCAGAGTGATTTCAAATGTACCATTAAATCACAGGATGGCATGGGTAAATGCTCACAATACAATGTTAAGTTTAAAAGGTAGAATACAAAATTGTGTACACAATATGATTCCTAGTATATATAAAGAAAAATAGACATAAGCATTTCTATAAATATGTAACTAGGTCACAGACAAGAAAGAAATTAAATGATTATTTCTGTGTTATGGATTAAGGCTATTATTCTTCTTTATAGGGTTAAGGAAAATAATCTAATAATTGTAAATAAGACAACCAGGTGGGGACCATGTTTTTTTCAATATCATAAAAAGGAACTGTTTAATTTTTACTTTGATATTTCCTGGTTCAGTTGATCCTAGTATAAGTGTAGATTTTTCCTCAGTAAAAACCATAACCTATGATGTTAATATATTGAAAGTGCATTGTAAAGTAATACTCAATATTTTCTATGTTCTTATTATACTTTCAATAAGTCAAATTTTAGACCACTGCTGACATTGTGTTTTGAAAATTTAAGTTATTATTAAATAATATTAAATAAAATATGTACAGAAAAGCAAGTGAATTATTATGAAAATGGATTGTTCTCTATATGACTTTCAGCATGATCATGTGATCTAGAGGGAAGATAACAAAGTACTCAATTGCTCTAGGATTCAAGTTTCTCATATGTATAATAATAATAATTTTGTAATTACTATTATTAATTTTTCTATATTAGAAACATTAACCAGTCAGTGATAACTAAGGCTTGCTTCTCTTGCTTTGTCCTCTCTTAGCCCCTCAAAATACTAAAATCTTAATACATTTTAATACAGATGTACCAAGTTCAGTTCATATTAAATATAATATATATGGTTACTTTCATTCCCCTTATTAGGGCCTGCTATATTGGAGAGTAAGTCACACTCTCCCTCACATTTCAAAGAGAAATCTCTTGGAAAAATTTCAATGTACTATTCATAGATTCTGATATATATTTGGAATAATTCTTAATACACAAAAAGAGTGGCTATATTGGAAATAGAATTCTTAGATTAAAAAGGACAGGTTGTGAATTCCTTGTGACCTAGTAGGTTAAACCAGGAGCAGTCCATATACATCTCAAGGTCTCCAGTTCAAGACCTGGGACTTGGGAAACAACCAATGATGAATAAATGATTTTTTAAAAAGTGCTTCTTCCTCCTCTCCTTGTCTACCTGGCTACTCATCTTCATTCCTGCCTGTACTTTTCCTTTAAAAAATAAAAAGGGCATGCTGGACTTGACTTTTGGTTGGTTACTCGATAGAATGTACTTTCGGGTGGCTTCCCACAGACATCTCAAAAACTAAAATCACCTATTTTCCTGAGACAAACACCAACAAATGACTGGCACTTCAGCTGGAGACAGAACAGCTGACAACTGACAGTGGATGAAGGCACTCAGCAGGGTTTCGGCTAAGCCACTGATTTGGATTTGGGAGTGTCTGGTACGCAATGTGGTCGGGGCTAGGGATATTGGAACCAGCTGCAGAGGCAGCAAGAGGCTGAAACAGTGGAGCTGAGATGCGGAGCCATGGAATGGGTGAAAGGAGAGCCAGCACACTGGGTGCTAAACTGGAGCCTGCATAGTGATTGCACTGAGCACAGCCATAATCAGAAATCAGCCAAAGAGCTCAAAAACCTCCCAAAACCATTTTACACCAGAGCCTGGAGTCCCCTAAGAGGAAATCCCACTCACCGGCAATCCTGTCATTGGATGCTCCACCTCCTGGATTAAAGTGAGATTATCCCAAATCTCAGTGCTACCCTCTAGAGTCACCTTGTGGGTAGAGGCAAAACTGCAGCCTGATTGTCAATACTGGGTAAGTCAAACTATGCAATGCCAGGGAAACCTAACCAAAAACAGAATGCAAATAGAGCAAAGGCACAGAGTAATATATGCAAAATGATAGATCCAATCAAAAACCCTTGGTAAATTGGAGCACAGCAGATGTATGTAAATTATCTGAAGAGGAATTTAGGGTAACAGTGATTAACATACTCATGGGAATCCAGAAATCACTAGAGGTGGTAAACAAGAATGTCAGAAGCAAAAAGAAGAATTAAAACAAGACATCATACAGGTAAGAGACGTGACAGTTGAATTAAAGAACTCAATAGAAGGACTCAGCAATAGGATGGATGAAGCTTCCATTAGAATCAGTGACCTGGAAGATAGGACAGAGGAGCTCAATGAAGCAAAAGAGCAAAGAGTTAAGAAAAACTCAAAGAATCAAAGACCGCATTCAAGTTGTGCAAAAAATATTAAAGGATGCTCTATAAAGCCTAAAGAAACCACACAGAACAATAGTAAGAAAGCATATATTAAAAGTGGAGAAGAAGAGAAGAAAACTGTGGGTAGTTAGAATGGGTGGAAGACTAATATGCTTTCAAATAAAATTAGGTAGTGAACATAGAACTGTGAATGCTGACTTTAGAGTAACCGTAAAATACATCCTCAGGGAGAAAGTGAAGAAGAAAATCAAAGGTGAAACCACTCAACACACAGCTGCACCCATATAACCTAAAAGAGAAAGAGAACAAAGTCATCATTTGTGGCAACATACAAAAGACAAATTATAAAATGCCTCTAAGCACTATATATTAATAATCATCCTAAATGTTAATGGACTGAACTCACCAGGCAAACGATGCAGAGTGGCTGAATGGATTGAAAAGTATAACCAAATCTTCTGCTGAATTCAGGACACCCAACTTCTTCCAAAAGATAAACAAACACTCAAAGTCAGTGGCTGAAGACAAACCTACAGTCGAATAGCAACCACAAAAGAGCAGGAACAGCTATACTCGTATCAGATAAGGCAGAATTCCATCTAAAAATCATAACAAAAGACAGAGATTGACGCTATATAATGATTAAAGAATCAATCCAGCGGGAAGAAATAGTGCTTATTAACATATATACACCAAATGAAGGAGAATCAAATGTATCAAGCAATATTATTAGACCTGAAGAGAGACATTCACAGCAACATAATAATAGCAGGATACTTCAAAGACCCCCTTGCAACAATTGACAGATCAACCAGGCAGAAAATTAACAGGGAAAGAGCTACTTTAAACGACCATCTGGAACAGATAGGTCTAACAGACATATACCCATCACTTTACCAAATGACTACAAATTTCTTTCTTTTCAAGTGCTCATGGAATGTTCTCAAATCTAGATCATAAGCTGGAACACAAAACATCTCTTAACAAATGCACAAAAATTGAAGTCAGACCAAGCATCTTCTCTGACCACAATGGCCTAAAACTGAAAAAAAGCAATAAAAGAAAGTTGGAAGACCCCAAACCAATTGGAAACTCAGCAGTATGCTCCTGAAGGACTCTTGGGTAAAAGCAAAACAAAGAGGAACTTAAAAAATACTAGAGATAAATAAGAATGAGGACACGAGCTACCAGAATCTATGGAATGCAGCAAAAGAAATACTAAGGGGAAAGCTCATTACAAGCCAGGCCTACTTCAAGAAACAAAATAAATCACAAATAAACAACTTAACTCTGCATTTAAAACAACTAGAGAAAGAAGAAGAATTAATGCCAATATTCAGCAGAGGAAAGGAAATCATCAAAATTTGAGCAGAAATAAACAAAATAGAAAACAAAAAGACCCTCCAGATGATCAATGAAACCAAAAGTTGGTTCTTGGAAAAAATAAACAAAATTGACAACTATTAGCTAGACTCACAAAAAAAGGGAGAAAAACTCTCATAACTAGAATCATAAATGAAAGGGAAGAGCTACAACATATACCACAGAAATTCAAAGCGTTATAAGAGACTACTATTAACAGCTCTGCACCACCAAAATGGACAACCTTGAGGATGTTGACAGATTTCTAGAAAAGTATTGTCTACCAACACTGAACCCAGAAGAATTGGAAAGCCTGAACAGGACAATCACAAGCAAAGAAATTGAATAAGTTATTTTGGGCCTCCCCCAAAATAAAAGCCTAGGCATAGATGGCTTTTCTAATTAGTTCTACCAACTTTTCAGAGAAGAATTGATAGTTATTTTCCTCAAGGTTTTCCAAAATATTGAAGAACAGAGAACTCTCCCACAGACTTTTTATGAGGCCAACATTACACTAATACCAAAAGCTGACAGAGATGTCACCAAGAAAGAAAATCACAGATCAATATCTCTAATGAACATAGATGCAAAAAACTCGACAAAATATCAGACCAAATTCAAAAATGCATCAAGAAGATCATCCATCGTGACCAAGTGGGATTCATCCTGAGGATGCGAACATAGTTCAACATACATAAATCTACATAAACCATATTAACAGGAGCAAAGAGAAATACCGCATGATCATATCAACAGATGCAGAGAAAGCTTTTGACAGATTCAACACACATTTATGATAAAAACTCTCCATAAAGTGGGAATAGAAGGTACATACCTCAAATACTAAAGCCTGTATTTGAAAAAACCACACCCAACATCATAGTCAATGGTGAAAACTTGAAAGCATTTCCTCTTATGTCAGAAATAAGTCAAGGTTGTCCACTGTCACAACTGATATTTAATAGTGTACTGGAGGTCTTAGCCAGAACAATTAGGCAAGAAAAAGAAATAAAAGGAATCCAAATTAGAAAGGAAGAAGTAAAACTCTGATTATTTGAAGATGACATGATTATGTATAGTGAAAATCCAAAAACTTTATCGAAAAATTCTAGATCTCATCAAGGAATGTAGTGAGTGGCAGGCTACAAAATCAATACAGAAAATCTGTTGCATTTTTATATGAAAACTACATACTAGAAAAAAATGAAATTTCAAAAAATCACAAGATTTAAAATAAAAGTTATATGAATGAAATACCTGGACATATACCTAACAAAGGAAGTAAAAATCTATTCAATGAAAATACAAACACTTCTTAAAAGAAATAGAGGAAGACACAAAGAAATGAACAGACATCCCCTGCTCGTAACTGGGAACAATCACTATCATTAAAATGGCCATCTTACCTAAAGCAATATATAGGTTTAATGCTTTCCCCATTAAAATCCCACAGACTTATATCCAGGAAATAGAACAAAAAAATCTTAAAATTTGAATGGAACAACAAAAGATGCCAAATAGTCAAAGCAATCATTAGAAAAAAGAAGAATCTGAAGGAATTGCACTTCCAGACTTCGAACTATATACAAAGCAACAGTGATCAAAATTGTATGGCACTGGAATGATAACAGAGGCATAGATAAGTGGAATAGAATCAATTCACCAGAAACTGACCCATTCCCATGCTGTCAGTTAATCTACAACAAAGGATCCAAAAGCATCCAATGGAAAAAGGAAAGTCTCTTCAACAAATGGTGTTGGGAAAACTGGACAGCCACATTCAAAAGAACAAAGGTAGGTCATTCTTTAACACCATTCATAAAACTGAACTCCAAATGGATTAGACTTGGACATAAGATCAGAAATCATAAAGCTCTTAGAAGACAACATAGGAAAGACATTAATCCATGACATCAATCATAGAAAAG
Source organism: Solenodon paradoxus (assembly GCA_004363575.1). Classification (NCBI taxonomy): domain Eukaryota; kingdom Metazoa; phylum Chordata; class Mammalia; order Eulipotyphla; family Solenodontidae; genus Solenodon; species Solenodon paradoxus. The sequence continues at coordinate 1,396,144 of RJWH01000112.1, read as the reverse complement.
CCTTTGGGGACTCAACTCCACCATCAAGGGAAATAAATAAAAAGCAACTAGGACCACATCAAACTAAGAAGCTTCTTCACAACAAAAGAAAACATCACCAAAACCAAAAGGAAATCACTCACTGGGAGAAGATATTTACATTGATATATCCTAGAAAGGCTGAATGTCTAAAATATACAAAGAATTCATAAAATCAACAACAGGGAAACAAGCAATCCAATCAAAAATGGCAAGAGAAATTGGAGAGACACTTTTCTGAAGAGAATATATAGCTGGTCAAAAGGCACATGAAACTATGTTCCTACTGGCTGGCTATTAGGGAAATGCAAATTAAAAAAACAATGAGATATCATCTTACACCTGATAGACTGGTAATTATTTAAAAGTCAGGAAACAACAAATGCTGGGTAAGGATGTGGAGAAAAGGGAACACTTTTACACTGCCTGTGAGAGTGCAAATTAGTACAACCTCTCTGGAAAACAGTTTAGAGGTTCCTCAAAAAACTGAAGATGGAAATTCCATATGATCCCATGATTCCACCTCTGGGCATCTATCCAAAAGATGCAAAAGCATTCATCCTAAGAGATGTATGCATCCCCATGTTTATTGCAGCCCTATTCACAATAGCTAGGAACTGAAAATTACCTAATTGCCCAACATCAGATGAATGAATAAAGAATATGTGATACATATATATATATATATATATATATATATATATACATACACAATGGATATAATACTACACAGCCCTTAGAAGATATCAAACTCTGTCATATGAATCAACATGGGTGGAACTTGAGGGGATTTTGCCAACAGAAACAAATCAAAAGAAGAAAGATAGACACCAGATGACCTCACTCATAGATGGAATGTGAATAGACAAAATAAAGGAATGGATGAAACATAACCAACCCTGAAACTTGCAACAGAACTGAGGTTACCAAAAGGGAATGGGGTGGGTGGGGGCAAATGGTGGTGGAGTCCAAAGGACCATGGGGAAGAATACTTGGTGATTTGGTGAAAGGCATGATGTGTTGAAATATATCTAAGAAGTGAGAAACTTATACACAGGAAATTATTTTAATGTGTAGAATAATCATTGCAATAAAAAAATAAATGAGAAATAATAGCATTTAAAAAAGGCGTGCTGAAATTTGTGCTGTGGATAGAAGTCTGGTCCTCCTTCTCTCAATTAGGGCATTCGGGAACCCAGGTTTACATTCCTGGGTAAAGGGAAGCAACCATGATAAACAACTACTAGCTTGATTGTGCCTTTGCTCATAAAAAGGACAGTTTGAAACATAGTTTTAATGGGCACTCAAATAGCATTTGACAGCAGCTCCAATAACAAACTTATGAGGAACAGAGCTAACCCAATTATTTAGTCAACAAAGATCTTCTAAGTTATTGGGCTTTAATATGTTTGATCATTGGAATCATATTGGAGCCAAACACAGACATACCGAATTAGCTCTAAGGGGATAATTTTAAAAATCAAATACGTATACCTTTATTAGTTTCAAAAGTAAGTATAACAATAACCCTGGTTCTTTTCATTTTATTTAAATCACTAGAGAACTTAGTAGCAATGCTTTGCAGATTGCAGATTTCAAATGACATTACTTCACTCATTCAGTCCATAGATATATAATGAATGATTTCATACTTTTATTCAGGTCTTGTGTCATATAGTATGAATTATTCCAGAAGTCTGAAAATGTTCCCTCACAATCACGGAGAACTCAAAGTATATAAACTGATAGCCAAATTTATTCTAAACCAAGTCAAACACTCAGTGCACCTGTGAACCAGTAAAGACATAAGCAACATCTACTCTCATCCAGCAGAATTTACAGCTAAAAAATGTATCATTCTTGAGTAACTTTTAATGACCTTACCAAGGCCTTGAGAAAATCAGATTGTTCTCATTAGAATTTAATAATTTACACATTGATATCTGTCGTTATCAAGAATTTAGTACAGACTGTCTTCTAGTGTAAAAGTAGTTGCCTTCAAGATGATTGGTATTTTCTTTCAGGCTCATTCACTGTGTTATTTCCTCTTTCAAACAAAAAATTTTGCACAAAATAAAGAGAACATGACAAACTTTTAAAAAATTTGTTTTCATCTCTGTCTCAATTAAAATTCTTTTTTATTTCTAATAAGTGAAATGCTTATTGAATGTATCTTCAACTTTTTTTTATAGAGCTTGCAACAAATTATAATATTCTGAAGCCACAAATTATATACAGAATGTAAAGAAAAAGGTAGTACAATCTTTTCATGTATAACTCTACAAAGAAGAAGCAAATCAGGTTGTACATATAACTTCTTACCAAATTTCATACATACAAAGTGACACACTGGTTGTGCTCTCTTGCAAAATGGCCGAACTTCATCTTAGAAGACTAAACCTTAACATCTAAATATGCCAGTATAAACAGCAAAACAGAATACAATTAAACCAACCACAGGAAGTAGTCTGGTATCAGGAGAGCAGCAAAGATTACACTCGCTATTTTATAAAACAGGACATGAAGGGTTAAAACAGTTTTGAAAGTGAAGTCACTTGTTTTGAGTCAAGGGAATATCTTTTACAATTTCTGGTTTTTGTGGAGGTGGTAAGAATTATGGGGGGTGCACATAGCTCAATGATTTCATGTTGCTGTATTTTTATGATAAATACCCAGCACTAGAAGAATTGGATTATATGGAATTTCTAGTCTCAATTTTTGGAGGAAAATCCATACTGCTTTCCATAATGGTTGCACTATTTTACACTCCTACCAACAATGTAAAAAGGTTCCCTTTTCTCTGCATCCTCACCAACACGTGTTCCTTCCAAACTTTTAGAAAATAGCCACCCTCACTGGTGTGAAGTGATATTTCATTGTTGCTTTGATTTTTATTTCCCTAATAGCAAGAAAGGTGGAACATCTTTTCATGTGTTTGTTGATCATCTGCATATCTTCTTTAGAGAAATGCCCGTTAAGATCTTTTGTCCATTTTGATTGGATTATTTGTATTTCTCTTGTTTTGTGTGTTCTATTTTCGCTAACGAGAACTTGTCATGTGTATGATATGTAAAAATCTTCTCCCATTCGGCTCTATGTTTTCATTTTGATGATTATTTTACTGTGCAGTTTAGATTATAAAATTATTATAGGTTACCTATATCTGTTCTTCATTATTCTTATCCCAGTACTGTCAAAACTGTAATATCTTAATAAAATTTTGTTGCTGGGTATAGCACAATGTCTCACTTGCATCTCAGCATACTTTAACACTGTCATCAGAAATTCTTAGTTGTTATGAAATAGTCAATTATAGGACAAGAAAAGGAAATTAAGTTTGTTTTAGCTTGCTATGTTATTCTTTTAAAAAAGAGAGTAAGATCATACTGTAGGAAGAGAGACTGAGACAGAAAGAGATTTAAAAAAAACAGAGAAAAGGTGAAGGAGGAGGGAGGCTGAGGGAGAGGGAAAGAGAGAGAGAGAGAGTTTGTATTATATCTGAAATTTGAATTAAATAAATTTCCACTTCATGAATTGCTTACTTGATCTTTCAAAATGTTTTTTAAAACTCCTGATTTTTTTTGCTTATTTGTTATTTCTTCCTGTGTCTGTTCTCATCTGTATTTAGAGTAAACATCTTGAGTAAGGAATATATTACATTTGAGCAAAACACATTTCCACCAAATGGCAAAAGGAGAATTAACGTTCCTTCATTGACTCGATAATAAAGTTTGAATAGGCCGATAAAGCAACCTTAGACACTAGCATAATATTATGGAAAGAGAAAGTAAATATTCAGGTTTTTTGGCAGAACAGAATGATTCATCAATATTTTTAAATGCCTCACAACTCTTTCTGGTTTTATTTAATACATACCTACGAGCTAGTGACTATTTAGAAAGTAGAAAAGAACTGTTTCTCTTGGTTTTTTAAACCATAGAATTATAAAGTCAAATAGTACAGAGTGCAAAGTTAGCAAATTCTAGTTTTTATACATTACTGGATCCATAGAAATGTAGTGCATGGAGTATTTTTATAACAGAAAACACAAGCAGTTAGGTTTTTAAATTATTCATTTAATCTAAACACATATTTTTAAATAATAAGAAATACTGTCAATTTTATTTTTTGACGTATAACTAAGTCATAAAAACACTTTGCATTTGTTTTAGCTTATGAAGTACATTTTGCCGAGGTATCTCATTTAGGCCTCATAAAATTTCTCTGTTGCAAAAAAAGATTTACCATCCTCATCTCATAAACAGGGATGTGAATACTCATATAGTTACCTAAAGGCAACACTAGGACTAAAACTCAGATATTGTAATATAATATCCAGCCTCATCAATTTCTAAGAGTTTTATCTAGATATTTTTTATTCTTAAAAAATATTTAGGTCAACTATTAATATTTTTATTTAAAAAATAAAGTTTAAATTAAAGTTTGAAAAAAATTGATAAAGAATTTCTATGGAAAAATCAAAACGCATTTTTAAGAATTTTTTAGCTTTTGTTTGCTGACTTAAATTTTTTATTTAAATGTAACAAAGAAAATATTCTAATTATTCCTCTACAGCTCACATACTTCTACAGAGTAAATGTGGCACTCAAGAATATGATCAGCATCATAGTTCTCTCACGTATTAAGTTAGTATTAAGGTTTCTGTCTTTGGACTTAATGATCTCTCTTCTAAGAGACAACAGCTATAACAACGAAAAAAAGAACTATAAACCAGCAAACATAAGTTTAGATTCTGATCCAACTTATTCTTATATGAAAATATCATAATTGTATGAGTCTTATTTTTTATAATTAGAGAATGAAAAATAATGATGCGTATCTGCCCTGCTTTATTTATCCCATATCTTGTCTATGTTCACAGTTCTGGATATATATACATGCTATATAAATATACACTAATAATGAAATGGCAACATCCTAAAGAAGAAAATTCAAAGATTAAGTTCAAATATGGATACCAATTATACAAGATTTTCTCAAAGTAGTGGTCATATTATAGTTCTTGAAAAGGTTGTATCAGCTGGATCAAAAACACAAGTAGGCACCTCTGGTGGCTTAGTGGTTAATCAAGTTAGCAGCCTCCAGCTGGCATAGTTGGTATCCATCCAGGGCTACTCTGCCTGCCTACTCACCTTCATCCCTGCCTGTATTTTTCCTTTAAAACAAACAAAGGAACAAAATCCACACAAGTAATAGTGAGTCTTCAATAACGCACTGGAAGAAAGTCAAGTGACTTTTAGTTCTTTTCAATGTCTCAATGAAAAGACCCAGATGAGATAAATAAAAGAAAAAAGGGCTTTCACTTCCCTTTCTCCAATCTACCTTTTACTGAACAAAAAAGAAAGCATACATAAAACCCAATACCTAGTCTAAAAACATTGTTGCTGATAAAAATTATTCACATTTTGTCACAATTTTGGCAAAATCCACTTCCTCCTAGTTTTTAGCAATTGTAGTCCAAGCACAAAGGAACATCAATAGAGCTGGTTATGAAGGCACATTACATCATTCCTGAATGACCATAAATATTTGCTAATATAACTCTCACATTTGAAATTTTTTTTAAAAAGTCTATACAAATAAATACAAAATTAAATACATAAAATTCAGTCAGTCAGTATGTCTCTATATGTTTATATTTTAAAAACCTGAAATCAGAATGACACTCAACACTGACATTCATATATATGTGTACATACACACACGCATAACACACACGCACACATATATATGAAGTTGTGAATGAATGTGTTCCTACCAAGAGGCTGAATCTTAAAGAAAACCATCAGGGAAATTGTTCCATCTAGAAAGCAAAGTGTAATTTTAAGTTAGAGCACTTCTTCATCTCTAAAGAATTGCATAATTTAGGCAGCAGATTAAGCAGCACTTTACTTCCAGATTGAATATACCAGGTAAAATTACTGGGTCAGTCATTCTGGAGGAGATTTCCAAGTATTTTATTTATGCTGGGCAATTCTATGTTTTAAACCGTATTTTGATTTTTCTTGATAGAAATATTTCTTATTTAGACATTTTATCTTTCTTAGAGAATTGTTATCAGTATTTAATCTATTCTATATGATTTATGATCATGGTATAGTTTATGCAATATTGTCAACAAATACTACTTCTAGAGTAACATCATCAAGGTGGCAGAAGAGAAGGCTCCTGACTTTCCCTCCTCACTTGGACACACTAAATTAACAGCTATATGAGTGTCAATGCTCTCTGAGAAGTCCAGAAATTATATGAGAGAGTCCAGGACATAATGTGAATGAGAAAACACCCACATCAAAACAAGTAGAAAAATCTGAGACATACATAAGCTGTGAACCTCACTCCCAGCACAGTAATTTACAATCTGGAGGCAGCTCCCAGCTACCAGCTACTCCCCAAGAAGTGAAGATTTTAGACCACATGTCTAGCACTTCACTTTTTATTAATGCCACCAGAGGGACTGGCTCCCTAATCACATAGTTCTGGGAGCTGATGGAACTTAGCTATCAGCATCACAGGGAACTAAGAAGCGGTTTTAAAGTTGTGCAAACATTTCCCAGGGCTCTCTTCATAGACTCAGCACAGAGCAAGAAGGCAAATACACCCAACTCAATATCACCCAAATCAGAAAACAATTCTTATCTAGTGTCATAATCCATTTGGGCTGTATTAATGATACATCGAATGGGTAGCTTACAATAAAAGACAATTTCTCACAGTTCTGGAGGCTGGGAAGTCCAAGATCTAGATTCTGAGAGATTTGGTAACTGGCGAAAGTCCACTTCCTGGTTCATAAACTGACATTTTCATCTATGTCCACACAGATTGGAAGGGACAAAGGAGTTCTCTGCAATCTCTTTTATAATTCCATTCATGGAGCTTCACTCTCACAACCTAATCACTTTCTAATGACATCACACTGGGGGTTAGGTTTCAAAATATTAATTTTAGGGAGTCAGAAACAAACATTTACTCTATAGCACTTAGTAAGATCTAAAAAGACATGGTTGGACAAACATATTTGCTTAATATATACATGAATTCTAATATGTTTTTGAATAATTGAAATTGAATAAGAGGAAATCCAAATTATTTCATATTTTGAGGAAATGTTGGGACACAAGGGAGAAGTTAAAATGAATCAAGAATGCAAATATACTTTGAAATAAAATTATTTCTGACAAATTAATAGAAGCAAGTTGTTTAATGATATGAAGAACACTATTGCTATGGAGAATGTGAAAATACTTATCAAATATAGCTTCATGCATGTTCTAGTAGAGCAACAGTTAGGTCAGTTGCCTCCAGAGGAGCACCGTCCATGTGTACCCCAAGGATCCAGATTTTCATCCTGAGTCTGGGAAAACAATCAATGTGAACACTCAGTGAAAATAAAATAAAATCTTTTTCCTCTCTCTTCCTGTCTATCTGCATATTTACCTTCATACCCGCCTTCACCTTTCCTTTAAAAAAAAAGCTTGTATTCAATGTTGCATTAAAGGATATCTATATAAACTTACATTCTAAGAATCCAGAGGAGAGAAAATCACCCTATCACCAGAACCTTAAATTAGTCTGTAAAAGAGTTAGCATTTACACTGAACTTCAATAGAAAGAAATTCTATTGCTGATGAAGAGATTACATGACAGTTTAGCCAGAGACAAAGTATAAAGTTGGAAGATGTGTGAGTATACTTAGGAATTAACATGCATTTCCAAAATAAGAGTATAGGTAAAACTGGAAATGTCTGCCTATGGGTGCATAGTGGGAGGGAATGTCATGATAAAGAATTCTACTCAGAAAAATAAGAAAGCCTTTAATGTTTTCTTTTAAATAGAGGAATATATGAAGCATGAAGTTTATGTTTTAAGATTATCAGACAGGTTATGTTAAAAGGAGACAAGTATGGAGACTGCTTTCAGGATCTTGAAAACATGCTTTACAGGCAGTTTCTTACTGAACATTTCTAGTCTTCTTTAAGGTAATCTTATTAGTTTGCTAGGGTTGCCATAGCAAAGTACCACAAAATGGGGAAGCTTAAACAACAGAAATTTATTTCTTCACAGTTCTGGAAGATAGAAGTCCATGATGAAGTTATCACAGTTTGTTTCTTCTAAGGCCTTTCTCTGTCTTATAGAAGGCAGTCTTCCTCCAGTGTTTTTACAGTTTTCCTTCTGGTCTGTCTGCATCCAAAACTCTTATGAGAACATATATCATATTGGATTAGAGCAAATCCACAAGACTTCATTTTATCTTAATTACCACTTTAAAGGTCCTATCTCCAAATATAGTCACTTTCTAACGTACTGAACTAGAATTTCAGACATCTAAATTGGAGGGCAGGTGAGGATACAAGTCAGTCTACAAAGGGTGGAGACTACTACTATTATTCCTAATTTATGCATATAGGAAATTCAAGGTTATATAATTTGTTTCTGGTAACAGAACTTGCCCGTCTGGCTTCCTTCTTAGTGTATACCCAGCAGTAGTTTGATAAGTAAGTGAAGTAAGACTAAAACAGATCATCCTGACTCTCTGAATTGGTTTCTTGTAGATGCCGCATGCTGACCTAAAGAATATTTTGAGCCAATTGCAGTGGAGGACAACCTTGGAAGTGAAAGAGAAGCGCCTGTGTTTATCACAATCCTTTTTGTCTTTCCCTTAATCTAAGATGCCATCATCTCCTTAAACCTCTACCCTCCCCCTAATCAACAAGTTGTTAGGTAGTAATTTAAACTGTGGTGCAGGAGAAGGGACACTAAGCTAGGGAACAATAAAATGGCACCAATTTGGTTTGAAATACAGTTAGACATTAACCAGAAAGCTCAGAATGATATCCTAGTGCTCAAAGTCATGAATTATAAAGCCACGTAAGTTTGAAACACAGTTAATCATCAACCAGGAAGCTACATGCTGATGGTTAGGGGTTGGATTGTTGGAGAGGACAGAAGAACTAAATCATTAAAGAGGTACTAATATGCAGTTCTCCAATTTATTTAAAAGAAACCACTAGAAAGCCAATCAAGGACCTTATTCCACATCAAGACTCACTTGGGTGGGGATAAAAGCAAAAAGCAAGCAGCTGGGATCTTTAAAAACTCAGGTCCCTAGCCTCTCAGGGTCACTTCCTTTTCAAAATGGCCCATCTGTCTGGGGACATATTTTTTCCTCTTCCTTCCTCCTAAATAAACACCTTGTTTCACTTCTGTGCAATATCCCTCCTTACTTCCCACACGTCATGCTCTGGAGCAAATTTTCTCTCAAGACACAAAGAACTACAATGAGGAAACTGAGGAACGAGACCCACAGTCACAAAGTGGTCGGAGTTCCTTTATCCCCTAGAAGAAAGTAGTTTGGGTAGGTCTTAGTCTGTAAATTAATCTTTAGAAGCAAAGATGAGTCATTGCCACTAGAAGACCCGCTTCCTCTGTCCTTGACCCTGGCCCCTGACCTCCTTTTCCCATGCCTCAGTACAAGATAAAAGCCTTTGGTTTGCCCAAGTTACTTCTAAATTTATAGCCATGCAAATTCTTCATACATATGCTATTAAATTACTTGAGTAAGAGACTGAAGACTGAATATAAACTGACTCAGTATTATTCCAGGGCAAATACTAAATGGGACATAACAGAAAAGCTTTGAGATATATAAAGAAAAATCTTTATAAATGAGGTCAATTTTGAGGTAGTGAGAACTAGAACTTGAACATAAAATTTGTGGGAAACACAATTCAACCCATAATAGCAGGTAGAATGGGACTTGCCTATCTTACCCTCCTGTCCTCCTCCCTTCTCTAGACTTGATCCCCAACCCTTGGATTCTGATTCCTCTTACAGAGAAAGGACACGAAAAATTCACTGGGTTTGCAAACATCCACTGTCACACTGACAGTGACATTTATACCATAGGTTTGTCACCCATTCTGGGATATACCTGCCCTTGGGAAGGCCCCAACTAGGTATAAACTAAGAATAATGGGGAGATACTTATAAAAAAGTTCTGACAAAAGCAACCTTAATTCCCTCTCAGCTTGACTAACTTTTAGGCAGCCTTCTTCCTGACAGCAGACCTCTGACCTCCCTTTAATTAGAGAATTTACTTTAGAAAACTTGCAGTTGAAAATTATTTTTCTACTTCTTTGAAATATATATAAATGCTCTCTAGCTGGTTTTAAACCCCAGGGAATATCTTCCTCAAAATATCTGGGAGCCATTCTTTTGAAATGTAATACACAAGAAAGAAAACAATTCTGTCTTCCATTCTTTGCAGAATAAGTGCAAATTTCAGTTGACTCTAACTTTAGTTGGTGTCTTGCTCTGTGTTATCAAGAACATACAGAAAGTTTACTTTTCCTCTGGGCAGGTTCAATTAGTATGCACAAGTGGTCTTTAACCCAGCTACCTCCAAAATATCTCAGTTCTTCGTAGTTCTCCAGTCCTTTGTTTTAGCAGAGTTGAGTTCAGTCTCTTTCCTCTATTGTAATATCTTGAAAAAAAATTTTTTTGGCTTGTTTATCTTTGCCCAGTGAAACTTTTAACAGACCTAATAACTGAAGTAATTTAACAATAAGAAAAATGAGTAGGCTTTACTGAAAAATACATCCCAAGTACTCTCTTAAATCTGTTGTTTTCCTCTTTCATCTGTTCAATAACATATAAAATAGAGACTACTGCTACCCTCTTTACAAATAAGATAACTGAGACTTGAACAATTATCATATGGTTCTTATGGGTAATTCATGACTATACCAGTATTTCTGAGGTGGATTCTAAGGTCAATGAATCAATTTGCAGCTTGGCTGTAAGAGCTTATATTTAATTTGTTAAACAAAAGGAAATTGTTAGACAAGTACTGAAATTGTTTTAAAAAGACACTGACAATGAGTAAATTGTTTTTAAAATCATTATGAACAAAGAGAAATCTTAGGATCATTCTGAACATTACGAGGTGTTGCAAAGGAAATGATTAAATCATAATATATGATGCTACCATATTGAGATCTGATGTCTATAACGGTACTGTCAGCTGACATTTATTGCCACATATTGCTGCAGTATTTCTGGGACCATGCTCAGTATTTTGCACACATTATCTTATGAAATCCTCAAAAGAAAATTTTGGAATATTTGTAATATTAATGCTATCAGGGTGCTCTTATTACTGTTATCAGCATGAATGAACCTTGATTCTTGTCTTCAGCGAGTGAAAGAATTCACAACACCAGTCAGGAGCAGTAAAGTCAACCACTACTTTATTAGGCAACAGGAAGGATATTCAGGAGGGGTCTGTATGGGTGACTTCAGTTACAGTTACAAGAGGGCAGGTGTGAAGTGCCCCACCTGTTTTCTTGTCTATGGGGCCCATGTGCTGGATGTTTCAAAGCATCCCTCAGATGTTTTTACAACACTCAGCAGTTTTAAAGTTCTGCTTTCTCAAAAGTCCCCCTTCTACATTTCTTGACCCCTGTAGTTTCTTCTTGTCTTTTGCCTGCCAAATTATTTTGTGCTATGTGGCCATCACCATTTTGTCATCTACATGTCCTTTGTCTGCCTCAGCTCTTGTCTACTTAACTGCCTATTCTAACATTACTAGTTTTTTAAATCTTTGTTATGCTTTTAGTACTGTATTAAGTCTTACCATTAACTTGTTTTATTTACACAGTATCGTGTAAGAGACTATCTTGCCCTTCTTTTATATATGAGAAAATTGAGCCTTAGATAGATTTTAGTTAACTTGCCCAGAACCACACAGCTTGTAAGTGATGACCCAGCATTCAAAAATCAAACTTATCTGAATTGAGTCTAAGTGGTTAACCAACAATCTGCTGATCACAATATTGTACATTCATAACTCTTTTGAACCTCACAACTCCCTTAAAATTATATGCTAAAATGAGATTCAGAACTTAAAAAGATAGCCACAACCATTTAGTGGATACTCAAACCCAGGCTTGATTATAATGGTAGTAAAAGAATGAGTAGCATGAACTGAAAATAAATACCTCTAAAGTATGCTACAGAATTCCTTAATCTTACAGCTTTAACAAAAAATTGATCACAATTTAAAAAATTAACAATTCTTTGGTGGGGCTTCAAATATTGAAACTGTTGATGTTTTCCACTAAATCCTTTTAAATTTACTATCTGAGAGCAACCAGGTACTATTTATTGATGAATTCACTAATGGCATCATTTCTAAAATGAGAGAATTGATCAGCAGTTAAACAGTGCTTTTTATCCTAAGTGCAATAAATACAATTAACATACAATTCGCCATTTTAGTGACACTGTTCAGTAGCATTTAATAAAGTCACATTGTTATGCAGCAGAAGAGTGTTATCTTAAAAAAAAAGTAAATGACACAGAAAACTGTGATGTGTTTCCCAAGTTGCTTTCCTATTAAACACATTAAGGGTTTTCATCTGAGAGTCTGTGATGCCTGCACTAGAGCATCCATTCACGGTGCCCCTTGAGCAATGGATTAACTAGAGTTGTGATGTCTGTATTAGCACATCCATTCATGGTGCCCCTTGTGCAATGGATTAACTAGAGTCTGTGATGTCTGCACTAGCACATCCATTCATGGTGTCCCTTGTGCAATGGATTAACTAGAATCTGTTGAAGAAGACCTGATTTTAGGGCTTATGGGGAGGCTCAGAGACAAGAAAAGTAGGGGAGAAAAGGAAGAACAGCAGAATCAACTGAAAGAAAATGGAGACATAATTATTAGGAGAACATAAATGACACTTTTCCTTCTTGGCAATTGGTAAAAGATACCCAGGTTTTGGGCCACTTTAATTTTTTTTCTTTTCTAGATTTCCCTTTGTTCTCTGTACCATGTTTGGCTGGCAGATTGAAATTTCCTTCATTCAGGTGATAATTGGCTTTTGTTCCTTCTATTAACAACAGCAACCTGGTTTAAAAACAGACTCAAACTATTGATGTAACATTTCCTCAACTTTTTTTTTTTCCAACATGGTAGAAAATTTTCATTAGTAGGCAAGTCGAATTGAAAGAGAAATTACAAATCTGATTGACAAAAATAACAAACCTGTTTTGTTTTTTTTGTTTTATCTTTGAAACTTCCTTGGAATCTACTTTATTGCTAAGAAATAAACAAAACGAAAACCCTTACAACACTGAAGCACGTTGCTGAGATCAATGTCAAGTCACTGGCCAACATCATGTCTACAATAACAACAAAGCAATGACCTTGAGTACACATCAGTTAGCCTCCTTCTTTCCCACATCTTTTCCATGGAAACATCAGGACCTTCCCTCTCTACCTACTCTCCCCCCCCCCCCCCCCAAAAAGAACACATTTCCTGCATCTCTTCACACCATCCCTTTTCCCCTTGTCCTTTAAAAAGCCCCTACTGCTGGGGAATGGGATAGTTATTTTTGGACACAAGTCCTCCAAGCCCCTGAGTTATCTATAACTTGAACAAAATCCTTATCCTCTTGTTATCAATCTCCACTATTGACCAGATGACTTGAACAGAATTTCAAACTCTCTAAAGCAAAATTTATTTATTTAGATTGCAGTATTCAAATGTTATGAAATCATGTAGAAATCAGATTTTAAATAAGAAAAAAAAAAATTTCTGGACCTTCTTGTAGATGGCTCTTAAGTGAAAGTTGTCACTTTAGCCTCTCAACTATGGCATACATCATGATGGATCTTGCTGCTTTGTTTCTTGAACCTGGACTTGGCTATCACCCCCTAATAGTTTAAATTAAACACACTAAATCACTAAATTTAATGTACAGATAAAGCTATTCCAAGAAATGCAGCAAAAGTTTTTGCACAAGCATTAACATCCCATTTATTTGGTAACATTTAGTGATTAAAACTAATACCCTAAGTTAAAATTGCCAGGGGACATGTTTAATGGAAGGAAGTAAAAGTTTTGAGAGAAATAAATGATAAAATAATCAATATTAAAAAATCTGTATTCTGAGCAAATGTTCAAGCAAAGACTAAGATTTGGTAGTAAAGGCACAAAATCACAACAGACATCATATTAACCTATCTAGGAGACACAGAAAAGGACCTCAAGTCCACACACACTGAAATATATTACTTTATCTAAACTATGTGAAGAACAATGATAACAAAATGAGCACTGATTTCTGTATATGAAAGAGGCTGTATATATAGGCTCCTTCACTGTATATGAAGGAGGCTGCTGAATGTGCAGAGCATTCCAGAGATGAATTTCAATGATGTTTATTTACAAAGTTTTGCTTTACAACATCCTGCATTTTAGAAGTCCTCTAGGACTCATTATATTGGTTCTAGGATTACATGGGATGTATCCAACTATTACAATACCATAGGTTCATAAAAACAAAAACAAAAAAACACACACATAGTAAGAGTTAAAAAAAAAAAACAGCCCTCATAAAGAATTTTAACCTCTGTGAATGCTATCTATTACACATGTGCCAGTAAGATACGAGTTCATATAGCAGCTACAGGAACCTAAGCAGCTAGAGAGGGTAATAATCTCCTGAAATGTGAACTTTCAAGAGAATGCAGAGACCAGCATCTCTCTATGAACTCTGACAAGAGTCTGGATTTCTTCCTAGTTGCTGTTAATTTAAGCAGTTAAATGTGTTGATTCCAGAACCATACAAGCTAAGTTTGCTAATCAGCTTTTAGACAAAAATCAAAAATTGCTCATCCTTAGTTTCACACCTTTAGAGGAAGAAAATAATAATATCTGCCTCACTAACTTGTGAGGGCTTAATGAAGTAGACTGTAGAAAGTATATAGCAAATAGTGAAGTGCTCAGAATTGTTAGCTGCCATTAGCCACAGTGCTGCCAATCGCTGCTCTTCCCCTCTGGACCCAGTTATGCTCACTTCTTAACCTAGCTCCCTAGGAACCCTGAGTTTGAGTGTGTGTATGTATATATGTGTGCATTTCAGTGTGTGCATGTGTGTGTGTGTGTGTGTGCAAAAAGAAGAGAAAACAAAAGAATTTAAAATTCATCCATGTTGATGTTTAAATCAATAACTCATCTATTTTTCTTGCTGAGTAGTAACTATTACATTGTATGGATGCATGATTGTTTATCCTGAAAAAGTTAAAAATCTGTCCCTAAAGTTCAGGAGCTGATCTGTTTTTCACAGCTGGGCTTCAATGTTAATTACAAACTTATTTGTTTACAGATAAACCACTTTGTTATCCTATCAATCTAATCTTACAAAATATTGAATTCAGGCAGTTACTGTGAAACCAGGAAATACGAAACATCCCACTCTCTCAGTAAATAAATAACTGCCATATCTTTACCAATTTCACCTTAACTTTACTCTTGTTGCCCTCTCTACTGAGATGTCAATCATAAAATTGCTTTCTCAATGCACCTAGTCTAAAGAAAACCTCTGCTTCCTTTCACTCTCCCCAGAATTCCCAACCCAAAACCAAATTATATAAGTTCTTCCTAATACTCTTGGACTAAGATATCTGTCAGTTCCTGTGGTGTTTTCCCTTACTTCAACAAATAATAAACCCAGCATGTTCAGCTACATGTGTGCCCCTGGTGGTCTTTGGTTAAAGGGCATTGATAGTCTCACCACTGGTTGAAGGACATCTGGAATGTTTCCAAATTTGAGGGGTTATAAATTTTTGTTTGCAACAATAAACATTTACATAGTGTTAAACAAGAAACTAAAACCTTTCAACTCAACTTGGTCAAGTTGAAACAACTAACAAAAACAGCATTTGGGCCTTAAAGATTGCAATGGGGAAGGACCCTTCAATGAACTCTTGAATTGTGCTACAAGGGTCTGAGGGGAAGAACAGGGTTCATAAACAAAAGAACCACAAGGGGACTTTCCATATCACAAGTTGTCAAAATTATTATTGGTACTTGCAAGAGATGCCTGTATTCCTTTATACATAATTGGTTACAAACTAGTTTTGTAGCAGAAATTTTGGTGTTAACCTCTGGCAGATTCTTCTAGGTTGGTCATTGTTTTTTCTAAGTTTTTTTTTTTTCTATGTTTTGTTTTGTTTTTCCTTCTTTTGAGGTTGAGACATAAGAAGTCACCTACCTAATGTTCTCCCAGCTCTTAAAAAAAAGAAAATTAACCCTGTCATCATGGTTCTTTTTTTTTTAATCTTTCCTTCCACAGTGTGAGCATAAGTTTTCATTTCTCCTGGGATGATTTCTAGGGATGGGATCACTGTATCATATGGTAGCTATATATATTCAAGTCTATAAGAAACTACCAAACCATTTGAAAGCAACTGTGCCACTATCTGTGATGTGTGTGTTGCAAAAGCTGCACTTCAATAGTAGCCGTAGGAACAGTCAGTTTTATTTTTTTATTTTAGACATGCTTAAGAGCACAGAATATAATTATATATTAATATGATATAATAATTACTCAGTGTGGTTTTAATTTGTACTTACCTAAATGTAAATAATATTAAAGAACTTTTTATATGCTATTTTCCACTCAAAGATCTTTTTAAATTGTGTTTACAAATCTTTTGTCCATTCACCAAATTAGGTTATTTTCTTATTATTTAGTCTTGAGAGGTCTTCATACATTCTAGTTACAAATGCTGTGTCAAAAACATGATTTGCAAATATTTTTTCTGTGACTTATCGTTTCATTCTCTTACACAGATATTGTTTAACTTATCTAAGCATTGAGATATCTTCATAATTTTTGTACATTTAGAGTGTTATTGTTTGATTAAAGAAAATATCAACCAGAGATTTAGGATAAGAAAGATAAGAGAGAAATGAGGATTAATAATTGAGAGACCTTTCATATTGATCATGAAGATTACGATTTAACTCATTTTTCATAGCCTGTGTTCCAAGAGTGTTCATATAACCATCACCAACACAACATACCAGCGACCTTCAGTGACTTCACATTACCTAGATTAAAATCTAAACCCTTACTTTCTCTAGATTCCTCTGTCCTTATGCTGCCCTTAGTCACAATATACAGACTTATTATCTTTAATTTTGTTTTTCATACATGTGAAGATCCCTTTCAGCCTTGGGACCTTAAGTCTGGCCTTCAATTTTTGCCTAGAAGACCAGGTTCTCATGTCGACTTCTTGTCCTTTAATCGTCAAATCAAACATACCTCATCAGACACACTTTTCTTAGCATCTCAACACAAAGCATATATAGCTGTTGCTTTTTATATTCACAAGACCTTGTTTATTATCTCATTCACTCCCTAGCTCTATTAACTGGAATGAAAGGGGAAACACGCCCATCTAGTCACTGCTGTAATCCAGGCACAAAACCCAACAATTCTTATAATAATAAATTCTCAGTAAATGTTTTTAAATAGTTAATAACTGAATGAATGATAGCTGTTAAACATATACATTGCAATTCTGACTCATGTTCCTAATTTTCTAAACAGAATTCTAATTAATAGTTACTAAAATGTACACATTAACCCTTACTAAGAATTCGTAAGCATCTACATTCAAAAATTTCTATTGTTCAATTTTCTTGCTGATAAAGTAATAAATTAACCTTTGCAATAATTAAATGAATAATAAGGTTCAAGGCCAATTTAAAGATTGCTGAGAATACAAAACTAACAATAGAAGACTAGAACAGTGGACAGATGACATGGTCCCTGTATTAACAGAGCTCTGGCTTGAGGAGAGAGAATGCTAAATTTCTTCATTTGACTTATATCTTTCCAGTTCCCACTATTTAGCAGGCAATTGTAATAGCATGGTAAGTGTTATACCTGAATGCTATTTGTAACAAATAAAAGGGCCATTCATTTCTGTGCCAGGGTAGAGAATGAATATGACTTGCTTCTTGATGGTAGCCATGGATGGTTAAGCTGATGTAAAGGTACAAAATATGAGTAAAAATCACCTAAATAGCTATGGGGGTGGGCAAACTGGGTGAACAATCTGAGGAGCCAATAGTGTTGCAAGACAAGGGTATGAGAGGAAAACTCAAGAACTAAAAGTACATAAGCATGATGGGAAAGTAGTTCTATACGTTTAGGTTTATTAATATCTATTACTCAGTTTAATCACTCATGTGTATGAATATTGCTTTACTGTAATTTAAGCAATTGCATCAGTAATCATACTAATTACAATTTTAATTTTTCTCAATGTCTAAGTTATTCTGTAAGCGTTAGCTGCTACCGAGGGATATGTTTAAGCACTTGCTCATTATAATCATTATTATATGCTCATTACTGAATGCAGGGTTCATTTGGTAAATTAAGTAGTAACTTCATGAATCTTGACAGATTTAATGTATTTTTTCACGTACTTGATTTATCCAGGCAAAGTGGCTTTTGCACTTGTCAACAAAGATTACTTAATCATACAGTATATAAAAAATATATCATCATCTCTAATAGTAAGATATTATTCATGCTAAATTGTATTGATAGAATACTTCAAATCTTCAATTACAGACAGAGATAATATAGTTTTTTGAAAAGAATTATAAACACAGGAAATATATTAACAGCTTTGAGCTAGATTGGTAAAATAAAGAAATTGCAATAAGAAAATTGTTAAACTCTTGCTCAGAATCATAAACCCCTAACTGCTATGCATTTTTATTTTTTATTACATTGAAAAGGAGGCAATGATTACTTCTCGTAAGCAAAGGGAAATACATGAAAGAAATGGATTTGGATCCAGACAGATAAGAACAGTACTCAAATGAATTTGACAATTTCAGAATTTAGAAAAATCTTCTGCCTTAGTTTTTCTTTGATATGAACATATGGAGTTACTAGAATCCAAAATCCCCCAGGTGGCAAGAACCCCTAGGTGTCAGAAAGAATAGGCCTGGGAGTCCTTGCTTGGTAATGAAAAATAATGATATGGGGAAAGCAGAGTAGAACCACTACATCTCAAGTGAGATATTTCAGGTAAAATGAGATTTTAAAAGGAAATAAGAATATGATAGTATAACCTGATAGTATATCCTCTGAGATAAATGGAAAATAAAGTTGTAATACTATGTTTATAAAAGGTGAGCTATTGCTGCTGAAAAGAAAACTGCTTCAAATTATTTTTGATAGATTTCTGGATATGATATACTAGGGGTTCATAACTACCTCTATCATCATGTCTTTGAATTAAGACCAGTTCAGTAGGCACTGGTAGTTAATATCAACTAATGATTGCATTTGATCTTGTGAATTGCTATTATACCTGCCAGTTCTTCTCAGCATTCACTAAAAAAGTGTCATTGGAGTGGGATAAAATGATTCTTAGAGTCTTGGAGTCCTAGGTTCCGCCTTTGTGACAATTTAGCTGTTTTTCTTTAGACAAGTGCCTTTTGTTTAGACTGAAATGAGGAGGGTATTCTGGATTTATAAGCCTGTTATTCAAAAACTGCCCACCAATAGCACAGACAAGTAATGAAAATCACAAGCAAATCTCTTTCTTATAGACAACGTCTCTCCTTTTTTCTGTCAAGTAGGCTGGCAGAGAGGAGAAGTTAAAGGAGAAACTTGGAGACACTCACTCAATTTAGAATAAAGTTGCCTTGTGGCAAATGATTTAATTGTCAGCAGCTCTATCTGACAAGCTGAGGTGAAGATTAATGAAAGTCCTCTGGTTCCAAGACTTCATTATCTCAGAGTTGGAATTTTCATCATTCAGCTGAGCCTAGCCACAGTTATAATGTGCAAATAAAGTGCAAATGAAGGGTCAATCCAAGGAACCCTCTCATGAGTTTATCCCAGGTCAACACACAGGATGTAGTCATGTGCTCAGCCCATAATAAGCCTGAAACCCTTAGTCAGGAAATGAAGTGAGGAAATGAATTTCATAATGTATAATTGCTGATTTAATTTGTCTCTTCCAACCAGTTGGTTCAGTTTTACAATTAAACCTTCTCTGCTTTAGTATGTATTAAGAATTATCCACTCAGATAAATTGATTTAGATTAACCATTTTGAGTCTGCTTTATTTTGTGCCCGTTTATTCTCACTTTAATAAGAGGATTATTTTATGTAATTGTTCCAATTATAATCTGTTGCAATAATTTAGGATTAAGAGATATCTGTTTTCAATTCACTAATTTAATGGTCCTCAACTATTTTGAGTTTTTAACATATTAGATATAATATGTATATGTTTTCATGTGAATACACACATTCCTTCATACATGAAGTAATCTGGGTATAAGGACAGGGAAAATGTGGAAAGAGAGACACAGGGAAACTTCAAGGATAGATAGAGTGTATCATCCTTCCCTCCTTCCACAATTAAATCATAAACCTCTATGATGCTGTTAGATATATTAATAAAGAAACAACAGATGAGAGATTGAGGTGAATATAGATAAATACAATAAAAAAGAAATTAGCAAAAAGAAAGAATTTCAGATACTTTGCAACAGAGATGAGCAGTAAGATTTAAATATTTACCTCAAAAACAGAGTGAAGGATTTTCAATGAGATTTTCTTTAATTATTTTCATTAATACCTAAAATAAATTAGTTTGAGCTATCCATTTAAGGAGACCAAAAATCCCGCTGGAGTTGTTTGCACAACTCTGTTTTAGGAAAAAAGTGTCAGAGTTTATTCAAAATTAGTGTTTGTCACATTCTAGCCATCCCAGACACTGATTTCTACCATGATAAAAGGATGGCAAAGGTAAAAGGCACTAGGAAACTTGATTTTATTATACACAGTGTCTCTCTTCTCATATAGTAATACTGTCTTTATGTAGTATTGCCTTGTTAGTAATAAGATAAAGCTAAGGTTCAATTATTTAATACTTAAGCAGTAGCTTGGATGAATCAACTCTTGTATTTCTATTATTCATAACACCTTAGTTCAATCTTTGAATATAATTCACTTGATCTCATAAATGTTGGTAGTCCTCTGATCTAGCAATTCCATATTTAAGACTGTACACTGAGGACATGATAAAAGTTGTGAAATAGCATTCATATTTAAGTATGTCTATTTCAGTCTGTTTTGTTTGTCATTGTGAAAAATTAAGTCATAAAAATATCAACCAAATTATACTTCTCATACACAAAAATAAAATTAAATAGCACAATTGTGTTTTCAAAATATTAATAACGTAGTATGTGACTTTAAGTGAAAAGTTATTAACTAAAAGAGCAAAATAGAATGTGACATAAATCTAATCAAATATATAATTTGTACATTTGGAATATGAATGTATATGTGCATTTATATACATAACGATGTGTGTATATATAGGCATATATTACATATATTTAGTATATATAAATGTATATATACACACATTTACCCAAAAATGTTTAAAATAAATTCACAAAAATGTTAATATATATTTGCTCCAGGCAGTAGTTACAAGTTATTTTAAGTATTTGTTATATTAATATGTTTTCTAACTTTTTCTACAACTCACAAATTTTACCTCTAAAATTAAAAAAAAACTCTAACGCTTTCTGAATCACAGGATTAACTCACTGCTACAGTCTTGACCCGTTACATTGTTGTTCAAATTACATCTATGGCATGTAACCTGGTTTATCTCCAGAAATATTTTTAAAATACAGATTCCAAAACCCCATCTCTGATCTGATGAATCAGCCTTTATAGTGATGACTAAGACCAACATTTTAGCAAAATTTTTAGTGGTAGATTTTAGCAATCGTGATGTATATAAAAGGTGCAAATACCTCATGTCTTAATTGCGGAACTCTAGTGCTGACAGGGTTATTGGATGCCATGTACAGCAAAACTCATGCTTTATCAGAAATGCAGATAATGACACATCTAATTATCCACACAGTGAAGACATCACTTCAGGTCTCCTGAATCAAATCCTTTTTGATTTCAATAGCATCCATCCTTAAGCCCTTTGAATCCATGATTCTTTTCTAGAATCACATAGAATTTTTCTCCTTTCCTAAAGCTGCAGAGATATTTGCTTTTTTTTTTTTTTTTGCAGTAGTAAGTGTTCTCAGAACGATGGAATAAAATCATCAACTCAACATTCAAGCAGCCTTCGGTTGTTAAGCAGTAACAACTCAGAAATGCTGTCTACTTGAGTCAAAACCATTATCTGGAAGCAAAAAGTTTCCTGTTTTCAATCATTTGAGGAATGATTAAAATCAAATGTAAAATAACTCAAAATAAATTTGATATACCTAATGTACTATTTATTCATGGCAAAGTCTATTTATGGAAAAATAAAACTCTACATCAAAATTTAAAATACTATTTTCTCCTTTAACCAATATTGAATAGAAAACTGATCAAGAGATATAGAATTGGTTTTCAATATGTTTACAGAGAAGTAATTTACAGTATTGAGGGCACCAGAGGAGAAGTACCAGAATAAGTCCCCTCCCTTTTCTACTCTCTGACTCAATTGCAGACGGAGGAGTTAAGTCTGAAGATTTGTGACACATGAATGGGATGAAATAGATCTCAAGTCTTTAATCCCTTTGACTCTGACTACAAGCACATACTAATCCTCCCTGGAGACAAGTGCCCCCCATTTACAATCCTAAAACTTTTACAGGCAAATATTAAGCATATATAAACTCACAACACAAGATCAGGGAATCAAAAGAAAATAACTTACCTAGAGAGTCCACAGAAATATAGGCAAAACTTTTTGACCACAGGTCTTTGCATATATTGAAAGTTTTATTTATACAAAAATAAGTCAAACTAATAAAAAAGATAGTCAAAATGGCATGCACACTTACTAGAAATAAAAATTTATAACTGTGGAAGTCAATAAATCAGTGAATAGTAAGTTCAAAGGATTAAATGCAACAGAAGACAAAATTCATAACTGTGAGACATACATGAAGAAAATGATTGGAATTTATTATAGATAAGAAGAAAATGGAACATTAACTCTTAAAATGTGTGGAGACTAGAATGAAAATGTCTAACATGAGTCTAATCAGAGGCTCAGAAAAAAATAGAAAAGAAGAGAGGCAATTTTTAAGTGATAAAGATTCAAAATTTTTCAGACATGATAAAGAAAAATACTCCACAGATTCAAGAAGCACGAAGTATATAAAAACCAAATAGCAAAATAAAGAAGAAAAAAATTATGAAAATAACTAGAGAAAAAGAGACAGTTAAACTACAATGGATTAAAGACTAGACATTTGGCAAACTTCTTCCAGTAACACCCGAAACCAGTAGACAATGTTGCCATAAACCCTTAAGGGTGATGAAGCAATATAATAATCAATGAAGCATATTCCATAAAAATCACCTTCAAGAAAAAGGAGTGAAATTAAACAGAAACAAAGAGCTTTTACCACTAACATGTACCTTCAGAAAAGGAATTCCTTAAGGTTGTACTTCATGAAAGGGAATGATCCAAGAAGCAATACTTGAACTAGAAGAAAATCAGTGAGCAAATAAATTGGTAAAATACAGATAAAATCAAATATTTTCTGTGTAAAATAATAGTGATGATGATATTACAAGTTTTCTTTAATACTGAACTGCAACACTACATAAAAATAACATACACAGAGAGAAAATTATCCTATTCTGCAAATGAACCTTCCCTGATTACAAAGCAGTCCCACTGTTAATCAGCCATCTTGACTATCCACTCCTCCCTAATCCCTTCTAGGTCAAACTGTTCTGTCTTGATACTCCAACCTTTGTTGTGATTTGGGATGATCTCTTTATTGCAATAGTTGAATAAAACCAGTTTCCTCAAAATAAGTAGGTAACATGTAAGTGGATAAAGTCTTCTGATATTCTTGAAATATTTGATAAGGTTTTTACAATATCCACATTGCATGTTTTAAGTGTTCATTCTTCTTTTGGGCTTAATGTCTGTGACCCTTTAAATCCCTATGTTGAAGTCTTAGCCCCCAAAATGATGATATTTGGAGATGTGAACTTTGAAAGGCAATTAGGGTTAGATTAGATCAATAGAGTAGGGTCATTATGATGGGGCTAGTTGCCCTATAGAAAAAGAAAAAAAATCTCACATATCCCTTTCTCTAACCCCATGCAAACTCTGAGGAAACACCATAAGAGACATAAGGAGACAGTTGCCTGCAAGCAAAGGAGGTGTCCTCACCATGAACCCAGCTCTGCCAATACCTTGATGTTGGATTTTGTAGTCTTCAGAATTATGATAAAATTAATTTCTGCTATTTAAGCTATTTAGTCCATACTGTTATTGTAGCCCAAGCAGACTAATAGACTTGTAACAATTTCTAGGTAAGCATTAAACTATTATAAATAAAATATATTCAAATCATAAGAATTTAAGCATAAAATAAAAAGCAAATACATAAAATGCACAAAATGTAAATAAATCACAAAAATATAAGACAAAGTACTTTTAAAAGTTGTGACTTCAAGAGAGGAATTACAATAAATGGAAACAAAACAAACTGTATATGTTGTGTTCATATACAATATAAAACATGTACAAAGTTGAAAAAAATAACTTATACATGCCATTTATAAAAGAATCCTTTCCCCCACTCCCCAAGAAAGTAAAGATACTGGGCAAATCTAACCAAAATATAATAACATCAAAGAATAAAAAATTTGAGACAAGAAACCTTCTGACAGAACACAGTTCCCAAACGTGACATTGTTGACATTTTGGGAAATTGTCTGTACAATGTAGGATGTTTATCAGCTAGCTTCTATCCACTAAATGTTAGTTGAATGCCCTATTCAGTTATGAGGACCAAATATATCTCAAGACATTGTCCAAGATGAGCATCACTGCTAACAGTAACATCCCTGACTTCTCTCATTACTTTACTAACTCTCTATGGAAGAAAAACAGGTTTTTCCAATCAGAAAGTTTGGCAGAAGGAAGTCCATAGGTTAGGCTCACTTTCTCCCTTTTCTTTTCAACAGATTGACTGCCTTCTTGCAGAGAGTATTCTTTTTGACTTGCCATGACACATTTGTCTAGGTTCTTCCAATGTTCCTTATAAATGGATAGATAACTTAATTTTGGAATATACTGCAAAATATAGCCATTTAGCTAGCATATCAAGTCATATTTTCAAACTTCATTTTTATAAGAAAAACATAATATTTTGATCTCCCTATATCTGGCTACCATGTATGTCTCTCTCATGCGGTTTCAACTCATTGAAAATCAGTGTTCATAATATTCTAAATTTAAAACAAAATGACCTTCCTTATTAATGTCATTTTGATGCTATTAAACATGAAGAAATTGTGATTTTGAAGATTAAGCAATTTGTACAAGGTTATATAATAATGGGAAGTAAAGATGGTTCTAAAATACAGGCCACTACTCTTAGAATTATTCTAAATCTGATTTTGTTATTCTCCTGCCATTTCATTCAATGGATCTCTTAGTAATGTTTATGCTTATTATTTTGAAAATGTATTAGCCTAGTAGGTGCCATACGTAATCTATAAAAAATTATATGCAATCCGTACTCTAATGACAGTATACTGTGAGATACAAAGAAATGATAATTACAATAAAATATTAGATTGAAATGGGAAGAGAATACCTACAGAAAGAGAACCTATCAAGGACATGAAAAGCAAAATAAAATTCTTTAAAAGGTGTGTTGATTAGTGAACAGGCAGGATAAATACAAAGGTAACAGTTTATGAGGCAAAATTTCCAAGATCTGAAATCTCATGGCTTGTTATCTCAGGCTGATATGAACTAGAGCAGAGGGTATCCCATAAGGAATTAGGTTAAGGAGAAAGGCGGGAACTGGATTAACTAGTGATTCATGAGCCATATTTCAGAGTTTGGGCTTAAATCCTAGCAGATAGGAGTCATTAAATATATATTTTAAGCAAAGTGGTGAAATCATATTTACATTTTATTAGAGAGATATATCAGGTTGGGGCAGGGGGCGCGGTCAGTGAGTGAAGTCAGAAGACTATTACATAAGCTATGTAAAAGAGGAGGAACCTAAAAAGGGTGGTGGTAGTGGGATAGAGAGTGATGGAAGGAATCTCAGTATGCTTCTGAAGCAAAATCATAAGTCATAGGAGAAAGGGGTCAACAAGTGAAGAATAATAACCAGGTTTCAGAATGTTTGGTGCCACTATCCATGTAAATGGGGACTAGAAGAGGATCAAACAGGGGAGAGAAGGGTATCAGGAAGTTCATGGTTCCAGTCGTAGGTAAGCTTCAAATGTCTTTGAGACATTTAAATGAATATGATGGAAAAGCAGTAGATATGAATTTCTATTCAACAATAGTCATTTGATCAGATGCTATGCATCACACTCTAAGATATGCTTTTAAGTTGCATTAAAGAATAAAACGTGTCTTTTATTTGCCCTCATGATTCTTGCCATCTAGTGAGGAATATATGGACAGAAGCACTAATTACATGTGTATTGACAATGTTACAAAAGGGGAATTATAAAAAGGTGCAGAAGAGGTAACCTAATTTGAAGGTGTAAAAAGAGCTAGTTAAAAATTAATATGAGGCACACCCTGATGGAGTAGTAGTTTTGTCAGCTGTCTTTGGCAGGCACAGTACATATAAATCCTAAGGATCCCGGGGAACAACCAAGATGCATAAATAAATAAAATAAATAAAAAGTGTTTCTTCCTCCTCACTCTTCCTGTCAGCCTGCTTTTGTTCCCCTTCATTCTTGCCTGCACCTTTCCTTTAAAACAATAACACCAAATATATTGTACCTTAAGTTACATGTTTAACGTTATAGATGTCGAACCTAATTAAGTTTCATTTAAAGTTTATTTTTGCAATATGAAATACAAAACTAGTAAGATCATAAACTTTAAAGGCTGCTGTAGTTCTTAAACTTAGTGGGGAGATTCCAAAAATATATACATAAATTATTTGAAATTTACTAATTTCCTAAGTTTTTATGAATCAAATATATTCTTGAGTGATTTCTATGAGCCAGTCATTCAGTTCTGATGGAATCTCAAATGTTATACAAGTAATGGGAGATGAGATTGATGGAAGCTAAATAATTTAAGCTTTGATTTAGCATTTAAGTCATTGAACTTGATTAGACAGACATTGTGAGGTTATGGAAAGTTTATGAGCTGATAATTGCAATGGTCATAGCTCTAACATAAAAAGAGTAATTTGTAAAAGCTTTCCTGACAAGCACCTGCTAATAATAATGTATTTTTATGTGTTTTAAACCTGTGTCCTCCTCACAATACTGTCTAATGTTGTTTAACTGGAATATGGTTCAACATTTTAAGCATAAATTATTCTTTCACATTCCTTAAAAATTGATCATTGGTTTCAGAAAATGCACTAAACACCTATCATACCTATCATGAAGACATAAGCTTAATTATGCTCTCAGTATTCATGTGTAGATCTAATCGCAAAATTTGACAAAGGTGTAGGAAAAGAAATTATAAAGTTTCTAAACTTTTGCTCCTCTGTTCAGCACTTATTAGAATACCTAGCATTATAAACTAAGACCTTGGAATACATTATACCACATTGATAACTCAGATGTACATCACACACACACACACAAACACACACACGATGCTCTTTTTTTTTTAAGAAAAAGGAAAATGGTGCAGGCATGAATGAAAGGTTAGTAGGAAGGCAGGAACGTAGGAATAGAGAAGAAAAAAATATTTTTATTCATTTCATCTTGGTTGTTCTCCTTGACCCAGGTTATTAACAGGGAGCAATGAGGTCCTTGAAGTATGCTGACTGTACCGCAAGAGACAGTGGACTTATCAACTAAACCCCAGGGTCACCTTACAAGAAGTTCTTAAGAGATCTTGTTTGATTCTTCAGGGTTTATATGTGGTGCCCAAAGTTATAAAGTACAATAACTCATTAACACAAAAAGGATCAAAAACCTCTAAGACTATCATGGCAACTGTTAGCACTCTGTCAGTCACCCCATGGGTAAGGTAGATAGACACACTTGGGCACAATATTAAGAGTGAGATGGTTTAGGTAGAAAAGAACTGGAAATTTTGGAAGCATATAAAACCTCATGAAATCCTTGCTCCCTAATCGGGTTAGACATGGAGATTTCTTTATCTCATCAATGGAGGACAATTTAGGACAACTTAAATCTCTTACCCTATATTCTACATCGGATTGTTCAGGACATAAGGACAACAGTTATAGGAAAATTCATTCTCTAACAATGGGATTAGAGATTTCTATTTTTGTTCTCTGTCTGATTTATTTAAATTTTATACAATGAACTTACACTTCTTTTATAAATGGGAGAAATTAATTCATTTAAGATTCCCTGTCTTACTTAGCATATATAAATATTTCAATAGCTTCAAAATTATCTACAAGTATTTAAGGGTATTATAATGTTAATATACTCCTAGGGCGCAACATATTATCTTTTTAATAGTTTAAAAGTATAACCTGGACAGAGTCAACTGTGACTAATACGAATGAAACAGCAAACGTTTTGAATTTGTGTTCTAAAACATGATAAATTATCTTGATATCCAGAAATGCCGCAAATTCTGGAATGAAACAGCTACTAGAAAAAGAACTTAAAAATTCTTGATTACAGCATTACTAGTATGATTTTCAGAAAACCTGTAGTGAAGAAATGACAAAAGCACAGTTTGTACAATAACAATGTCAAAATTGAATATTTTAATGAATTTAGTTCTAATTATTGTCCTACACACAGCTCATGTGCATTATCTCATTTAATCTTCACTATCATCATATAAAGAGATATTTGCACCCTCCCCACTACACAGATGTGAAAACTGAGACATAATGAACAACTGGCCCAGTAATTGAACAAATAGTTAAAGAGTACAAAAGGTACACTTGAATCAAGTCCACATCTGATTCTTGATTCCATTATCTCAGATACTATTATTGCTAGAATTTATATGGCATATATGTGGATTTTTTGAAATGTAACTTTTATTTACCATTATTTGAGATTTTTTAAAAATCCATTCATATTTAGAATGGCAAAATTATAGTGACTGGTAAATTAGGTATCTAAAAAGAGGTGATAAAATATTGAAAATGCTCTCCATAATTCATATGTTCACATATAAACATGTTCATAAATCAATCACTGTCCAATTGTTTTGTTCAGCTCATTCTTATTTTCTGAGCAACTTTCCCTGCTTTTCCAATGTCCTTCTATTTCTTAGTGTCTAAATAGCTCAAATCAAGAGTTCTTAATCTTCTTCTGGAAATTAAGAAGTTGTATGAAACTCTTCATTGATGCCAAAAGTAAACATAAAACAGTGGTGAGACAACTTCAGGGAGGCCTTCACTAGTCTCTTGAACCCAGGTGAGGAAAATCCTGGTTTGCAATGTACAGTCTCAATTTAGTCCTTTTGTCTATGTCCCAAATAGCTGGAGTAGTGTCTTGGTTATCCAAAAAATACTGAGGCTAAAAATATTACACGTTTTCTTCATTTCATTTTTCTTCTTGGTCAAGATTGTCTTTGCCTTCCATAGCATGTTACTGTTGCCCACAACATGGGTGAAGAGACAAACAATGAGAGTAAAAAGGTAAGTCATCACCCGTGTTGCCAAACTCTTCAAATTATTTCCCTGTCCTGTTAATTGCCTGGGTACCTTACTACTATAGACTGAATATACTTTCCTAATCACTCCCCACCTGAAAATTCATATTTTAAGTCAACACTTTAAAATATGATCATATTTGGTGACAGAGTCTTAAAAAAGGTCATTAAGCTAAACATGGTCATCTGGATGAACAGAAACAAAGATGAAGGAGATACCACCTACAGTTTAAGAAGAGAAGCCTCAGAAGTAACCAATAAACACCTTGATCTTGAACTTCTTTTCTCAAGGATTCTGAGAAGATAAATTTGTTGTTTAAGCCACTCAGTCTGTTATGATAGTCCTAGAAAACTAGTACATTCAATAACTAATCTTTACATCTCCCCATTGTGAATGCAGCTTTGAAAATTCTTCATTTATATGACCAGAGCTCAACATTGAACTGGAACAATGAAAAATGAAGAGTACCGTTTTTTTATTTAAGGATGAGATTATTCTTCTTATTTTCTAGTCTCAAAACATGTACCTGATGCAATACTGAGTCTGACATATTTATGATTAGAATGAGCATTAGCTGCTGAACTGCTAAATAATGCAACAGAGAAAGCATTATGATAAGACATTTTTCAGCATTAACTACAAATAGGAAGTAACTCTTTCCCACCAAAGATGCTTTTAAAATAGGACTATAATAAATGCTGCGGGAAGAGGATATCACGGCAGAAAAAATTCATATGGTCACAAGTACAGGGTGAAAACAATAGTTAAGGCCTCATGCAGACATCCTCAAGATCAGTAAAGAACGGTCACTTGGAATTTTAGAAATTATATTGAAATGTAATGAAAACATATCTTATAAATTACTTTCAAAAGTTTTACTAAAAGAAAATTTTCCCATAGTAAATAATTTATGGAACTGTTATTACAAGTAAATACCTCTAATAAGAATCTAGCAAGTAGACATGGACACCTAAAATAAGAAGTATTGAACATGACAATGTGGAGTTCACAAGAGACAAGATGATTATATTTCAGAACTGAATTATCACCTTAATCAGACTGGTTAAGGGTAAAGAATAAATATGTATACCTACTTAGGCACATGATTCACTTCACAGAATTTGACTTGGAAAAACTGTGTAACACATTCTTCTTCTACTACCAATTACACACACACACACACACACACACACACTCACTTACCTTAATTATGTCACCAGCACTAAAACACCCTTCATTTAACCAATGTCTAAAGAATAAGATCTTACTTGAATACAACAGAAAAAAACAAGCATTAAATCACTGTTATCCAAATTTATCTGGGAAAAACTTACAATGAGAAAAGCAAAGGTAGAGAAAAAAATACTAGTGAATCTGGAAATAACTGTTTTTAATTCCTTGGAGAAATGGTCTTGCATAGTATGAAGGTGATTTTTAAAAATAAATGCATTTTCCTTAAAGCTAACAACTTTC
Source organism: Solenodon paradoxus (assembly GCA_004363575.1). Lineage (NCBI taxonomy): Eukaryota > Metazoa > Chordata > Mammalia > Eulipotyphla > Solenodontidae > Solenodon > Solenodon paradoxus. Next base: position 1,365,146 of record RJWH01000112.1, on the reverse strand, counting down.
AGAAACAAAGTTTGCTACCATCTCAGAGAAGAATTCCCTTTCATTTTATCATAATGTATCATGATTTCACTTTATATATTGTGCAGTTTGGCTCTTTTGTTTAACTTTTGTATCAGAAGTTCCTGAGAGTGGAAAATTCAATTGTTGCAAGGTAGGAATTAAATGCTCCTGCTACTATCATTTCACCTTGTTCCCAGATGCAATCTCATTTTGAATATCTGTCTAAATGAATAAGAAAATCAGACATTTTTATCAATTTATTTGATTTTATTTATAAACAGTCATGTCATCTTGGAGTTTCTTGAAAAATCCAATCTGCAACTTCTTTTGAAATTTCTTACAAATGAAGAGAGAATAATACATATTTTTTCTGTACATAATGTTTTGAGACAATTATAAAGATATCAGAAAAGTAAAAATGAGGCACTGAGCACATCTAAATATCTGGTTGCTTTTCAGATTTTAAAAGGAGCCTACTACAGGTATCACCCATTAACCAAAAGTAGGATATTCTTATTTGGAATAATTTAGTAGGTTATTTTTGGTGACTGGAGTGCTCAAAAAATTTTCCATATAAATTAATGGCAATAGTATTCACAGAGTTCTCCACCCGAAATAATCTACCAAATGACACAAAGTAGATTTTTCTCATAAACTATTCTGTTGGCACAAGCTCAATCTCGGGGGGAAAAAAGACTTTCAATAGTTTCCATAAATTTGAGAAAGCTCTAGGATATCAGCTTCCCTTCCAGAGTAGAACAGATTATCATGAACACGTAACACTTGTAGAAAAATAACACCCCTCTCATTATACAACCTTTGAATTAAGCAAAGCAGCAAAACAATGAACAGCTTGTATTTTGCTTTGCTCTGTGATACTGTTATGCTAGCCATCCATTGTTAATTCTTCATTCTTATCTTCTTTTAGGGAAGCATCCCTCTTTAACCTATATGTTATTGGACTGTGATGAACCCAACCCTATAGATGACTTCATGAATGGGTAAAAAATACTGCATCTATCTAAAACATACTTTTAAAAAAACCTCAGAAGAGTACAATGTATTGGATATTTCCAAAACAATTAAACTTTTAAATGAATATAGTAGAATATATAAAAATTCATAATGTAAGCTTTAGTCACAATTTCTTAATTTAGAAAAGTTAAAAATAGGAATTATCAAGAAGAACAGGGCAATTAAAAAGAAAAAATCAGCATGATGAAAGTAACATTCAAAAATTTTGGATAACATTATCTTTTCAAAGAAAATAATATCAATAACAAATAAAACTAAACAGGATACAATATTAAGCAACAGGATTTGGGCATAAAAGATAAATTTGAACCTTAACTCTATACTTGCATACTGTATAAGCATAGGCAGATTTCTTAGCTTTGGTTTTCTCATCTATAAAATGGGACTAATAAAATCAATATCATAAACTTATCTTAATTATGTTAATATATGCCAAGTTCTTGATTAGGCCCCAAAGAATATCACAAGCAAAGAAGTTGAAGAGGTAATCAAAAGTCTTCCTAAAAACAAAAGCCTAGGACCAGATGACTTTTCCAACGAGAGTCACCAAAACTTCAGAGAAATATTAGTAACAATTCTAGCCAAACTCTTCCAAAACACTGAAGAACAGGGAACACTCCTAAACACTCTCCACAAGGGCAACATCACACTGATTCTGAAAGCTATCAAAAATGTTACGAAGAAAGAAAATTAAAGACAAATATCTCTAATGAACATAACTGAATAGGTCTAATAGACCTGTTTTTGTAAGTGGGGTTTCTTTACATTTTACGTAGCATCTTTTATTATTTTTTGTAGAACTGGTTTTGTGGTGATAAATGTCTTTAACTTTCGCTTATTATCAAAAGCAAATTCCATCCAAAAAACCTTTTATCATTCCATCAGTTCTGAATGATAATCTAGCAAGGTATAGTATCCAAGGTTGAAAATCTTTTTCTTTTAGTTTTTTGGGTATACCCTCCTGGCCTGTAGAGTTTCAGTTAAGAAATCTGCTGACAATCTTATGGGGACTCTTTGTATGTGACTTATTTTTCTCTAGATGCCTTTAAGATTTTTTCTTTATGTTGTATTTTTGTATTTTATCTTGTATTTTAATGACAATGTGCCTTGGTGTAGGTCGACTTGGATTTCTTCTATTAGGGACTTGTTAAGCTTCTTAGGTCTGGAGTCTTGCTTCATTCTTCAGGTTAGGAAAGTTCTCAGCTATTATTTCTTCAAATACAGTTTCTGCCCCCTTTTTCTCTCTCTCTTGTCCTTCTGGGAACCCTACACTGCAAATATTGTTTCTTTTGATGTTATCACATTAGTCTTGTCATTTCATTGCATTCTTTTATTTCTTTGCTGGTTTGCTTGAGTGCATTCCTCTGCCCTATCTTCTGGTTCACTGATTCTCTTAGAGGCTTCACCCATCCTATTCTTGAGTCATTTTATTGAATTAATTAGGTCAGTTATTGTGCTCTTTATTTCTTTGATATCTGTTTTAACCTGATTCATTTCTTCTCTCTCTTTTTTGTTGTTCTCTTTTTTCTTCCTCTATTGTCTTCTTGATTTCTATGAGTAGATTTATCACTGCTGCCTTGAATTCATTCTCAGGCAGTTTTCAGATGTCTGCTGTATTAAGTTTTGCCCCTGGATATATTGTTGGACACATCATTCATGTATATTTCTGTGTCTTCACTCTTTTTGGCATTATGTTTATATTTTTGTGGATTACGTTTCCCTGCAGTGATGGCCCTGTGGAGGGTATTGTCTTGCACCAAGTAAGCCTGGATCTTGTTTTGGACACTGAGATTGCTTGAGATTTGTGCATCACCATTGGTTGGATTTATTGAAGTTTTTATGTGGGCCCTCTGTTGCTGCCTGAAAGTTCAGTCTATGAGGTTATAGTTTGTGTGAGGGATGCAGAGCCTTCCCCCAGCATCCCAACTATCAACTACAATTACCACCTGTTTTTGGCCAATAATTGGCAATCGGGCTGCAGTTTCACCTACATCTACAAGGTGGTGATCATGGGTAGTGTTGATTCTCCTTTTGGTAGACTCCCTTCTTTCTTTAAGCTTGGGGGTGGGATTTCCAATGTGTAGGTCCTGCAGCTCTGGGCCAATATGGTGGGAGGGAGTTGGGATTGGATGGCCTTCCAGTTGTGGCAGTTATCCAGTATAATATTCTCACCAGGCCCCCTGTTCAAACAACCAGGGCACCGGTGCCCCTTCCACCATGCTCCTAGACCCTCTCTCCTGGCTCTGTGTCCCAGTTCTCTTAGGTGACCTCTATGCTGCTTTTGAGAATCCTGAGAGGCCTGCTTCTTCCCGATGTTCTGCCCCAGCAGCCAGAATCCCAAATCTGAGTCTGTGTTGTAGCTCTAAACCCAGATGTTTTAATCTATCCTTTGTTGTAATTGCTGCTGTGCCTCTACAGTCTCTCTGCCTGATTTTCCTCGGTGTTTGTGTCTGAAAAATAGGTGAATTTCTAGTTTTCTGTGGGGAGGATATGAGTCTTGCTCCTACCAGGTCACCACCTTGGCCAAAAGTCTCTCACCAAAGCATTTTATACCTTTGACCACAATGACTGTCCAGGAACAAATATACAACCAAAATCAGTGCAATATTAGTCTGTGTCCTTCAGTTGATATCAAAGCTAAAATTCAATTCTAGAATTGCTGATGATTTTCCTTCTCCTCACAATGAAGCTTCTTTTTGAGTAATAACTATCATAAAGGGGAAAGCATATGCAAGAGATGGAGAGAGACAGACAGAGACATGAAAAGAGACAAAGAGGAGAGAGACTGAGGCTCTCATACCAACTGTATGGAAACAGGTTCACATCCTCTGAGCCTCAGTTATATGAACATTTTATTTCCTCTGCTGATTTAAACAAGCTTTGAATGGAGGTTTTGCAATTTCAGCAGATAGAATTCTAACACAGAACAAGTGCACTCACAATGGAGCAGAATGAATGAAGCAGGTTCAGAGTCCCATGGATCTCAAGAAGAGTGAAAGATGCCAGTGTCTCCTTTTTGGATTCAGGGATCATGGAAACAGTCACAAAGCTTCAGAAAAACACAAGCATCCCCGCCTATTCACTAATGCATGAGATTTCTTCAGAGGATGAAAAGTTTTAACCAAACTAGAAATAAATGCTTATCATTTGATACCTCTGGGAGAAAGAAATACATGGTTGATTTCATTAAGTGTCACCAGTGTGACTTTATTATTTGAACTGGTACACAGTGAAAATTGGCACACAATAATATGTTTTCCAGGGCAACATGCATAAATGGCAACTGTCTCAGGAAAAACAGGATATATAACCATCGTATCCAGAAGGAGTGATAAGAAATATAATATTTATGTCAAATGGCTTCACTCCAAATCCTGCCTCTCATTAGAGGTTTGTGGCACTTGAATAATTAGGTCTCCATTTACTCATTTTAAAACAGCTGGACTAAAACTATTTCAAATGTTTAGTGGACGGGGCAAAGTTCATATAAAGAATATAAGGGTACTTACCATCCATAATACTTTATGTCAATTTGCTTTCTTCTCATTTATTAGAATTTGAGTTTGTTAGAAGAAAAAAAGGGATAAAAGGCACTTCAGAGATGAAATGAGATAGGAAAATATGAGATGTAAGATGGTCAAGGTGATACTAACACAACTTGGGAGTATATACTATTTGCCTGTGTGCAAATGCAGTCTTTCTTGAAATCCGAGGGCGCCATCTAGAGGAAGCATAGATACATGAAGTTATCCTGGCATAGTTTATGTATCTTTGTAATAAGTGCACTTTGTATTTCTGTCAAAGAAATTAATCAGTGAGAACTGGCAATTTCCCCAGCTCCACAAACTAGAGTGAACTCTGATCCCATTCTGATCCCTTTAAATATTATGTGACCATCTTAAGAAAACACTTCTCACTAAATCTCTGATTTTACTTCCTTCTACTTGACTTGGATGCAAGCCCCAGCTCTCCTGCCAATGAACTGTGGTTCTTAAGGAATTCATTTCAGCTCTGAAATGTGGATTCGTAAATTGAGGCTATTTCAGAATCATTAACAGATTATTTTGTGTAGTTCAATTGTAATTCAATTAATGGCCTCAAAAAAGTGAATTGCCCTTCAATATATTTGTTTCCTCAGTTGTAAGATGAGAATAACAACAAAACTTATGTCTCATAAAGTTATTGTGAGCATTAAATGAGATGTTGCGTGTAATTCACTTACCTCAGCACCTGGTTAATGGAATCCATGTCTGATAGCTATTATTTTCTTTCTTTGTTCCCTCCTATGTATAATCTTCAAGAGCAAAAGAGTTTAATTTTAGTCAATGAAATTGGATTTATCCAGCTTATAAATTTTATGTGACTACTGGCTTAAACAAGCCCAGCTTCCTAAACAATAGAGTCCTAACTTGTTTTTATCACTCATTAGCTGACTTGAAGATGAGTTACCCTGTCAATTATAAAAGTGCAGACCCATGATCTGCATCCTTCAGGATAACTAATTAACATTGGAACAAACATAATTGAACAACTAACTTAAAAAAAAGCAAGGAGAATCCCACCTGCTTCCAAATACTATCTGTCCCTTATTTCCACGCAGAATCAGTGTCGTATATATTTTTAGTTAAGAATATCCAAGTGGGCATACTTTGTTAGATTTAACATGCACAGTGTTTTAAGCAACGTAAGTTGTTTAATACAACAGTTCACACTTCTTTTATGCAGCTGTTGAAAGATAAATTTTAATTACAGGGTGAAACACTTTCATCAAAAGTTTCTTAAAAATATCTTTCCTGTATAAGAATTGGCCATTTGTGCTCATTTATCTCTGTTTTCACAATTGAAAATTATTTGAAGTCCAATACAAATAGAATAGATTAAAATCCTGGATCAAAAAAATACAAAGATCAAATTCAAGTTATTTGGAAATTCTGTCCTTTTTGTTCCAGCCCACACAAGTTTATCAATTCAACATTGATTGAGCAAGTATTGTATTCAGTGTCATAGATTAGGGCATGCATGATTTGTCACAAGCACAAAGAGTTTCTTTTAAAAGGTGAAAAAAAAGAAAAGCCTGGTATTATTTTCTTTTCTATTAAACTTGTATGGAGCACACTTGGTGATCACAATTTACTAAAAAATCTGAAGGATTTCTGTAGTGCTAAAAATGTGGAGATAAATACTAGTCTTTTAAAATAAAATAAAAAAGAGAAAGATCAAGAAACGGTCTGCCTCTTATGAGAAAAGGATACTGTGATTTTGAAATACTATCTACTTAGACCCAATTTCAGAAACACAAGCTCACACAAAAAATAGAGACCAGATTTGAAACCTTGAAAACTAGCTAAGTATATATAGAACTAAGTATATATTTATTCTGGGTTAATTCTTTCATAACTCTTTTCTCTGACATGTTTAAATAACAAAATTTACAGTGTTTAAGTAAATTATGCAGATTGTGAAAGCAGATTTCATTTCTACCTATCTGATTATGCATTAAAGGACACCCACCCAAAATCTCACAGTGACCTAAGAAAGATGAAATTCTGGTGGCTCCTGCAGCAAACCCAAATTAATCAAGAAGTTGATAGAATCATGAGCTAAAGAGATACTTTAAAGAACAGAACAAATGCTGATCAAAGCTGGATAAAAGTCCATGAAGGCAGAGTGATTCAAACATGATTATATTAAGACAATTGCCTTTGATCTTTTGGGGACCATCTGGTATTACAAAGGACATCAATTGTGAAATCAAGCTATAAGGGTTATACTTCCAAGGTTGAAATTAATTATGAGTATATTGTAAACAAGTTGTACACCTTTGTTCTCAGACACCACATCTGTCAAACCAGATTTTCTTTGAAATTTTAATTCAAGTTGCAAGGAGGTCTTCTATGTCCATATAAATCTGATAAAGAAAAGAGGTCTAGAGGAATCTCTAATTTAAATGACTGTTTTATGAAATAATTATTATGGTCTATTTTAGCCTCAACACTAAAATTATCAATTCTATGAAAAACATTTAAAAGTATGTAACTAAATTGATTAATGAAAAATATACAACAGTTCAATCAGAAAAGTCAAAGATGTTCACAGTTCATTTAAAACCTCTCAAGATGACATAAATGAAAGTAAACATACCATTCCAAAATGGAGCCTGTGGTGTTTCTCTAATGAACAGCTCAGTCTAGCAAATTGTCTGTATTGGTTAGGATGGAAAACGAATACAGAAGTCATGGGCATGAATATTTTATTCAAATAGTAGACGCTCCCAAGATTTTCCTATATATTAGAAGAATATTTTAGATATCTGTCATAAAATCATTGGTCTATAATTGTAAAATGCATGACAATATGTAACCTAGTGCCTCAGAACACTTCTGGAGTCACTGTATATGCCCTCATTTTTAATCTTGTATTTTCATGACACTCCTGGGATTCTGTTTCCTCATAACTGCTTTTTTGACGATTTGAAGGAGTATCCAGTACAATTATGTTTCCAAATAGCTGCTCAGTGACAGTATCTAAAGGAGAAAAATCCTGCAAATAATTTCTAACTGACTAATATAAAACACAAAATCCTTAATCTTATTATATATATTTAAATTGCTATTATTTTTCTCAACATGTAATTTCCAGATATTAACTAATATCTGTCATATCTTTAAAATGTACTTCACTTTTTCCATATGGAATCTAGGGTTTATCAGTTACAGATCAATAAGTAGAGTATTTAAATATGACTAGATGTTCAGTTTCACTTTTAAAAATAATGTTGACCATCAAGACTATTTTTGCTCCACACAGCATTTAGATGCATTTTCTTTTAGCTCAGTCATGAGGAAATGCTTTTCATCAGATATTTTTATAATGTTTAAGTATTTCTCTGTATTGTCCTATTATTCCAATACATAGTAGTAAACACACTAATAATTGATTGCTATTTGCCTCTATTGCTTTATCAGAAAGAAGGGAGTCTCACTGGTATTTCAGAGTATCTAGATGCATACTTCTTTTTCACAAATATCTTTACTTAATTCATGTCAGTCAAAGACTACACATATTATCCATGGCCACACACTGGAGACTCTCCACCTCCAGAGTAGAGCTGGTTTCCACTAGTTGCCCTCAGGGGTCATTCAGTACCAAAACATAACATGTTCTTAAGTAAATGACTCTGTTGCAGAAATTGCCATTAGTGGTTGTTTAAAAGTTGAGGTGATTTATCACATTTCAACAGTAAAACTGCCTTTTAAGAAAGGTTTTTCACAGAAATATAAAGAGTTCTTAAAGAAAATAGTTGAGTAATGGAAACTAAAGTATGTAAACAGTTCTCATTATGAGGAGGATGCATCATTTCCCTTCCTCAGCTAACGTGTTTAATACTCATTCAGATACTGCTTAGTCTTAACACCAAAATAAAAAATAGATTCCTTATTCATTAAAATACAGCCTCTTTAATATGACAAAGGATGTTTGCCTAGGAAATTTCCCCATTAGCTTTCCAGAACCTAAAAAGACAAGATATAGGAGAAAGAAAGAATATTAATTTATAACATTAATGAAATCAATCAGTGATGGTCTTCTGTTATATCTATGTGCCTTCCAATTGGAAAATACATTCATTCCCTTCACAGAACTCATAAAATCTCTTCCATTCACAACATCACAGTGGTATACTTTAAGTCAGAATATACTCTTCTTAATTCAGAGACCTATGAACAAGCTTATCAATATCATATACACCCAAAAGATGAGGTCAATTGGTGTAGAAGAATCACAAGAGACACATACATTCCAGAAAGAGGAAGAAGGAGAAGGAGAAGGAGAAAGGAGGAGGAGGAGGAGCAGGAGAAAGAGGGAAAGAAAGAGAAAGAAAGAAGAAAGTAAGAAAAAAAAAGAAAGAAAGAAAGAAAGAAAGAAAGAAAGAAAGAAAGAAAGAAAGAAAGAAAGAAAGAAAGAAAGAAAGAAAGAAAGAAAGAAAGAAAGAAAGAAAGAAAGAAAGAAAGAAAAGAAAGAAAAGAAAAAAAGAAAGAAAGCCACACTGCAGAATTCTGAATCTGGCTGAGCAAATGCTGCCAGGTCTTCTCTCTGGAGCGAGAAACAGTTTATGATTAGACTCAGTTCCACTTTTTGGGAGTAGCTGCTCAGACCGCTCTCCTCCACAGCTTCTGGCTTCCCCTCTGGCATGGACTTTGTTTCCCATGCTCTGTGACCAGTTTTGACTTTTGAACAGTGGTCTAGAAGCAGCTTTATCAGCCTATGGAAAGTTGGTGCCCATTTAGAGAAGGAGCAGACTACTCGCTAAATGTTCAACCTATTTCTCCGAAGTGATACAGGGTCAATGTGACTTTTTACACAATTGATGAAATATGCTGTTTCAATCTATTTTATATGTGTGAATCTAGGAAACAACCTCACCCTGTTAGTTTGTTCATTTTGACATCATATTTTATCTTAAAAATGTCATGAACAAAAGAGCAAAATATCCTTGCTTTCAGTTGCTGTGTTTCCACATTAAAAAGATTACTCCAATGAAGTATATTATTCAGCAGCATCATTGATTTGCATGTTGGGGCCCTTCCAGCCCTAGGAAATGTCTTTTCAGTTGTGAAGGAGGGAACTTTAGTATAACATAGAACAGTAAGAGTGTGCCACTTCTCATTGACATTAGTTGTATCTCTCATTACATTATATTTTCCTTAATAATATTTTATGACCAACAAACTTTTAGAACTATTTTAAATATCCTTTAAAAGGATGATAATGGTTCAGAGACCTTCAGTTTTTCCATAAGGAGTAATCTTTTGCTTAATATGTTATAAAGAGAAAAACTATTAGGTACACACTAAATGTTTGCAATTTCAAGAGACCTTGAAATTAAAATCATTTTCCCATTTTAATCATTCTCATATTTCACATTAAAATGCAATAAATTTTATGGTAGATTAATACTTTAGAGTACTTACTGCAAATCCACAGGTTTTAAATTGTTTTCTCACTTTCATTATGTTATACTGATTTTATTTAAATGCATTCTACTATTTTGATATCCTCTTTAGTCTAAAATTTGAAGATTATGGAAATCAATGAATTATCTCTCTGGGATGACTGGATGACATAAATAATATTAAGTTTCTTTATAGAAAGGCTGTCACTAATGTATTCTGTAATTATTATTGTAATAATAATTGTTGATCTAAACTAATATAACCTAATTGTTTCCTACAATCTCAAGCCAGAAAATCATTTGAGGAAATATGCGTATAAATGAGTTACTGCAACAAAGCAATAAGCATCAATAAGAGTAATTGTGTTTACTCTGAAGTTCCAAATAGGGGGGAAAGTATACAAATTTTAATAGCATTGGTAGCAATATAATCACCATTATCTCTATAAGAAAAATAAATAAATGAGGGTATAATAGAATAGGAAAAGAACATAATGAAAAATAAACAGATTAAAGCAAAACAAAACAAAAAAAGAAATTTTCTATCCAGGTCTTTGTTTTATTATATCTACAGAGTCAACACTTCTTCTTCTAAATAGAGTAGGGCATTTATTCTCCTTCTACTTCATGAGGGTATAGCCAGTGTTCTGACACCACAGGGGCTTTCTAAAAGGTAACTAAGAGACCAGATAAAGGCCAGCCTTAAAGCAGGGAAACGTCCATTTAGTGTGAATCAAGGAACCCTTGAGATATGTAATGTTTAAAAACAGAGCAAAACAAAAAAGCCCCACTATTGTTTTTTTTTGAATGTCAAATAGTATATTTAAAATGATATCCACTTACAGCTTTAAGCAATATTTGATCAGTCTCTGGTTGAATATAAAGTATGCAAAACATGCATTTACTTACACCCAAAGTCTGACTAGATAAACCATCTAGAAAAGAAAGTAAAAAATTCTTAAAATTGAAGAATAAGAAAAGAGATAGCACTAGAAATAAGACGGCAACAAAATTTTAGAATAGAATAAATAGGAAGAATCAACAATAACTGATTTAGGTTTCAGTTCTCTGTTACGATGGTTTTAAACGAGGGACAAATACAATAAGAAGGTCAATTATTTTATCAAATGCCCTGGAAAAGTAAAAAGTAGGAGACAGCAGTACCTCTGAAGGCAGGGTTTCAGAATGGATGAAAACCAGAAAATTCTTTGAATATTTGGTATACATGTGTTTAGTATATAGAATGCTATAGAGTCCCAGATTTTCTCTCTTGTCTATCACATAGATTAGGTGAAGACTCCTCATCTCTGATAGAAACCAGAAGAATTACTACCCGAATAGGTTAAATAAGAGACGATTGGGTTTGAGAATACCATGTAAAACTTAAGGTGGTGATGAAGAGCTGAAAACAATGGGTACGGGAAAATACAGATATGTGTTTAAATTTATGACTGCATACTAAATGTTGAGTTTCCAAGCTTTCTTAGCTTCCACAACACTGGCTGTCAATCTTATAATCCAAAAATGAGAGAATGGACAAGTCTTCTCTAGAGAAAATGATTTCTTCTCTAGGCCCAACAACTTGCAGACACTGATACTAAGAGGTCCCCAAAGGATATTGTCAGGTAGAAGGACTAAATCATCCTCCAAAAGGTTCATCAACCAAAAAGTTCCAGGCACTTGCACAAAATTCCAACTTTTGAAAACCTAATTCTGGATGTAAACATATTCTTAAAGATCACTAGATATTTGAGAACAATCTCCAATATGACAGTAATTAAAGCAAACAGTTAGGTAGAAAGTTTCAAAAATAAACAATGCAAAATACAACTTAAAATTTAAAAGATATTAACATCCTAAGAAATAAGAATATACAACCATGACAAAAGAATGCTACAAAAATGGAACATTCAAAAGTCTTAAAAATTTTAAAGAAATGATATAGAAAATTTCAACCAAAAGATTAAAAAGTAAAGAGTTGCTGAAAAAGAAGACATGAAACGAAATTTTACCAGAGACAAAATAAAATTTTGGCATAAAAACAGCAGACTGAGAACATCCACTTACTTTTGCTTTCAATCTGATTTCCACTAAAATGATGATAAAGGAATTGTTTTTAAGTACATAAATACAGTGAATGAGAAAAGCAGAAAAATTCTGGAAGCTAGAATGATAGATAAGCACCAACTGAACAAAATGAGGAAGCTCAATTGGAAAGTCAAAATATAATTTGATTTTACTGCAGAACTCCCAGAAAGGAGAAGGAAACTGGTCATATGCTATGTAATTATCTATATTGGAATGAAAGTACAAGTGTGGTTTACCAAATGTATTAAAAATAAATACAACCAAAAAGAAGTAATTTTAAAAAGTGACTAGCTCAGTCATAAATTAAACAACACTAAAAGGGGAAAGAAAGAACACACTACTCCAAACAACCATGGACTGTTAGTAGGGGAAGACAAAAAGGCAAATCAGGGGTACCAAAGTGATGGGGGAGGGGAAAGGGAATGGAATGAAGGGAATTAACTGTAAATGAAGGGAGAAAAACAAAGTGTGTGTGCGGGAAGGTGTATCGGCAAACCTACTGTCCTATATGTAAATGTAAAAATACTACTATATATACCTCAAAACAAGTTAATGTCAAAAAAAAATGTCCCTTCAATAATAAAAAAAAGAAATTAAAAAACAAACAAGCAAAAAAAGTGACCAGTTCGAATTGCACCCACCTGAAGGAAGACTTCTCCCCCTGCCCGCCAAAGGAAAGATACAAGCAGGGATAAGGGCTAGTAGAAAGGCAGGCAGGAAGAGAAAGAAAGAATAAGCACTTTATTTTATTTAGTTGTTCATTGTGGTTTTTCCCTCTGGCCCCAGGTCCTAAACCTGAAGCCTTGGGATAAATGTGGACTACCTCTGGTGGACTTATCTGCCATGCCACCAGGGAGCACTAAAAATCTTTTAAAGAGAATTTTTAAAACCAATTTCTAACCTATCCAGATAATTCAACAACTTTTCTCACCATGTGCTGAGAGATCGTTCATTCAGCTTTAATTAAAACAGAAATATGGATCACCAGATCCAAGAAGTCTAGAACATGAAAGACTGCAACCCAAACAAAGAAACAAAAGCAACTTGGAGTAAAAAAGTATTTGGCAGGAAGAAATTTACAAAGTTTATCACTACCTCAAATAGACAGGAGAATAGAAAGCTATCACTAAAAAGTACAATTTCACAGAAATGGAAAAAAAGACCTCTTGAAAATTAATAACAACTGAAATGAAATAAAAAATCAATTAAATAGTTGGGAACATTGAGAGCATCTAGAAAATTTGAAAATATATAAATTTAATAGAAAACCAGTCTAAAGAGATAGAATATATGAACAAGCATTCTAGAAACAGAAAATAATAATATGATTCAAGAAAATTTACTGTAAGTAAAGAACATGAGTTTCCAGACCAGTAAAGTTCTAAGACAATGAAACAGTCTTACGTTCAAAGAGAGGAACTTTGAAGATAATAATTATCAAGAAAACTATTTTAAACCTGGGATTTCATTCTCAAAGGATCGCCTGATTCTCAGGTAGAATAAAAATATTTCCCATTGTGCAAGGTCACACAAACTGCATTTCCCATGTGACCTTTTTGAAGTTATTGCAGAATATAGTCACTAAAATGAGAAAATAAATAAGGGGAAGACACAGAACATAAGAAAAAGATCTCTAATTCAAGAGATGAAGAGAGAAGTCCTAAGCAGATGGTAATTGGTGATCCCAGGGGAATATCTGTATATCAGCTGGGAAGGTCAACCAATGAGATGGGAACCTACTGAAGAGTTCCAGCACTCTCTCCAAGATGAAAGTGACATACTACCTGATGCTTCTGAACATATGAAGAGTTGTATATACCCAAAGGAGTTTGACGTTGAATTAATGATATGTACAAATAACAAAAATGAAAAGTTAAGACTGGTATTTATCTGCACGTAGTGTTTACATGACCATAACACAAACACTGAATAGTCTCCTAAAAAATAGCTACTATATTCAGAAGATGAGATGAAGGAAAAATCATCAGTGGAAAGTGATGGAGCAGGTAGATATGTTAAATCCTCACTTCCAGAGTGAAATGTCAGTTAAAGCCTAAAACTAAAATCAAGCTGTGGTCTTACAAGGACGTAAATATCAAGCAAAAAAGAGCTAGAAGCTGCCTCTATAGAGTTAGAAAAGGAGGCTAGAATGTTTAATTTAATAAAAATTAAAAAAAGAAAAGAAAAATGTTAAGCAGTAAAGAATATGTTTCCGGATTTAAAATCTAAACCTAGAACTTAACACAATTAATGATGAAGCTTCAGAATACTGAAAGGTTACAGAGAAAAAGTTTCCAGAGGGTAGGAAAGGCATATGCCAAGACTAAGAGGACATTCAATATCTCAAAAGCCTTCAAAATTTTGAGGAAAAATTCTTTCTTAGAATTTGTGCTAAGCCAGATTATCAATAGACTATTCATTTTAGGTATGTAGAGTTTAAAAATTATATATATATATATATATGTGTGTGTGTGTGTGTGTGTGTGTGTGTGTGTGTCATTCTTTCTAAGAACACCATAGAAGAATGTACTCTTCCAAAGGAAGAGTAAATCTGGAAAGAGATTATGTGAACCAAAAAGTGGCACAGATAATTTTTAGAAAGATAGTGAAAAAAATTCCAGTTCACAGCTAGGTATAAAGTTTAGAGAACTGAGGACTCCAAGAGACTATTTCCATGGGAACACAAAATAGAAATGCTGTTATCTAAATTATTTAAGTTTAGAAAACTGTAGAGTGGTTAGCTTCTATGTAATAAGAATAAAAAAATATTCAAGAAGGTAACAAGACACAATAATGCCAAGTTACAAATAATTTCCTAAAACTTACTACTGATTTAATAAAAACATTGGTCTCATTTTGGGAGAACAAAAGAATGGAAAGAAAAGGGAGAGTAAGGTGCAATAACATTGAACCTTAAGGAAATACCATTTTCACATACTGTTTAACAATATAAAAGAAAATCCCAAAAGGAATATCTAAAAGAGGTAAAAGTGGCTCCTGTGTGATATGAGACACAGGACAGGAAAGGAAGGAAAGTGGCACCTTCCTTGCATTTCACTTTTTAAGCTATGTACCTGTATTTTAATTCTTTTTTCAAATAAAGAAAATTTCAAAAAAGAAAAATTCTCCAATGATACAACATGTTTTCTAAATCAGAGATGAGCTATAATGCTACTTGAGGCAAAGGAAAATCAAATTCATAAATTCTTATTAATGATGTTCTGAAGGATACATTACAAAAGACAAAATAAGCAGGCACCAGGCTAAGCTGATACTCATTTCCTGTGCGGGCTTCATAAATTGTAGACCTCAGTTACGGCACACACAACTGCAGCAGCCACTGTGAAATCCACCAGTCACTGGTTTTCTGGAAAGTAATGCAATGCTAAAGTATCCACTTCTGCAACTGACTTTGTTTCTAGACAGAGATCAATATCCTTTGAGATGGTTAGTGGCTTATTTTCAATATGACCATTGTATTTCCTGTCTTTTTTGCTTTTCCCTTTTTTTCTGCTTCCCTGCAAGAATTCTTAATTCTTCTGTAGGATGTTGATATCATCTTAAACTGCCATTACAGAGTAGCCATGGAGCAAAAGAATAGTCAAGTATAATCTCCTGCATGACAGTGGCCATGGTAACAACCAGCTGTATACCTATCACATCCATAGGTCAAGGACAGGTCATGGACCAGAGGCACAGGAGTCGCTGGGTCTGTCTCAGATCTCTTCTAACAACAAAGCAGCCAGGAACCTCTCTGCCCCACTGTTCTTGATTCTCCAGAAATAGAAAACCGGGGGCAATAAGAAAATCTGAAAAACAAGTTGTTTATTGTGATTAGTTACTAAGGGAAGTCCTTCTAAAAAATACTTTGTATCAAGTATTCCTATGTTGTGTGTGTGTTCTTACTCACACCCCAGTATTTAGGATATTCATCCTATGACGATTAAAGCGTGTATGAGCACACTCAAACTGACTGCTTTGTACCTAACAGTTATTTGGAAGTCAGGGAGAAAGGAGACCCCAAAATTGTGCAAGTACTCTCTGAGATCTGGATTACACAGTACTGAATCTGAAACCATAGTCTTTTTATGATTTCAATATCCCACCCACCTTTTCTGCACACCAAAAGTTATCCCATACCCCAAATGCTGTAGTAAGGTAATGTTTCTCCAATGACTCTCCTGCACATGAGGGTAGGAAGGGTATGTCCCCTTACTAACCACATTATTCAGTCAAGCAGTGAAATTCCCTTCACTATCTAAGCAATTCAACATTAGGCAAGATTTTATGGGACTGCTAGCTTTCACTTGCCCCTTATCAATGTAAAATAGAAGACCAAGATATTTTCTTCTTCTCCCCTTCCCTTCCCTCCCTCTTTCTCTAGCTCTCTCTCTTTCTTTCACCTCTCTTCATGCTCTGTTTAAAAATTATTTCCTGTTTGTTTGCTTTAGCTTCCATATTTGATGTTGCTTCAAATATCTGTTAATCTTTGGCTGTCTGATTTTATATGAATGGGTAATTTAAATGTAGATTACAGTTTCCATGACCAGGGATGGGGTGCAACAATTGTGAAGTTTTCTGAAACATTCTAATACATTGGGAGATCCTACCTCAGTATCATTAAGTATTTTCTCCATAAAATGAGATTAGATACTCCCTTTCAAAATTACTTTATTATGCTTCTGAATTATATATTCTTTGTTTCCAGTGTAATAGAAATCAAATGAATAGGAATATAGTTTATTCACTATATAAATTTTCACTTTATTCCCATTTTCATTATATAACATCTATTTCCATTTTGTCTTCCATCTTCTAGTCTAGAGAACTATTTATGCCCATCCAGTAAACCTCCATACTCTATCTTTAGAAGACTTCCTGGATAAGAGGTGGCGGTCATAAAATTTTCAGTGTACAAACAAACTATGGGTCCAAATGTTTTGTGAGGAGACTTTATGTCAGTCCTCCTATTAACCTTAAGTTAATCCCTTACAAAGGTCCTGAATTCTACCAATTTCTTGGTCTTAGTATTCTATGGGATAAAAAAAATTCACTTTACCTATTGCCAGGTTAGGATTCAACTTTCTTAGACATGCGAATCAATCACATATCATCTTCTTTCTGAATTTCCCACTTTCTAGTGTTCTCTCTTTTATTCTCTTTGTCATCAAAATATGCATCTTAATAATTATTTTATTTTCCTTTAGAGGGATTTGATGAAGAAATACAAGTGTGTGTTTTCAACCAAACGTCTTAAACTAAAAATATCAAAATGATTTTTCTTGGAAAAAAAAATACCATTATATTGGCAAGCATATTCAGGATATTAAGTTCAGAGAAATGGTGTGGTTTGTGTCGTTTCTCTGTACCAAATTTGAACCTCAGGAAACAAAATCGTTTCAAAGACATACAGAAACTCAATTCATTAGATTTGTCTGTTAATCTGTAATGCTTCCCAGAAGACCAAGCAAATGCAGTCTGTACTATATTTTTATAATAGAAAGAGTTAGCTCGGATGGAAATCTCCAGTTATAGGAACAATGATTAAATCCTTTGCTGTACTATGTGCTATCCTGAAAATTGAAAATATGAGGCACCAGATGTTGGTTCTAACTTTATATCTCATAAATGCAAATATATACACTAATAGTCCTGTTACATAAAATTTTACAAGCTATAGGCCAACACTGTCAATAAATAAATAAATATATATATATATATACACATGGCTTTGAATTTTTTCCATGTATTTCAAACAGACATTTCCTGTGAAGTACATCTGACACATTTTTATATTTTTTTCTTTTTGACATATTTCTTAAGTAACTTTATGTTATGGTCAGTATGAATGCTTTGAAGTTATACATTTTAGATGAATTTTGAATATTTTGTTAATAGGATTTCTTACCACAGGACTGAAAAGTGAAACCAGGCTCTAGCTGTGTGATCTTTTAAAATCCTGTTCAATTCCATCAAACAGCAGTTATTTCAGTGGAAAAACACCCTCAAACTTTTTTGCAGCATTTAAACTAACATCTGTTTGAACTTTAAATTTTTTTCATTTTAAATTTATTCTTATGACGTTGTGAAAACTGTAAACCATACTTTTTTCAATCCCCCATGCACAGGGAGTCAGACCTACAAATTATACTTTTTTTTCAGCTATTGGTAATGTTAGGGTCAGCGTTAGTCCTCCCAAGAAAACACACACACACTTCAGTCAACAATGCAAGAGCAAAAGGAAACTTTATTTCCAGCTAGCTGGGGTCTGAGCCTGTTCAGCACAGTGGAGTCAGACAAAGACCCCGGGCTTTGTTTCAGCAGGGTTTTTATAGCAAAGTTACAGAGCAAGGAATTAGTTACAATTCCAGACCTTGAAGCATTCACATGTTTAGTATCTTTCGCCCCCAGGTTTCAGGTATGTCTTCTTTAAGGAATTTCTAGTTTCAGGGCCAGAAACAAAACTTAATCCCGGGTCCTTATTTCAGGAAGCCAAACTCAGGCCTATAGCTATTTCTGTCCAGAGCCTGTCATGGCGGTGATCCGGCTCCTACAGTAATTATTAAGTGATTGAGAAGTCAAATAATAAAGGTCAAGTATTAGAGGTATTGTCTTAGTATTGTTTTCTGGTAAGATCTACACTGGTCTACTATTAATGAAAATAAAAGGTGGCTAAAAACAACTCTCCTATTTTAAGGAACTAAATAAATGCTGTTGCTGCAATGCAATATTTACAAATTAAAAATCTTCATGTTTTTTATATTGTAATATTAAGAGTAGAATTATCATTCAAAATATGAACTATAAGCATAGAACTGTTAAAAGTTGACATCTGTGAAGCTAATTTTAAAATAATAGCCATTATAGGAAAATTGCAACACTTGTCTTGGGTCAAGTCAACCTTGAATTGGGTCAAAGACCTTAAATTGGGCCAAATACATTTGGACCAGGTCAAAGACAATTATTTTAATAAACCATCAAGCAATCTTTGAAAAGTCATCCATATAGAACTGATAATTGTGAATATTTAGATGAAGAACAGAATCAGTCAAGTTACCTTTTCCTGTTTTGTAGAGAATTGGTAACTAATTACATATGGTCAAGAATAGTTTAGGTCACACCCTGGTGCAACGGTGGTGTGGTCAACTGCCTCCAGCCAAAGTGAAGTCCACAAGAACCCAGGTGCCCTTCCAGACTCAGGAACAACTAAATAAAAATACATGGAATGTTCCTTCCTCCTCTCTCTTCCTACCTGACTGCCTAGTTACTCACCTTCATTCATAGCTGTACCTTTCCTTTAAAAATAAAAAAGGAGAATAATTTAAGATTATTAGGACTAATCAAATTTAGTGTAGTTTAAAATCTATATGGCAGTATTCAGATGTATGAGTAGGATAGCTGACTGACTGGCAAAACCTAAGACCTCTATCTAAAGACATAACCCCTAGTTATTCCCACTGGAGAACTCCAGACAACTCTCATGAGAACTCCAGACAATTCCCACAGAACTCCACCCTTCAAAAGAGCTCCAGAAAACCTTACCAGCTCTCAGTGCTCACGAGAACTGCAGTGTCTGAGCAGGCCCAAAGGAAGGTCATTCCCCCATGTATATAACAGACACCATTTTAACAGCAAGTTCTCTTTCTCCTGGAACCCCCAAGTGGCTTGCATTATTTTCATTGAACTCGTTTTGCAGTGAAGTTGCCATCTGATGCTGGAATAAGACATCTCTCCTAAAATTTTTTCTGGGACAAACTCCACACTCATTGGTCTCAATCACCATCATCAATATCCACCCATACACTACAGATCTCATCTCAATTTTTTCTTCCCATAACAACCCCAGGCTTTATCTCTGGGATTGCAGGAAGGACGAGGTTAGGTTTCCTACCTGAATCTACAGACACAAATTGCAGTTCTTCAAACCTAAATAAATACCCTTTTTCTTTTTAATTAACTATTAAAATTTTAGGTTTACATAACTAAAAGAAAATCACTTCAGTAAAATAAATTATACTTTGTTGCCTTTCATGGATATAACAGATGACAAGTGTGCTTATTATTATGTTTCAGGTAAGTAAACTAATTAATGTTAAAAGGAAGTAGAATTTGTCACCCTAAAATATGTCTCATTAGATTAATTTCACTTGGCTACTTAAAAAGGAAACAAAAAAGCATTAAGTCTGAAAACCAAGTAAAAGTTACCCTTTGTAAGAGACATTCTATATATAAGGTAAATCTCCATTTGTAAGGTTGTCTTTCTCTCTGTACCAGTAAGAGGAAGATAACTCTCCATATTCTCAGTCTCTAAAGCTATAAAAGTAGAAAGCAAAGACTTGAATCTGTATAACAACCTTCCCATTCTTATCTAATTTTCCTGAGAGCATCTCATAACTGTCAGACACATGCAACTTCATTTGTCTTTATATGAATATGATATTTGATATGGTTTCTTGGGCCATTTCAGGGGAGTCACTCAGTTTTCCTAGGTATCTTCTATGTGTACAGATTGCATGCTACTAAAATTTGACTTGCTTTTCTCTTATTAATCTGTCTTTTATTGAAGAAGAGTCTCAGCCAAAAACCTCGAAGGAGAGAGGGAAAACTATTTTGTCACCCTCTCTAAGCAATTTATATCATCTGTAAACATGCTGATTTTCTGATAAAATTGGATAAGTTAAAAAAAAAAAAGGGTTTTCAAAAGTTTAATGCCATCAGGGAATCAGTTTCAAGGTGGCATACTGATAAGATCTCAAGCTCACCTTCTCCCCACAGACACAAGAAAACTCCACTGATTTATGACAAAGGCCTTTGAAAAAGAATGAAGAATTAAGGGATCAATGGTTCCACAAAGAGAGGTAGAGAAGACTTCAGAAAGCATATGAAAAGTCAAGCTGCCCTCTTTGTGCAAACACCGATTGCTATAGCAGTTCTTGATAGCAGAGATACCAGAGATACCAAATGTTTTCTAGTGGGGAATAAAATAAGGAGAGCCTTCCTGTGAGCAGAGTCAGCTAAGAGTACTATTGAGCTCACTTGCCATTGTGACTCCACCATGGGTAGGCAACATATTATGGTCAAAGATGATGAGATGTCCCAGCTGTCTATCTTCAGCTCACTTGCGCTGCCAGCTTGTTCTCATGGTAAAGGTTTTCATAGCTACTGAGGCAGAATTTGCTCAGAGTAACAACAGAAGCCTGCAATCCCTGGCATAGATAACTGAGTACTTTCATGCAAACCCTTAACTGTGGCAGTTTTAGCAGCCATCTCCAAAAGATCAGTAGAGAGGCTCCAATGGTCCCACAAAATAACAACTCCTATACCACTTGGAATGCTGCTAAACAACTTTACACATCTACTTGCTGTGTACACACTAAAGCAGTTAGGGCTGTAACTTACTGGGCTCCAGATCTGTATATGTTTCTGTTTTTATGGTGCTGCCCAGCTGGAGGTCTGAGAGACTTCGTAGGTTTGGGGAAGTGTGCTTTGCTTAAGAGGCTACAGATGATCCTGGGAGACATTCAACAACTTTTTACCAGTGGCCTCTGTTGGGACTGTGGCCTGCCTTTGGTGTGGGCCTGATCCTCCAGAATGTATCTTCTCATGCTTTTCTATTCATGCCTGTGACTCTGGCCAGGGAAGTTGTTGGAGGAATGAATAGAAATAATAGCTAGACCAAAGCTAAAGCAACAATTATATCCCAACTCTACTGAGAAAGCTTTCAGGCAACTTCTTCTCATTTCTTGTTCTACCTCCAACCTTGAAGGCTCAGATCTTAAGCCTCAATACAGTGCAGGTTCTCAAGAGTCAACCATTTCAACTGGTACACAGGTCACACAGCAAGAGGAAGATCAGCATTCTGGACCAACACCTTATAACTTTACTCTTCAACCTGATACCCTAACAAAAGCTATTATATCAGGGCAGGGGGTAGAAAAAAGATATGTAGTTTAACCTATACAAATAAACACAGAGTACCAAAAAAAAGAAGACAGAAATATAGCCCTTTGCTTTTAATAAAGCAAAAACAAAAATCAAAAAACAAAATTACTCCAAGGAAAAATCTGAATGCAAGATAATTAAATAAACTACTTGAAGATTTCAGAGAAATAGCTCTTATGATGCTCACTGAAATCAGAGGAACAATGTGGGAACAAAAAAAGGACTAGAACAAAGATAAAGAAAATATAAGGCAATTCCAAACAAAATTTGCAGAGCTAAGGACACTATATCTGAGCTAAATAAAACAACAGAGAGGTTCAGTAGGAGATTGGAAGAAGCCTTCAATCAAGTCAGTGAGCTGGACAATAGGACAGCAAATGCTCCCAAGCTAATGAGCAAAAGGAAAAAAATAGAGAACTAAAGTAAGCAAACACAGTACATGAGACTTAAGGGATAAAATCAACAGGGACAACAATTGCAATATAATGGTTCCGAAACGATAGAAGCAATAAAGGGGTAGGAAACATTTGTAGAAATAATAGCTGAGAACTGCTTAAGCCTGGGAGGGAAACATGCATCCAGATCCAGGAAGCTCAAAGAATGCCAAACAAAATAAACACAATCTCACACACACACACACACACACACACACACACACACAGTGTAATTAAAACAAAAAATCAAAGTTAAAGAGAGAAACTTAAAAGCAGCTAGAAAAAATTTTAAAGCACATAGTAAGACAGTAAGAGAACAAAAAATATGTAGTTGTGACTTACAACAGTACTAAGAAAACACGTGGCAAAATGACTATAGTTGCATATTGATAATCACTAAATTTTAACTGATTAAACTCCCCAATCAAAAAGCATTTAGTGGCCAGATGGATTAAGAAGCAGAGTCCAATTTTCTGTTGGATACAGGAAACCCATCTAAATTTTAAAGACAAACAGGATCCAAGTAAATATTTGGGAAAAAATCCTCCATCCAAATGGTAACCTCAGAAAGAGATAGCCATACATATATCAGATAAAGTCAACTTCCAATTAAAGAAGATAATAAAATATAGGAAGGGATATTGCATAATGAGTAAAGGGTCAGTTCAGTAAGAAAGCATAACACTTATTAATATATAGTTGCAAAGTGAGAGAGAACCAAAATACATAAAGCAATAATTTAAGAAAACTAAATAGTGACATTGACAGCAAAACAATAATAGCAAAAGACTTTAACACCACACTTTCAACAATGAACTGATCAGCCCAGCAGAAAATTAAAAAATAAAAACTGGTCTGAAATGACAATTAGAAGAGATAGGTTCAATAGACATTTAAAGAACACTCTTCCCAACAGATGAAAGATTCACATTCTTCTCAAGTATTCATGGCACATTCTCAAGAATAGACCACATATTGAGAAACACTGCATGTCTCAATATGTTTAGGAAGATTGAATCATACCAAGCATCATCTCCAGTTACAACGACAGAAAATTAGAAATCAACCATAGAAATAAAGCTGGGAAAATTCCAAGATATGTGTAGGCTTAAAAATTCCACTTAATGACAATGAGGTGAAAGAGTAGATAAAAGGAAAAATAAAAAATACTTGGATTACCACATGATAAGGGGAAACGTAAATGAGCAAGAATGTTAAAGGGAGTCAGTTCTATGGTGAAGGATAGAATTGGATATTTAGTAGCAAATTCCAGGTAGCATATGCACTCATCAATTTATAATGTACATACCCAAATTTATGCTATAGTGCAATGTTGCTTCAACAAAAACAGAAAAAATATTAAAAGTTAAAAAAAAAAGCTTATACACAAACAGTAATGAAGACATAATCTACTTAACGGGATATAGTACTAAGAGGAAATTCCATTGGAATTCTGCCCTGCTTCAAGAAAGAAGCAAATAAATTCTCTAATAAACGATCTAACCTTACACCTAAGGAAACTTTCTAGTTTACGAAAACCAAAAGTCAATAGAAAGAAGCAAATAATAAAAATAAATGAAATAGAAATCTAAAGAAAATTCAGAAGATCAATAAAACCAAAGAAAGTCTACTGCTTTGAAAAGATAAACAAAAGTGACAAACCTCAGCTAGTCTCAATAAGAAAAATGAAAACTCCAATAGCTAAAATTAGTGATGAAAGAGAAGTTAAGATAAATACCTTAGAAATACAAGGGATCATAAAAGACACAACTATATGCCAATAAGTTGGACAACCTAGAAAACATGGACAAATCCTTAGAAACATACAGTCTACCAAGACTCAATCTAGAAGAAACAGAAAGCATGAATATACCTATCACAAATAAGGGAATTGAAAAATCAATTAAAAGTCTTCAAAAAAACAAAAGGACGGGATCTAATGTCTCTTCCAGTAAATTCTATCAGATCTTCAGAGAAGAATGAATACCTGTACTTATCAAACTATTTCAAAAAATTGAGGAAGAAGAAGCATTTCCAAATACCTTCTATGAAGTCGATATTACCCTGATAACAAAAACAGACAAGGATATCACACACACATGAACACACACACACATACAATTATAACTTCTATCTATTATAAACATAGATGCAAAAATCAATAAAAAATTGACTAATCAAATTCAAATACAACTATACATAAAAAAGATCACACATTACCAAGTGGTATGTATTCCAGAGATGCAAGGATGGTTCAACATACACAAAACATTAATGCAAGACACCACATAAAAAATGGATAGAAATCATATAATCATATCAATAAGTGCACTGAAAGCATTTGACAAGATCTAGCACCCATTTTGTGATTAAAAAAAAAAAAGACTCTCAATGAAATAGGGACAGACACAAGGAACACTACCTCAACAAGGGACATATATGGTGATCATAGCTAATATTCTCATTGGTGAAAAATTGAAAGTTTTCTGTCAATGATCAGACACAAGACAAAGATGTCCACTCTCACCACTACTATTCAACATAGTACTGGAAGATTAGCCAAAGTAATCAGCAAGGAAAGAGAAAGGAATCCGAGTTGGAAAAGAAGAAATAAAACCATCACTATATGCAGATAACATAATATATGTATAATTCCCTAAATTCTCCACCAATATAATATTAGAATTCATAAATGTGTAGAGTAATATTAGACTGCAAAACTAATACATAAAAATCTGTTGCAATTTTGCAATGCAAGCAATGAAGTTGAAGAAAAGGAAATTGAAAAAACAATCCCATTTACAATGGAAATAAAAATAATTAAATGCATTGAATTAAACCTAACAAGGGAGGTAAAAGACTTGTACAATGAAAACAATAAGACATTGTTAAAAGAAATGGCAGAATAGTCAAAGAGATGTAAAGATATTTCATGCTCATTGTTGGGAAGACTTAATATTGCTAAAATGACCATCTTGCCTAAATCAATATACAGATTTAATGTATTGACACTTTTTAAGAAATAGAAAAAAACATACTTCAAATTTGTATGAAATCACAGTAAATCTCAAATAAATAAATTTATTTTTATAAAAATGGAGTCATCACCCTCCTGCATTTCTTAGCTATATACTACAAAGTGATAATAATCAAAACTGTATGGGTCTGGAATAAAAACAGAAGTGTAGATCTGTGTAGTAGAATTGAGTCTCCAGAAATAAACACATACATGGTTAGTTAATTTACAACATAGAAGCCAAGAACATAAATGGAAAAAGCATAGTCTTTCCAACAAACGGTGTTGAGAAAACTAGATAGTCATATGCGAAAGAATGAAACTAGATCACTTTTTAGCACCAAACATAAAAATTAATTCAAAATTGACTAAAGACATGGATATAAGACTAGAAACAGTAAAACACATAGAAGAAAACATAGGTATAAAATCTATGACATGATCTTATGATATCTTTGGGAATTTGCCTCCAGGAGCAAAGGAACAAAAATAAATATAAATGAGACTACATCAAACTAAGAAGTTTCTGCACAGCAAACAAAACTCCTATCAGAAGGAAATACCAGCCAATAGAATGAGAGACGATATTTGCACATTATTGATTTAAAGGGGTTAATAGCCAAGACATATAAAGTACTTATACAACTCAACAACAACAAAAATAATCTTATCAAAAATCAATTACATTGATAAAAACATTGTTTAACATGATCAATCTTACTGATTCTATCCTCATCTAGATATTATCATGTATTTTATTTTGCTCTGTTCTTCACTAGTCTTTGTTGAGGTTTTAATATCAACCTTTATACATTTTGTGTTGAATGTGCACCGCAAGTTATTCTGAACCAAAGAAAGATGATCATTAATCAACTAAAGAGTAAATGATAATTACATGATTCCTCACATCTCAATTATTACCCCTAGGATGATGCATTAAAAGCCAACTTGAATATTCTAAGTATAACATTCAGTTTCAAACATAGGAACATAATTTTTCTCACATTTGTACCTTTGTAAATTAACTTCTGGAAATTTGTAAATTAACATCTTAAAAGGAGAATGAAGAATTTTTGTTCTTTGGAGATGGGATAAATAGAATTCTGAGATTTTTCTTAAAAATAGGATATATAAATACATTTCTAAGAATGAAATAAGCCCAGCGTCTCTGATTTTTCCAACTTAAAGAAATCTCCAAGTTCCTGAGCCTCATTTTTCCTTGAAAGGTAAGTATACAAATGTTGGAAAGAATGTGGAGAGATGGGAACTCTTGTACACTGCTGGAGGAAATGCAAATTGGTACAGCCATTAGGAAAGCAGTATAGAAATTGCTCAAAAAATTGAAAACAGAAATTTCACACAATCTAGATATCACATTCCTGAATATTTATTTTAAAAAACGAAGGTACTATATAAAGAAATATATACACCCCCATTCATATTGCAGCATTATTTACAATAGTCAAGAGCTAAAAACAGCCAAAGTATCTATATATAGATGAGTAAAGAAGATGCAGTATGCCTAAAAAATGTATATACACACACACACACACATATATATATTCACACACATATATGAATACACACACAGGAATACTACTCAGCTATACAAAATGAAATCATGCTATCTGTAACAACATGGACTAGGAAGCTATTATGCTTAATATTAATTATGCATTAATTAATATTATGCGTTAATAAAATGTCAAATGGGTAAAGACATACAGGATTTCACTTATAGGTCGTGTACAGAAAAACCAAATGAATAAAGTAAATGAACAAAAATAAACTTTTGAACTATAAACCAAATGAGAGGTTACCAGAAGGGAGAAAGGAAAAGTGTTGGGGAAATCAGGTTGACTCATTTATATGGTGAAAAATGAGTATATACCTCTGAAGACGAGGAAATCTGAAATTTTTTCACATGTGTTCATTTGCAAATTAACTTACCAAGACTTGATGTTAACCTAGCATCCCAAGATTTCAGCAAAGTCTAGTTTAAAAACTCCTAGTCTAAAGAAACACAAAAATATTTTCTCTATAATCCACACTATTGTTAGCTCCAATTATTTACACCATAAACTGCCTTTGGGATAATCTCTAGAAATTCTCACATGATTAATAAAGAAGCAGATACAACTCTTCTCATAGAAATTCAATACAGTTATGCATGACATATTTAGTTCATATCATGAACAAAAAGTCATTTTAACCTAATGAATAAAATTAAGTCATTTATCTTACAGGAATTTCAGAGTTCATAAAGATATTTGTGCAATAATCAACAACGTTTCTCAAGAGACCTTTTTAAGCTGCCACCAACAGATTTTCTTCAGTAACTTTAAATCAGATAATTTTTTCCTTTCACAAGAATTTAATATGACAAGCATTTCTTTTTTATTACAATTAGCTTATTTCTGGATTTGTCATAACCATGACATTTTGGGAACAACTAACATACCCTTTCTTTAATTAAGACTTGAAGAATTATTCCTGTTCTGTATAGCAGTTCATTTTATTATCTTTTCCAAATATTTGAGTCTAAAAGTTATATTCTTAAGGTCCAAATTTACATTTAAGTACAATTCATTTTGCAGAAAAAAAGACAACCCTTTAAATATATGGCTTAGTCTAACTCTAACTGTAGAATTAAGGATTATGTCATTGACATAAAAGGGACATTTACAGTGAACGCAATATATTTCCACATAATTCTATCCATATGCTAATTGAAAGTGATTAGCTCTAATACACGATATATCAAACTAAGTCAAATTAATCTTTGAGAAGGGCTAACCGCCAGTAATATAGAAAAAATTTAAAAGTTTTACAGTTAGGAAAGATTATAATTCACAGAAGGTATAAAATATGCTGAATTATGATGGCTATAGAAAACAATAAATCTTTGAGTACTATTTATACAAAGACATCTATCATAATTCTAATCTTGTCTGCAGATACATTTGAAAAATTTAGATGATTTAAAATTAATCTGATTCCAATTTCTTATAAATATTTATTAGCTAAAAATAATAACCTTTCTATGGTTTGGTAGAGAGAATAGAATAAAAGGCATGGACCCCAATAAGTTTTATATGTCATGTGCTGATTATGTAAATTTGACCATGATAAAAATCTTTTGCAAACAAGCAATCAAAAGTCAGTATAGCAAATCAACAATATATAATCCCCAAGTAAATCAAATATAAATAATTGCTATTTTCTCCAAAATGAATGCCACGCTGACAATTATATTCATAAAATCATGATATCCTAATCAACAGGGAAGTCATCACAAATGTGTACTTCTCTAAATGTAGTCTTACAGAGATCTTAGGATATAGGAAGAAATCATACATGTCTAGATATCTCAAGAAATAGAAGTATTTTATGAGTACAGTAATTTCACAATAACTAGTTTCAGAGGAATTCTGATGATTTAAGAACAACTCTAATAACTGTCACTTCTGATACAGGAATACATCACTCAATACACATGACCATCATTGTGTGAAAAGTAAATTTCATCTACTCTTTTTGCTCAGATGTAGGTTTAGGTAAAATCTTTGATATAATGCTATTCTTACCAGTTACCAAAAAAAATTCTTTCAAAGTCTTCCCATTCAGGATGGTTTTCCAAATTTATTTTAATCCAAATGTATATCAACCATTTGTTAATCTGTTAACATTATCAACAAAAGTAGATTTGCAAACACTAGCAATTAATGACTACCATCCTTAAGACTGAAATCTCTTTTAGAGAATCTTTGTTTTATTTTGTTTTGGTTTAGAAAGAAAGAAAGGGAAGGAGGGATGGGAGGAAGCAGAATTTTTATTAATTTATTCTGGTACACACACGTGTATGTGTGTGTGTGTATATACCTGTGTGTATACCCCCCACCCCCAGCACAAGGGCATGTCATCGTTCTGTGGTAACTGGAAAAAGCAATATCTTTTGCTTTATTTTTATTTTTCCTAAAATACATTCATACTTATTTTTCAAGAAGAGTAAAATTCTTTGTTCATTGAGCTGTCACATAAAGGAAAATAAATTCTGAAAACATCACTTGCCATAAAATTTGAGAAGGAATGGAGCATTATCTAGGAAAAATTAATTTCCCATTTTTTTCCAATTATGCTAAACAGCAATGAATATACACTGATAGTAGTAACTGAATTCATTAAAATGTCATCAAAAATATGACCCATCATCAGAAAAATTGCATGCACCATTTAAATATTTTGGATGTTGTCTTTTCCTAGTTACTATAGACTGCTTTACAGTCTCAGCCTATCCATAAATGCTCAACCTATATTCAGTATCTTTAAAACTTTCTAACTCTTTCTTATCTGCCTCTGCTATTGTTATTCTAGAAATATAATACCAATAAAACTCTGTTGCACTGGTGGTGTAAATGTGTTCATATTTCTATAAGATATTGTGCTAATAAGTGTGCTAATACAGTCTGAAGTTTATGATCAGCAGAAATTTTAAACAACAAATTTGCAGATAATTTATACCATGAAGCTTCTGAAAATTTCTGCAGACAAAATTTTGAATATTCATACTCAGCATCAATATTCAGTTATTTAAGGTATAATTTATTTTGTATCCCTTAAGCAAGTCAGTAATTTGGATTCATTTTCTAGTTGTTGAATCTGCTCATTCAACACACAATTTGAACCTAAATTTTGCTTCTGGTTTGATTTTTTTTCCACAGGATTCAATTTTTCCTTTTTTTTCACTATTTTACTTTCTCATTGTAACACATGAGGAGCAGTGGGAACTCTAATACCAGCCTATTTAGTTACATTTTTCCAGAGCAGTTAAAGTCACCAGTAAAGTAATAAAATGACTGCAAACAAAAATGAACAAATGAAAGAGCTATAACTACATTCTAGTCTGGTTACATTGCCCATTGGGTTTTAGTATCAAACGATATGAAAAAAACATGTTCTATAGAGCTTTTTAGAACTGTGGAGTTGTCTTCATTTATGAAGTAAGCATTGTAATTATTATTTCAATTTTACAGATTAAAAAAGACAATATGAAAAACAGAGTAAATGCACTCTGTTGTGCATACAGTATAGGTAAGAGAGATAGGCTTGAAAATCAGACACTGATTCCACAGTTCTCATTATTAACCCCTGTATTAGACTGACCCACTCTAATCATTTCAACTTCTGTCTTTATTCTTGTTGTTTCTTTGTAATGATCCTT
This sequence comes from Solenodon paradoxus, assembly GCA_004363575.1. NCBI lineage: Eukaryota > Metazoa > Chordata > Mammalia > Eulipotyphla > Solenodontidae > Solenodon > Solenodon paradoxus. The sequence continues at coordinate 1,334,460 of RJWH01000112.1, read as the reverse complement.
AAGCTATGCATTTGAGGTCCAAGAAAATGACACTATTATCTTCCACCACACCTAGGAAGTGATTTATTAGAGTATGTCCACATTGAAGAATGGATCAATAATATTGTTAAGGAGGAACTGAACTGGTGATAGTGAACTTAATGTAATGCTATGATGAAATTTTCCTTCAATAAAATTAATATAAAAATTAAGAAGTCAGCATGGACTGCTTTTCCTGTGAAACACACATACACACACACACACACATACGCACAGAGACACACAGATCCATCATTTGGAAAATAAATAAATAGAAATGCAGTGATACAAAGGAGTCTGATAATTAAAATACTATGTGTGTACTTTGCTGTATAATAACTAATTGATTTAAAATGTAACTCTTATTTATTTAGACTTTCTAAGCTGGAGATCTAAGTTTTATTTAAGAATTTGCATTTTATGAATGGAAACATGCTGTTCACACTTCATAATCATGCATTTTACATACATATTTTATAAAATAGTGCCTTCAAAAGTTTTCTTTACAAACCTGCTACTACAGAATGACGGCATATACATTTTTATGAAAAATCATGTTATGATGGAAAATGCACTGAAACAGGATTGGGTTCTCATATTTTTATCCCTAATCCTGACACCAATTAGCTTTGTGTCCCTTCTCCTGAGTAACTTGGATAATAATAAATGTAATATTTCCTTTTCTTAAAAAGAAAAATTGTTTACAAAATATAATGAAACTGTCCTATGATTACTTAGGTAATGATAAACACATGTAGGACATTTGGAAACTATATAAAACACATAAACGTAAACGCATAATTCTTAATTAAACAGAAGTTCCAAATAGTAAATAGAAAACGCAGTACAACTGTGTTTTTTCTGTATCTGTCTTAGCTGAGGCTGCCATAGCAAAATATCACAGTCCAGGTGCCTTAAAAAAGAAGCAGTTACTTCTTGCAGTCCTGGAGACCAGACAGTTCAAAAACAAGTTGCTGGCCAATCTGGTTCCCTAGTGAAGGCTTTCTTCCTGGTTGCTTTTCACTATTTCCACAACACAGAGATCAGAAAGAAAGCAAAGTCTCTGGTGCTTCTTCTAACAAGTGATCTTAACCCATCATGATAGCCCCAACATTGACCTCACCTGAGCCTATTTCCCAAAGACCTTATTTCTAAATACCATCACACTGGGATTAGGACTTCAAAATGTGAATTTTCAGAAACGAAATTCATCCACAGCATTCTTCTGGCTTCCCAAATTTCATCTCTCCATCTTAAGAAGTCTTAATTTGTTTAGCATCAACTCTGAAGTCTAAAATCAATTGAGTGAAGCTTGAGGAATGTTTCACCCTGAAGCAAAATTACTCTCCAGTCATGAACCTGTGAAACCAGATAAGTTCTGGGCTTCTAAAATACAATGACGGGTAGAAATTCTATTACAAAAAAGAAATGGGAAAGAAAGGGGTGTCAGTTCCTAAGTAACTTCAAAACTTAGCAAGACAAATTCTACTGGATCTCAAGACTTGAGACTATTCTTTGTTTTAATGCTCTGCCTCCCAGACCCACCAGGGCAGAACCATTTACTATATGTGTAGTTCTATCACATACTTTTTAATAGATGAATTATAATCTTTAGCAGGCATGTGGTAAAATTGCTCAATCATTCTCCATTTAATAGACTTTCAAATTGTTTTCAGTATACTGCTCCTAGAAATTCTTACACAGAATAAAAGTTTTATTTATCATAAGTTTACAAGAATATTTTAAAACATATGAATAGCCTGAATACATGAATACTCATATTTCACACACTTTATCTTTTCCCTAATATTCAAGAGCCATTTATATCCTTAAGGATAGAATTAGAGGGTTATAAATTGTTCAAACAAGAATGCAAAGACAGAGAATTAATAATCAGCTTCTAATATCCAATATAAAACTTTTGAATACCTAGCAAGGCAGCAGACTTGAATGAAATTTAAGTCCATTATATTCCCTCTTTACAGAGACACTCTAAAGAATTAGATTATACAATTTTATCATATCCTTAGAATTTAAAGGTGAACGTGAAATACAGAGGTGGAAAATCCAAAGCTCTTCTCTAATCTCCCATAAAGAAGAGGAAAAAGAGAAGAAAGAGGTCAAATTTGAAATTCACTCATATCCTTGGACTGAATTTACTCTGTGTATGTATAGGACAATCTAAAAATACTGAGTCAAATGGCACTTTTGATTGGATTTAATAAGGGGAAGTTGCAAGTTTTTGGAAAATCTCCCTGTGGCCATTTCACACATGACATGACAAAGTCATGTAGAATGGTCTAAGTGAAGTGTCCCTAATTTTCAATGATTGCATATCAGTGACCTGGAAGTAAGTAAGTGTAGCAGGAAAGAATGTTGAAGAGGTAGTTGAAATCTCAGAAGCCTGGAGTTAGTGTGAAGAACCATTTAAAATGAGAGTCAATACCTGGAAACTCAAATGTCCTTCCGTGGGTGAATGGATAAAAAGATGTGGTATGCTTTTAACCACTAAATCTAACACTTTTTAAACCAGCTTTCCTCCAGCTTCACCAAGTAGTTACTTAATCTGTGCCTCACTACTGTGCAATAGTTGAAACTCACTCTCTGCCTCTGTGTTTTATTAAAGTTTCATTAACAGCAAAATTCACAGAATTAGCAAGAATCACTTTTATCCCTTATTACAGCCTGCGTAATATTTTACCAGCCATGATTGAACTGCTCTGGCTGCCACTTTTTCCCACAAGGATATACCTGATATGGTTGGCACTGACATTTTACCTGCTTTCCCAACTGTCTGACTGTGGTAACACAAAAGCCTCAAATCTGAACAGAGAACCACACATCCACTTATTGGTCCCTACTTTAAGAGAGAAAAAAATCACTTTATATCCCAAAACCCAATAAAATCAAGGTTCTCTTTGTATTATAAAAACTTACTGCTACTAACTAGCAAGCACTGGGTTCTCAAAGGGCCTTTATTGATGTGACAGTTGATTTTTAACATCCGTGCATTAATACACCAACAAAATTAAGGTACAATTTTAAAAGCATTGTTATGGCCTAATACATTAACATAAAAATGTCTCAAAAATGTATTACCAGATAATCACAGTGTAACCTGTCCTCGATATTGTGTTGTACAAGTACACTAGTCATATATGGTGATTTATATAATTGGAAATTAATTTTTGATGTTCCACGAAGTTGGATTAAAGAGACGATACCTATTTTTCATAATTAACATTTTTCTATTTTTCAATTTCACACTTTCTACATTGAAAATTACTACTCAGGACAAAATTTTGCATCTTATTTAAAATGAAATACAAGGATGTTTTAAGACTTACTCAATATTTCTATTGAATAGCATGAAAACATTCAATGCATAGTATATTTGGGAGTGTAATTATAGACCAGTAAATAGCCAAATATAGATTAAGCTATTGTTCTATTTCCAATTTTCAGGATTAGGGAAAAATATTTCAAAACTCAGTAAATTTGAGGATTTTTTAATTTTTTTCTTTCTCAATAATTTCCTTAAAACAAAATGAAATTGCATATTTAAGAGTAAATAAAGCTTAATTTCTTACAATGTTTTAAATGTTAGTATTTTTAAGGAGACACACTCCATTAACATAGAACTATACCAAATACTGTTTTTAACAAGTAGATCTCCTCTTTCCTATATTGCTTGTTATTTGTTCCTGGTTGCTTAGGAGAAACAATAGTAACTTCTTAAAAAGAAGGAATTATAGCATCTGCACCACCTTCTCTTTCCAAGTACATTGCTGCAGAACTTTCCTGAGAGTTTAAGGTAGTCCAAAATGGAATCCTTAGATAGAAAAAGACAGTGATGTCTCCCTCTTCCACTCCCAAGGAAGGAGAAACATCAGGACCCAGGCCTGCTACAAGCTCTAAATGTGGCTGAGTCTGCAAAACTCTCTTCTTCAGCACCCTGGCATTGTTGTCAAGGTAAGGGCTTTCTGAAATGTTGTGACTATGAAATACAGAGCTATGTCATCTGAGATGTCATACATATAATGCTGTGGAACAACTTTAACTGAGTCCAAAGCTTCTTTAATTGTTATGAAGCCAATTTTGCTTTATAAAAAGACATGTTTCCATTCAATTTCCAACAATAAGAGGCATATAGTTTTTAGAAGTCAGTAATGTTCCTGAGCCCCCTCAATCCCATATCTCTCAGGTAACTGAGGTTAATCAGGTTTCATAAGGAGAAACCTTTTCTCTTCCTTTCCTTGCCTAGCACACTGAAGCCAGCAGAGAGCTCATCTGTGCAGCTCCCAGAGACTGCCTCCAGTTGCATGATGCTGATTGTTTCAGCAGCAGTTTCAGTGGGCACAACACAGTTCTCTTTCCTCATGGCTTGTTCTGGACAAGGACACAAGTTGCATCAATGTTGTCTCTCATAGGTGAGTTCTGAGATGCTCTGACATCAACCAGGTTGGTGGTGAGTGGTAGGGGATCTCTGTTTACTTTCTGTCAGCATCAAGTATCTGGTTAAAGTCTTGTTAAAAAGTTCTTTTTGAAAACAAATATTCATAAAGTGGCAGAACTGAGCACCTACTCCAAAGAACAGGAAGATGCATTCTGGAGTGAAACACTGGGGTCAGGAAACGGGAGGAACATTGCCTCAGAAAAGCTAGCCCTGATAAGAAGAGACCATTTTCCAGAGTGAATTTCAAAGTGTAGAGTAATTGACCAGGTTAAAATAAGCAGGATCTTATTTCTATCCCAACCAAACTAGTACATGTGATATAGCTATAATAGCATCTCTGAACTTGACTCCTATCTTGTAATAAAGAGATAAGACAAATTTTCAGACAATTCACTGAAAAATAAGTAGATAAAACCAAAGTAAATAAAATATGCAGGTATAATAAAATTTTAAAAGTTACAGACTTTGTGGAACCAAAAATACCAAGTCAGTTTTACTGACCACTCAGAATATAGCACTTGGGCAAATTACTTGGTCATAAAATGAGAATGTGAGTAACTACTCTGAAAAGCTTTCATGTTTGAATGAAATATTCAGCTCTTAATTATATAATGATCATCTTATTTCTTTTTCCAATCAGGCTATTTTGCATTGCATATTGACATGAAACTAGCATCAAAAAGTAAAAGCAAAACAATAATATTGATAATAATAGTTAATAGTAGAGACTTAACAAACATTTAATAAATTTTAGCAGCACATTCAGAGTTAAAATATTTTATACACTTTCTGTATTTATCCACGAAAATCTTTCCTTCGTTGAAATTCAGTCATATCTGAAACTACATTGTACGAATTGACTCCTTTGTGCTTAACATCACACATCATTGAGCTAATGATTTGCAAATCTTTATAATTCTGTTAAACCAAACTCCAAGTAAAATTAAGAAGACATTGGTATAACCACTACCAGTATCACCAGGATAGAAACCAAAGCGATTTTCAGGGAGGAAACTAAAACCTGTTCTGAGTTAGGGAATTTAGACTGCAGCTCAGAGTTAGGCTGGCCCAAAGAAAAATTTATCAGATTCTCAGTGATCTGCTGAAAAATTTGTGCCTTCTTCATTTCACAAGGGAGAAGAAGTTTAATTAGACTTAACTATTAACAGCTAAGTTCCAACAAGTGACAAGGAATATGGAACAGTATCAGGACCACGACTTACAGAGATCCCAACCTGAATCACTCTCTACTCACACCCATAGGTGCACACATATTCTCCTGCCAAACTGGGATAGTAAAATGTGTGTGTGTTTGTGTATGTGTATCCACAAATCTGCCACTTGCTTCTGCTATAGATTCTTTATCAACACCCTCCCCACCCTCTTTTTGACTAAATAATTCTGGCATATTTAGCACATAAATTTGTATTTGCATAGTTTCATATCGAAAAGGTATTTATTATGATTATGTTTCTCTTTTAAGGGGTGACATGTAAACATCATAGTGAAAAAGTAAAGATATAAAATTAAAAATAATGATGTCCCTCTGTAATAAAGATATTCACCTTTTACATGAATCTTTGATAATTCCTTCCATTTATCCTTTTTTATGCTTGGCTTATCAATTAGAAACGTTAGCCAAAATAAAATCTGTTCAAATATTCCAGTCAGCAGTACGTTGTAAAAGTCATTTGTGTACCAAAACTTTTAGATATCATTGTTTTGTGAAAACTTTGCAAAGCAATTCCAGTTTTTTATTTATGAACTATTATATATTTAGCAACTAGTAAAGTGCCTAGCATAGAGTTTTCTTCAGTAAATGTGTGAATGAATAAATAAATGAAGCGTGTTCTACCTTAGTAAACAAATTATATTTTCTAAGTTGAACTCCCACGCTCAGGGTGGTAGAACTCTTCACCCAATAGGTTTCCAAAGTCCCCAGGGTCCTCTCACACAGGTGTCCATGCTGCTGTGCTTCTGCTCCAGTTAAGAAAGAACTGTTGATGCTCCTGCCTGAGACCAACCTCTACCCTGTGCACTCGAGCCCACTCCTCTTTTTCTCCTATGTCAGATGTTCTTTCTTAATTGCATCATTCCTATCAGAATGATAATTTACTATAATTTCTCACCTAAATGAATAAATTGAATCTGTTCATCCACCCATCCATTCATCTACTTTCTTCATTGCTACTACTCCATATAGTAAATATTTTGTGTGGTCTTTTGCTGGTTGAGAACTATGAGGGGTTTATCCCTACACTTGTTTGTGGCCTTTTCCATTCCTGCTGATACTACTGCATAAGCTCCTTAACTCTATGAGTAGAGAGACTATCACCTGTCACCCTTCCTTTTCTCTCCACGTTTAGTGTGTAGTGCTCTCATGTCATTACGTCATGACTCACTTCTGCTTCTGACGTTGATTCTTTGGGTTCCCAGGTTCCTGGGCAGCTGACCTGTTTGAAGAAAGCAAGTCCTTTCTCTTTACACTGCCTCTTCCCCAACTCCTGTCCTTTCTTTTCAATAAGTTCCTGCAGTCCCCTTTCTGAAATCAGGCACACCCCCACCGCTCACAATATATTTTGTTCAAATAATGTTTATTATAGTGCTCCAACTACCAAAAAGAAATTTTTGTGAGACTTTGTTTCCTTGATATTTTCCTTTTTTGTAGTTCTGGCAAAAAGCTTCTCTTTTGTGAAATGAGCAGATCTGAAGTATACACTATTTAGTATACACTATTATATTAAAATTATCACTACTCTATCACTTCTTCATCCTTCTTACACGAATCTAATGTATCTTGCTTTCCCCAATGATAAATATATACATGAGAATGCTTGACCTTCATGGGCATAAACTGTATGACCCCTTCTATAATACTTAGATACATCTAATTTTTAGGCTATTCATGCTATGAGTTTTAAGATTTCATGCTCCTATTCTTAGATGTGTTAGCATTGTCAAAAAAATGTTTAAACATCTTATTGGACAAAATTCAGTGATCATTGTTTCAAAGTACCCAATGCTATCTCCGAAGAGATGAAGGAAGAGCAAGAGGATAAAGAATAGGAGGAAGGGGAAGATAGTGAAAGGAGTAGAGGGTAGTGAATGTTATTTATCTTCTCTCATGCTAATATCTTGCACAAGAGAATACCTCTCAGTCTCTTTGAATATCAGATATTCAAAAGATCAACATTTTAACATCTTAAGGCTTCTTCTAGGGTATTGTTATATAGATTTATAGATTGTTTAATATTTTATCAAACTCAAAATTAACCAAATATTATACATAAATCCAAAGCTAAATTTGGAAGAATTTATCATTTGTTTTCCAATCAATATACTGTCACTATGATCTGAATCTCCTTAGCAGAGCAAAGTACGGTACTAAGCTGCTGCACATTCTATTAAGCATTAACAATCAGAAAGCATGTGCTCTTTCTGCTTTTCATGGAATTCTTCAGCCACACTAGGAAGCATGATGTATAACACAAAACCACTATAAAGACTTCAGAACTTTGCCTCATATGGTTTTCATCTATTTACCTTGCCTCATCTCACCTTTCAAATTCTATCCTCTGAAAAGTTGTTTTTCAAAAACAGTCTAAACTTTTAGAGATACTTTAGATAATGTATAGAAGTAGAAGCAGAATAAGTATCATTCAAACAAATACTGACTTGGGCAAGACACAGTAATAAGTGAAATCAGAAGACAATTCTATTTTCATTAGTGGAAAAATTAGAAAAACTGACAGCAGTTTCAAGTGGATTCTGATTGCTGCACAAGACATAAATTCATTAGAAAGTGTACTTTAAATGGGTGAATTGCACATTATGTATTGTATCTTTAAAAAGCCATTTAATATTAATGTGCAGGCATATTTGAGTGCATGCATGTATAGATACTCTTCTATATTTATAACTTAGCTACTCAGACCCAGATGCTGGGAGATCCAGAAGTAGTTACAATGCCCTTTCCATGTGTTAATAGGAAAATCATTTCAAGAGCAAGAAAATGAACCTGGGTCATAAGCTATAGGGCTTGAAAGTAATTCAAACTCCAAATAAATTGAAGCATTCACTATCCAGGTCAAGTCATAAACACTATCTGTTCTCCTGAACATTTTTATAGGCCTCTCTGCTCTGCAAATTTGGGATAATGATGCTGCCACTTATAATTCATTTGTGCTGCTGATGTGAATGACTGTTTGTAGATGTAAAGTATCATTATGTCATTATGTGTGGCCCACAGGCTTTATCATTGATATGTACAGTGTCAAAAGCTGAATAAAAATTGAAAAAGCAAAATGCTTCTGCTATTATCATAGTTAATCCATTTGTAACTTGTCACATCTCATCCTCAAGTCAATTGTCATATTTGATTAGGTATGTGATGAATGTTAGCATATTGTACTTTCCTTATATTTTAAGATTATCTCACAAGTAAGAAAATTAAATAAGGTGTCCATATATAGATCTTGTGTTTTCTGCCATAAGTTTTTGAGGGAATGTTGGTCATGTTAAATCATTAGGCTTACAATCATAGAAAGTCACCTACACCTGTTAATACCTGATAATTATGCTCTATAAAGCACACGTCATTTGTAATTATGACATATTCCTCAATATTCATGGTTCTCTAATTCACATATCACAGGACTGATCCTATTCCTTTAACCCATCCAAGTCTCCTCCCACATTTTATAGCTGATAACACATACCTTAACATCCCTCATTTTGTAATCGATCTTCTCTCAAGTTCAAGTTCCTTTGCTCCTAACTTTCATTTCTAGTTGTGGTTTATGGTAGTAGTGAAGTTTTTCCCTAGCCTATTCTTTAGACCTATCAACTAATCTTGATTTTCCCAGATTGATATACAGCTAGTTTGTAGTCTAAAATAACTCTGATATTTTCCATTTCTAGCTGCTACAAATAATTCTGCTCATATAAATTCAAATATTAAAACACAATGGGAATATTCTCTATAGAAGGCATCCTTCCATCCTTCACTTGAGACAAAGAACAGAAGAAAGGAAAATCCAAGCAAGCTTTTTTCATTGACCAAAAGATTTTCCTCTACTAATTCTGCATTTACAAAGCCAACATATTAATCTAGGCTTGACTAGCACGGCATGACCTATCCAAGTGACTGCCCTGCATGAAACCTACCCTAGAGGCTCAGGTTCAAGTCCAAATTCTTACTTTCTCTTCCAGCATCACTCTCAATTCCTTGAACTACAACCACTGTGTGCTAGTTGTGTGCCTGGAGGTACGCATTCTTCTCTAGATAGAATGAAAAAAAATAATCTGGTTTCTTCTTAAAGCTAGGGTAATCCTGGTCATATTTCATATGGTACTTTAATTTTTTAATAAAAATTGTCTATAAAATGTTTTATTTGATTACTCAAAATTGCAGGGACCTCTAATACGAAAAGAGACTGAATACCTTAAGTATTAGTTGAATGTTCTATGTTTGGAACAACATGTTTAGTTCTGAGAAAAAGATCACTAGGACCAAAATCCTATTCTTAAGGAGCTCACATTCCAAAGCAAGAAGATAAGTGCATCGTTGAATAATTAAATTACAAAAAATAATTGATATGTGGGCAAGATATTGGCAAATATGTAGAAATTTGTTAAGAATCTAATATGCTAAATGGCATTGTGGCAAAAAAAAATATCATGTGTAAATGGCCATGGCTATTTTTCTGTCTTGTTTTCTCTGAAGAATTCTACTGAACTCCGTTCTTGAAACTAGGATTGTCTTTGGTGTAACTAGAAAGACAAGTAATATCTTAAGAAGCAGAGTAGAAGGAGCCCTCTTGAGCCACAACGGACAGTAAATCTAAATAGACATGATCTTTTAAAGAAAAAAGAGCTATCAGGAAATGGCCAAAAGGACTAAAGGCAAGAAAATGCCTTCTCTCTTTACCTACTCACCCTTGTACTAAAGAGATTAAAATATATATTTCAACTCATGAATTCATCACTGGAGAACAATTTGTAAAATTTTAGTATCTTCTTTTGGTTAGAAAAACTACATTTAGTCCATCTGTAACTTTTCTAACTAAAAGTAATAAATTTTATACTTTGAGTAATCAAATCATTTTATAGACCATTTTTATTAAAAAATTAAAGTACCATATGAAATATGACCAGGATTACCCTAACTTTAAGAAGAAACCAGATTTTTTTTTTCATTCCTAATCTGCTGGTAATTATGCCAGATATTCTGTATTTATCTTTGATTCTGTGGGGAGGGTAAAGCTGAAACTCCTGCCCTGCTGGCTGAGATTTGGTATAAAAATGTATCATCAATATATTTAAGTAAAACCACAAATCCCTTTAATCATTCCCTTCGCATCTTAAACCACTCACTCACTGAGTATTTTTCACTTGATTTATTCTTATTTAGCATTCGTTTGATGTGTACAATTTCTATAGTTCATAAATGATGCAAAGCTCAATATAAGGACTATTAAATACAAATCCAGAATAAAAACAGTCAATTATTATTCTAGATAAAGAATTTTTTGATGTCAGCCTAGTCCCTTCTCCTGTATCTATTTCTATGATAGTTGCAAAACTCATACATGGCCCCACCTGTGACCACATTTGAAGGGACTTGGGACGAGCTCCTGATTAAGTTGAGCCAATCAAGCTATTTTTCATGGTTTGATTACTAGAAGTGAGGAAAGGGACTCAGTGAAATTGAAAGCTGTGATTCAATGCTCAAGAAATCTTGATGCAGCATTTCCCACTAAGTAGGTAGCCTGCAGGATGGTAAAAATGAATGTATATTGCTCTAAGCCCAAATTGGTCAGGCCTGAGTATGCTTTCTGGTCTCTAAGAAGTCCCTCAGAAGCCCAGCAGAGTGAGGCATGGATTTACTTACAAACAACTGAGTGAACTGGCATTTGGTAGGGGAGGACACCACCAAAATGGCGTGGAACAGTGCAGTGGTTATATAGAATGAGATTTCATCAATGCTGATTAATCATTGACTGAAAAACTTAGGTTAAATAAAGAGTTTAGCCCTCTAGGAAAGATATGTAGGCTGGCCCAAGTGTTCAGGGAAAATTTCCTGCCTTATGCTAAGGCATGGTGTCTTGAAAGATGTTACTGGCACCTGAACTTGGGAGGGAATTGTAAAAAATGTGGCATACACTTTCCCATGACAGAAAACAAGAATTTCCCATTTTTTAAATTGGATTTCCTTTATGTGCAGCTACAACAGTTATGACTCAATCTTTGAAAGTTAAATGCCTTCATTGTCACAAAACTTGAAAGCTAGACTGTAGCTTACAAAATGGGATTACGGAGAGCCCTGGTGGAAAGCAGATCAGTTATCACCAAAGGAACAAGCCACATATCCCTGGGTTCCAGTCCAACTCTGGGGAGAAATAACCAGTGTGAATAACTAAATAAAAATAAAATAAAGATGCTTCCTCCTCCTCTTCCCACCTACTCGCTTTCATTACTGCTTGTACTTTTCCTTTAAAAAAAAATATCATGTGTTTGTGGAGGTTGAAAAATCTGAAATCTTTAGGTCAGGTCAGGAGGCTAGAAACACGGGTAGAATATAATGTTGCAGACTTGAGACAGAATTCTTCTTCTTTAGGACAGCTTTTGTTCTTAAGATCAACTGATTGGATGAGCCTCAGTCACATTATAGAAGGTAATCTATAGATTGTAAATGTTAACCACATCTCCAAAATTGGTGTTTGATTAAACGACCATGTACTATAGCCTAGACATATTGACACAAACAAATGTCATAATATCCTTATTCTACAAATATCTAAATAATTGAACAACAGCTTCTAATTATCTCATAAGTTATTTTTCCTCTAATTCGGAGAAACAAAATTTATCTATAAATACTCTCGAGCTTTAAATTTAACCTCAGAATTTTGAAGCTAGTAGTAAGGCATTCAGATAATATTCTTGCAATATATAAAGTCAGCAGAAAACCCTGAAATGAATAATAGCCCTGTAGGCACAGTAGGTTCATCTATTATTATTCTGGATATAAATATCAAGTATTTGCTTGGTAATAGCAAAAGCTTTTTGTAAAGTTGTGTAGGTAATGTTTTCTGTTGAGTGTTATACATAAAAACATAAATATTCCAATTGAAATGACAATTGCTAAGTCAGCATTTGCTAAAAAATAAAGTTTAGAATGTAAATATTTACTAAATCCAGTTACCCTTCTGAGGCTTACATTGGCAAACAAGTATATTTCAAAACAACATCTGATAAGTATTATAATGTAACATGGGGGTGATTCATTTATGTTTTTCTCTCTAACATGCAGCACTTCATCATGAATTTAGCATTTACTTAAAAATGCTGCTTGCATTCTACTGGTCAAATACATGTATTTTTCTTTATATATATTTTTATTTGATCTGTGGAGTAGACAGTTCAGTAGATTGACTTTGGATCAATAATTTAGCATAATAATCTTCAAATAGTGCAGAATAAAAAAATATATCAGACTAACTATCAAGGGATGGATGCACTTATTTAGGCCTTGGGCAAAATATTTCATGTTAAAATAAGTAAAGATTTGAAAGAAGGAAAGATGGCTTTAAATTCACATTTTAACTCTTACTAACTGTGCAACCTATGGAAATTTTTAAACTAAATTTTTTCCTCTGTAAAACTGGGAAAAGCTGGATCAGTTTTTCATAGTGGGTATAAATATGAATTACTAAAGGTCCTTAGCACAATGCCTGCCACAGACAAGTATTCACTAAGTGCACATTGATTTTATTATTTTCAGTAATTGTTAGTTTTTCTCATGTCTATAATTTAGAAAATTAGGTTAAAGGACTCCTTTAAAATATGTGTCCTAATTACTAACGATAAATTAATTTGCAATTTGAATAGCCAATCTCATGAAGGTTTAGTTTTTTTTTCTCTTTCTTCTTTCTTCAGAAAAAGCTTGGGGTCAGGACCTAGCTATAACATTCCTCTTGTTTATGGCATTTTCACGTTAGAATGCAGTGCTCTATGAGATATATAGTACTTTATTTGTGATGGAAGGCACTCTCAACTAAATTAGTCTCTAGTTACATAAAAAATATGGCTTTGTATTTCACTGCTTTAGAGGATGAATATGTCTGGATCCAGTTATTCCTGATTACGACCAATAACTTATTCACTCAAAACTTTTACTGTTTTTCAATTAACCACCTGTGCCTCTTTGTACATAGTAAAGCAGAAACCAAAGTTAATCACTCAGTCTTAAAAATCAAGGATGAACGAATTTGACTCTTAGAATATTATAATAAATATATACGCAGTTACCAGGGTGATTTTCTGGTCACATTTACAAGAAATCACAGATAGTGAACTAAGTCATCATTATCTGACTCCAAATAATTATCCAAATGCAATTCTTCATTGAGTTCCACTTTGACACAAGAAAAAAAAATGAAGTTTCAAAATGTTAACTCTTAAAATGTCCTTTCAATCAAGGCCAGTCTCTTCTGGCCCCATTTTCTGAAATTCATGTTTGCTGAAATCTCCTCATCCTTGGGATGTAGGAATGATTGTCTTAAATCTCATTATAGATGACCAACACCTTCCCAGGGTGTCTCATCAAGTTCACAGACTGTGCTCTCCTGGATAGTCCTAAATTTCTATTTGTGCATATGTTATCCTAACAGTGCTGAAAGAGTGATAAAACTTAGTCATTGTCTCCAGTTTCTACAACCATCAAAGAAATCTACACAATCAAAATATGTATAGAAAAATAAAAATGAAGGAATGATGGCTTTTCAAAATAACAAGCTTTGAAGGATATTTGTGAGAATTGACAAAGACAACTAGTCAGATTAGGATTCGGAAAAGTGAGATTCTTGTTTAAAACGTGTGTCTGAAATCATCAATTTTTATCAAAAAGAGTCTGTTTGGTTGTTAGTTTTACTGTACTTACAAATAATCAGGCCAAGTTTTTTGAAACTAGACTTATTTGGTAAGTAAATTAGTTTTAAATTATCTTTGGTAAAAATGGTTGTGATTTTAGAGAGAAAAATTGTGTTTACACTTTCATAAACATTACATTCTAGTGCTGTTAATTGGTTTGAGGTTTTGTTTTCTGGCTATAAACTGGACTAGATATGAATTCTTCCAGTTTACTCCAATATCTGGCTAATCCTCAAACTAATGTTTCCAGCTTTTCTTTCACCCTCTAATTTTGGAACCATTGGGAACAAAAAATGCCTTTTTCCCTAAGTCCTAATAACTGAATGTGAGTGACATGATATAGACTCCAGGGAAGTCTCACATTTAGACAATCTTTGGAATATTGCTTTGTTGGCCATTATATTCAGTTCTCCTGAATATAAGAATATATCATCAGAGATACTCAAACTGCAAACCAGGAGACCAACACCTAACCCAACTCCATTTAAAGATTCCTTAATTTCCAACATACAGAAATTTAGATGGCTGCCCTCAGAACTCAGAAGATCTGTAGTCTGCTCCTGTCATTGAATTCTCTTTTTCTTTTTTCTTTCCACATAAATATCTGGTATTATTACTTGAAAAATATAGACTTAACTTTGGGAGCCCACCATAGGGTCACTTCCAAAAATGAGACAAAATTTTTCAACTAACTTGGACTGATGTGTTCTCAGTATTGAGAGACTGGCTCTATAAAATTTGAGAAACTCAGCTTCTAAATTATGAAAGTACTTGGAAAGTTTCAAGGGTGGGGATATAGAGGAATATTAAAAAATGTATGAATCCAAGCCTAACACTTTATGACAAAACTCTTGGAACCTTTTATTTTGTAATAATCATCCAAAGAGACAAGTGTCAAAATACTTTTCTAAAAATGCTGACTGAAAGGAAATTGAAATGGACTATTACATATGTGCTGAAGATGTTAAAAAATAAATTTAAAAAATAACAACACTTTAAGACTTCAGAGACCAGCATAAAATTAGATTAGCAAAATTTACATTCAAATGAAGGTAATAGGGGGATTTTCTCAGTACTTCTGGCATTTCCTCGCTAGTTAGGGGCTGGTATATATGCAAAATACTAGGTAATTAGAGTTATCTATAGCCCAAAATTGTGGCCAACAAATCAAATAATTAATGCTGAAGGAGACTGTCTTTAAAAGTTATTACAGCAAATAGAAACTCCAGCTTTTACATTATGCCCAAATAACCCAGTATAACAGCTACCCTTTATGAGATTCCTGCTGACTAAAATGTTGAACTAGAATCACCCATGTTTTGTTTAGGGAGGCAATACAGCTGCTTGTGAAATGTGTGTGTAGGTGATTCATTTTGCCTGGCTATACATCCTTGCCTCATAACTTACTTGCTGGGTTACCTAATAAATATTGTCCCTGAAAAATCTAAAACCAGAGAGTTTTAAATACCAAATAATATTAGCCATTATTACTGCATACTTTTAAAGCTTTTATTTGTCCAAAGCACTTCTGGATTCTATATAGTCTATATATAGTATATTGAAAATACAAATCTCTTCCCAATCCAGAAAAATCACTCAACAAATGTAGAAAAGAAAGGAAACAATTTTATTATTAAATAAGCAAAAGAAAACCAAATGTGATGTACATCATGGACAATCCACTAAGATACTGCAAAGGCAGAAAGAAATTTCACCCTTTTTATATTTCCAATAAGATAAAACACATTTATACATGTTCTCAAGATAAACGATAACTGGTCCTCATATAAGTGGACTTGACAGCTTACCGATCGCTTTATGACGAGAGATGGTTTTTGATATAAAACTCCTGATTACAAATAATATTAGGAAATGTGATGTATCTGTTCTCTTGAGAATGTTGTTCAAAAGATGCGAACCAAATTTCCTTTAAACAAAGAAAGTTTTCTGGAAACAGCAAAATAATCCTTAAAGCATTGCACCCCCAAGTGCTCTGCTCCAGAAGTCTTTATTGGAGATCGGTTGAGGAAGTGGTTGACAATTGGTCAGTAAGTTACTGGGGAAGATTCTAAGTCTGCTTCACAGGTGACAGCCTTCCTTATGCCTCATCATACTTGATCATACATTGAATATTCAAAATATGGTGACAAAACTCCTCCTCGTGGTGTCTGTGATTTTAGTATTAAAATAAAGTAAGGTTATCTTTAGGTCAGCCATAACCATTCTGTGTCTGTTCATACCTTATGGTGGGTCAGGGCCACTTTTATGTATCTACTGTCCCCCACCCAAGCATTCACTTATGTTATTACCTGTAACTACATTAGTCAGGGAATGGCCATTCAATAGCCAACGCCTTGAGGGACTCCATGAAGTTTTGAAAATGAATCATGATTAGTTTTCATAATACATTACACTTTCATATTGCTGACTTACTAACAATAAACATTAAAGGTCAATCTAAACTACTTTATGAAAAATTAAATCATATACCCATTTCCTTTTGTAAATGAATGCAAGTGTGTCCTATTGATATCATCATTTTGACTATTCCTTATACTATTCAGTTAGAAGCAGCTCTGAAACTATGTACCCAAATGCCAAGGTGCTAGACAATGGGCTTAGTCAGGAGTGGAATGTAGATGTAACACACACAAAAAAAAGAAATAAATAAGAGAAATTTTCTCTCCAATCTTGCTAGGCAAATATCAGATAATCCTATTTGTAACTCCTTGAGAAAAAGTTGTCAAACTTTAGCAAGAGGACAGAAAGATTGGCAAACAAACCAAAATGCCTTTATTTGGAAATAGCAGAGAACTGTAATTTGGAGTAAATATATTGAGGAAAAAAATCTAAAATGTGTCCCAAGGAAGAAGCAGACAGAAGATTTTATGAAACAGAGAAGTGAAAAATCACATGAATTGAAAGAAAGACAATCCCTGTAACTGCTGATAAGATAAATCTTCTCTTGTCTACACATAATTTAGTTACTGATTTTATCTTTAGATAAAAAGTCTAGACCATTAGTCCTCTGATCAGAATATCTCCTTCTCCTGCTTGTTTCCAAATAACTTTGCTAAAAAGAAGAAAAGAAAGAGCAGCAAAAGAAAAACCTGGTTTGGCCCAGTCCAAAGATATTTTTGACCCAGTTCAAGGGTTCAAATCAAGCAAGCAGTTCCTCTTGTACAACTACTCTGGCACCACTTTAAAATGGCTTTATTTGTGTCTTTTCGGTTTTTTTTCTTCAAAGTCTTGAAGAGTCAAATCCTTGGGAGAAGTAAGATAGAATCTTTCAATAAAAAAAATATTGTCAAGACTGCCAGCCATGATGGTGATCTGGTAGCAGTGAGACTCATGTCCTTCCCACAGAGCAACCAGAAATTCACCTATTTTACAGAAACAAACACCAAGGAAAAGCAAAGAGGCCATATAGACACAGCAGCAATCACAATCACAAAGAGTAAGTGAAAATGTCTGGGTTCAGAGTTACACCTCAGATTCAGACTTGGAATGCAGCTGTGGTAGAAGGGGTAGAACTTAGGGAAGACTTGGCCCCCCCAGGAATCTCAAAAGCGGCAGAGAGCCCACCCAGTGGGACCAGGACATGGAGCCAGGAGAAAGGGTCTAGGTGCAGGGCAGAAGCAGCACCAGTGCCCTGGTGGTTTGAACAGGAGACCTGGTTAGAATATTGTTAGGTGCAACCATAACTGGAATGCAATCCATTCCCCACTGCCACCCACCATATTGCTCAGAGCTGCAGGACCCACCCATCAGAAAACCTGCCCTCAGACTTAATGAATGTTACCCACAATCGCCACCTTGTGGGTGTAAGTGAAACTGCAGCCTGAATGCCTATTGTGGGTCAAAAGCAAGGTGGTTATTGCAGTTGGTAGCTTGGATGCTGGGCGGAAGGCTCTGCATCCCACACAAAAACTGCAAGCCCATAGACTGAACTTTCAGGCAACAACAGAGGACCCACATAAGAACGTCAACAAATCCAGCCAGTGGTGACACCACAACACTCAAGAAATCTCGGTGTTCAAACCAAGATCCAGGTTACTCAGCACAAGTCGATACCCTACACACGACATCACTGCAGAGAAAACTAATCTACCTAATCTACAAAAACATAAACAGAATGCCAAATAGAGGAAAGACAGAGAAAAAATACATGAAATGATAAATCCAATCAAAAATCCACGGGAAAATCTGAATTCAGCCAATGTCTACAAACTGCCAGAGGATGAACTTATGACAACAGTGATAAACGAACTCATAGAAATCAAGAAAACAATAGAGGAAAAAAGAACAATAAAAAAGAGTGAGAATAAATGAATCATTTCAAAACAGATGTCAAAGAAATAAAGAGCACAATAGCTGACCTAAAGAATTCAATCGAGAGACTCAAAAATAGGATGGATGAAGCCTCTAACAGAGTCAGTGAGCTAGAAGATATGGCAGAGAAACGCACTCAAGCAAATTAGTCAAGAGACAAAAGAATACCAAGAAATGAAGACTGCATTGGAGACCTATGGGATAACATAAAAAGAAATAACATTCCTATTATAGGGGTCCCGGAAGGAGAGGAGAGACAAAAAATTGTAGAAACTGTATTTGAAGAAATAATAGCTGAGAACTTTCCTAACCTGAAGAAGGAAACAAGCCTCCAGACCCAGGAGGTTCAATGAGTCCATAATAAAAGAAGCTCAAGGAAAATTACACCTAGATACCGTGTCATCAAAATGTCAAAAATACAAGATAAAAAAAGAATCTTAAAAGTACCCAGAGAAAAATGTGTCACATACAAAGGAGTCCACAAAAGATGTTGTTGAATTTCTTCACAGTCTATAGGCCAGGAGAGAATGACATGGTACATTCAAAAGACTAAAAGAAAAGGATTTTCAACCTAGGATACTATACCATTCAATATTATCAATCACAACTGATGGAATGATGAAAAAAAAGCTTTTCCAACAGCAAAAGTTAAAGGAATTTATCACCACAAAACCAGATCTACAAAAAATAATGAAAGTTGCTATATAAAGTGAAAAGAAACCCCAAGTACAAAAACTGGTCTATTAGACCTATTCATCTGCTCTCACTGGAGATATTGGTCTATAATTTTCTTCTTGGTGAGATCTTTGTCAGCTTTTGGTATCAGTGTGATGATGGCTTCATGGAGAGTGTTTGGGAGTGCTCCCTGTTCTTCGATATTTTGGAAGTGTTTGGGTAGAAACGGGTGTTAATTCTTCTCTGTTGATTTGGAGAAACTCATTGGAAAAGTCATCTGGTCCTAGGTTTTTATTTTAGGGAGTTTACCTTTGATTGTCTCTTCAGTTTCATTGCTTTTGATTGTTTTGTGGGGCCTATCCAAGAACTTGGCATATATCACCTTAATTAAGATAAGCCTATTATTTAGATTTATTATTCCCATTTTATAGATGAGAAAACCAAATCTAAAAAATCTGTCTAATTTTATATAGTGCACAAATGTCAGAGTCAAGGTTCAACTATATATTTTATACCCAAATTGTGTATACTTAATACTTTGTCCTGTTTAGTTTTATTGTTATTATTTTATTTGAAAAGATAACTGTATCCAAAAACTTTGAATTTGACTTTAATCATTCTGAGTTTTTTTGTTTTAGCTACCTTTTCTTTTTGATAATTCCAATTTTTTACTTTTATAAATTAAGGAATTGCGACTCAAACTTACATTATGAATTTTATATATTGTGCTATATTCATTTTAGTTTATTTTAGAAATAACTAATTTGTTGCACTCTGCTTAGTTTCTTTTGAAATAAGTAATGCGATAAAGTAGTTCTTTTCTTGGTCTGAAATTAATCAAAACAAAAAAGAAAGGGTTGGTAAAAGAAGCTAGAACTTAGTGGTGGGTTTGGTATAAAATTCACACAGACTGAAATGTGGATATAATATCCTAAAAAGAATATAGTAATGTACAATAGTAAAAAAATATAATAATATATAATATATAAATATACATGCATAATGATGATATAATGAACAGTTATATATATGTATATCCACCATATTATTCAATTTCACTTGTTTTGAAATATATGCAAATTTTAAGGAAGCGTATAAATAAGTAAAAAGAAACTCCAGCCTGAAGCTCCTTGTGGCCTGCTCCTTTCTTGAAATATGCCATGCCCTTATCTTATCTCTTAAAGTGTACATTGTCTTCAATAAATTTCATTTCTATTGCTTTCAAAAATAATATCGCCAGCAACTATATTGAATCCTTTCTTGAAAATAATTGGGTTAGATAACTTAGGAGAGAAAATAAAGTTGGGGAAGTTAGTGGGAGAAAATATTCTAGAGACAAAATTGGATGGACAACAAACATTAGGATATCAATGACAATCATCACCTAATTCATCTTTTTTTCTGTGTTCTATTTATTTATGTCTTAATTTTTTCTGGCAATTTTTAATGGAGGAATCAAATTTATACATCAAGCTTATAGAAAACAATAATGCTTTGCAGGTGTTCCACCAGGCAGAGTAATGCCCAGACACCGATGACAAGGACATAGCCTTTATTAGACTCACAACAGGAAGTTCTCATTGCAGCTGGTAAGGAAAGAATCCATCGTTCCATGACAACTGGTTGCCTAAGTTACTGCCTCTTGCTGGCAGTTGGTTGAGAATGTTTCCAGAAAGTTACCTTACTGTCAGAAAGGAGGGGGGCTGTTTGAAGGTGGGGTGATCAGCAGTGGGAGGGCAGTGAGTGGGCAAGAACAGCCAAATTCTAGAACAGGATATCTCCAGTACAGAGCAGGTGAAGGCAGTTATCATCCCAGGAAGTTCATCTGTTACATTGAAGTCTGTACAGAGCGCTGACCAGTCACAGAACCCATTATTCAAGGTTGGTCATGTTCTCACACTCCTGCAAGTAGATAAATCTGTTCCCCAAGAATCAAAGAAATAATTTGGTTAATGGTTGATTTGTGAGCAGAACTGTAAGATGAGGTTTTGATTAGAAAGAATTTTGAAAGCAGCATAACCTGACAAACCAAGCTAGCATTGTCTCTTTAGTGCAGTTAAATGGGAGGCTTTGGAATTACTATAAATGTGTTTTATTTTTTAATCACCTCAGAAACTTCTGAATATTCCCTCCATGTTACTTTTTTATCAAGTTTCACATGAAATCCTAACTTCTCTACAGAGCCATCCCTGATTACCAAAATTCAGATGAGGCTTCTCATTTGAATATCAATTGAAGTGAACATAAATTTAGATAGTAGCGCTCATAGGCCTTTTTGGTAGGCAGAATTCCAGTATGAGCCTCAAGTGTCTCATCCATCAGTGCAGACACAGTGTATAATACCTTTCCTTGGGTGGGCAGAACCTGTAAATAGGATTTAACTTATAAAAATTGAGATTAAAGATTTGTTTTAAGTCACTGACATTCTGGCAACTTATTACATAGCAATAGAAAACTTGTACAGTCACTTATAACAAACTACCTTGAATTATATTTGTGTGCTACTTTTGTGATTCCAAAGACTCAATGATTCATTCATTGATTATGAGCAAGATTTCTGAAGTAGGACTACTTGGGGTCAAATTCAACTCTTTGAACTTCATGATATTTTCTGTTACTTAACCTCTCTGTGTCTTGGCTTTCTCATATGTAGTCTGGGAATAAAATCATAACTGATACTGCTTCTAGAAGAATTAAAGTGCCTTCAAGAATTGTGCCGCATATTTTTAAATATGCACTATATTTTCCATTACTGTAGTTTATTGCAATGTATAAAGGTTACTTACTATTTCTAATAATAACGTATAGTAGGATGGATGATTAGTAATACTTAATGAATATACTGTGTAAAAGACATTGCCTTTCATCAATATGTCCTGCTCAGTTTAACCATAATTAAGAAAGAGACTATAAACCATGGAAGAGGATTATAGAAAACAAATCATATGTTAATTATAAGAACTCAAATAACAAACATCAGGTACTTTCTGGCAGTCATTTGTGAATCCGGGTAATTTTTTATTTTTAATTATTTTATTTTTCCCATAAAACATGGCAATTAACCACTAAGTTTACATTTCTTACCATTTATCTTTAACTCTAGAGTCCTTTGGAGGATATAGAAATATCTCAAAAGAAACAAAATTTATAACAATAAGGATTTTTCCATGTAGCAAGTATTATGCCAGGCTATAGCACATATTATGCCACTTACTCAAATAATATCCTCTGAAACAATTATTATTTTTTTAACTTTTCATTTCAGATTTAGAAAAATTTAGAAAAATAATACATCTGGGTAATGTACATTCCCCAAGTATTAATATCTTATAAAATCACAGTGCAATAAACAAATCCAAAAATTAACATTGATGCCATATTATTTTCTGGTCTATAAATCTTATTCAGATTTTGCAAGTTGTCCCACAATTGTCCTTTTTCGTGTACAGGATCCAACCAGCATCATGCTTAGTCTATAGTTACCATTCCTGTTTAGTCCCCTTTGATCTAAATTTGTCTTTCAGAACATTGATACCTTTGAGAACTTTTGGCTCTTAGTTATTTTATTGAATAGCTTTCAATTTAGGTTTGCATGATATTTCCTCATGATTAAATTGAGATTCTTTTGGAAAAAAAACATGGAAATGATGTTGACCACTTTTTATCAGAAGACTTATGATACTGACGTATCCCATAGTTAAAGATGTTAACTTGGGTGTTATCTGTTAGGCTTCTTCAATATAAAGGATATTTTATTCCGTTTTGTTTAATTAATGTCTTGTCAAGATACTATAAAAACATGCAAATATCTTGTATTTGACCACACTTTTATGTACTACACTTAGTACCACTAATGATTCGTGCAGAAACCATTTTACTGTGGTGTATATTAAGCAATAATTGCTCTATATTATTATTAGTATGCCTTCTACAATCTATGGTAAGAAAAAGATTTCCCTTCACCCCAATTATTTATTTATGCAATTATTTATTTATACTAATATGGGCGCATGAATTGTTTTTTTTCATGCAGGCTATACAGCATTATTGCTAGCATTTATTTTGTGTTTAAATTGTTTCACACTTTATGTTGGCTCCCATGTTCTTTTGACTTGTCACCATCATTATTTGAGCATCTCTCATTTTTTTTAAGTACAGGGTATTCCAAGTTCATCTTAAACTTTCTAGTCCCAGCTCTGAAATCAGCCATTCAAGCAATCTTAAGTCTATTTAAAATAGAATTCAGACAACAATCTAGATGTACTCCTTGGAACTGAGGTTTTGTTATCTCCTAGCCCTCTCAGAGCTAAGAAAAAAACATATATTCTTTAGTATATGCACTTCTCTCTCTCTCTCTCTCTCTCTCTCTCTCTCTCTCTCTCTCTCTCTCTCACACACACACACACACACACACACACACACAGTTATGATTTTATACAATTCTAATCATACAATTCTAATGCAACTCTACAGTGTTTATTTAACCTTCCTCTTTTCCTTAAATGTATTTTCTTTTTTTCCTTATTTTACAGAGGAAAAAAACCAGGCCTCGGGAAATTATCCAAATGCATACGGCTGATAATTGATAAAGTCAGAATTCAAACACAAGTGTGTTGTCTTCAAAACCCAAGTTTTCAAGCATTAGACTTTACTGCAGCTCTAACCAATAGGAACAGAAGCACTTTCTCTGGGAGAATTTTCTCTTAATCATTTTGCATAAATCAGTTGCCTTTGGGAAGCCAACAAAAGTTAGAATATTCATCCAGTAGGAAACAGAAAGTCCTGTTCGACTTCTGCTTTTAAATGGCAAATAACAAGTAAATTGGTTCACCTTCAACAACTTATAATATCTTAGGTCTTTAAAATATATATAAATGTAATATAATACAATAAATGCAATAAATAAATAAATGCAATAAAAACATGGGATATAAAAGATATACCAATGTTTTTCTTAAGTTCAAAAAACAGTAAAAGTTTGTGTGCAATGGGACTAGTCACTCAAAGGAGAAATGTGTAGTCCTACATTGAGTTATTCATGTCCAAGCTTCTCTTCTCTTTTAATATTTCAAAAAATCATTTCCAGCCAAATATTAATAGAAAAAATTTGTCAACAATATCCATATTCATCTGAGTCTCTTCATATCATTATCACTTAACATTTTTCTGCTTGTCAATCTTTATTCTTGAAATTACTTGTAAGTTTATAAATGAACAAATAACATCCTTTTAAATATGGTGCGATGTATTCAGAAATGTGACTTAAGAGTCAAGAAATGTTTTGCCCAAGTAATATTTTGCCAACTGAGGATTATAATTTTGATAAAGAAAAAACATTCAAAATTGTACTTATTTATCCCAAATGTATATGCATATATAAAGTTAAATATGCATGTCATATATCATAAGTCACCTGTGGTACAGCTAACACTTCATGTGTTGAAAAAGCAATCTTAAATTAATTCCAGACAAAAAAAAAATTATTTTAGCAGCAGTAATTTCTCAATTCACTCCTTTCTGTCTTACACTTAATCACCTATGATTATTTCATTTGAGAAAAAAAAAAAATCTTCTATCTTCCAAAAGTTGGTATGTATTAATAAATACTAAGCATTTACTATCATTCTGTCCAAGATACAATTTAAATTAAAAAAAAATTAAAGTATCACAATAGACATCAGAATGCAAGGCTGTTATGGGGAGACTTGTAACACTTGCCGAAATTATGCCTTATAAATACCTCACAAAGAAATGTCAACTCAGAATCTTTCCACTTTGATGTGTGAGGTATAATTATACCTATTAGGAGAATGAGGCATAGTTATTTTGTCAAAAATTGTTAACATTGACCAATAATACCATACATACTTCCTCAAAGATTTAAATTTCCTTACATTCAAATATAAATAATTCTTAGGAACTTTGTAAAAGAGTTGGACCATTAGATAAGTAAACATATTAAACACACAATTAATATGTCCCTGTATTTTGTGGCATTGAGAAATATACATTATAAATCATTCTAAGTCTTTATTTCTTCATATAACTAAAACCATTATTTTTCTCATCAAGATAAAGAATTCCAAGTGTGTTCATACGGTCTGCATAGGATCAGATCTATTGCACAGTTACAATCAAGATCTTCAATATAAAGGCATCTTGTTACCTAAAGAATACAATTTACCTCAAATTAAATAAGATAACCATTTTATTTCCTGTTCATATATCTCCAATTCATAAATCAAATTTACAGGACAAGTCCAAGTACACAAACTAACTTTCCTAGGTGAGAAGGAAAAATACAATCCATAAGTTTTGTCTAATATGACATAGACATACAACTTTCACATAAAATTACAGATTATTCACTAGCAATTGGTCCCAAAGTAAAATACTGTATATTGATTCAGCTATAAATGCCAAGTGTTCTGAATAAAGAATACCCCATGGTAAACAAAGTTAAGATTAAATGTGAGCTCAAGAAGAGATGTAAGTGAGCTAATATTTTTAAAGACAGGAGAAAAATTTGAGATGGAATTGAAAGACATGTGTAAGGTCAGCGTGAAGACACTAACCAAAGCAGCAAATTTTGAGTCCTCTGGATGTTCTGATGCACAGAAAAGACATAGATGAGCAGGATGATGAGATATAGGCCATCAATGGCCTGCTGTCAATAAATTTCAAATATGTGACTGTGAACCTCGAAAGGAATGAGACAACCAAGAAAGAGATGTGAATCTGGAGAAGTACAAATACTTGCTCTCAAGACCAAATCCCCAAAGTCCAGGGTATTTTCCCACAGTCCAGGCATCATCTTCGGAAACACGTATGATATCACAATTAGATCAAGAGGAAGAGCTATGAGAAGAAACAAGAAAAACTTCCCAGGGCAGTTACTGAAATTTTGCAACTAAATTTGAAAGGAGAAAAACTTCTCAGCTCTATGGGTATTTTCAAGAATCTCTCTCACGGACCACCAACACAAGTTGGCCAAAAACGATCATTTTCTGTCTTCATTTGGAGTGACCAGAGAGCTTAAGGAATCTGTTAGAGAGGCATCAGGAAAACCAAAGGAGGGATGCTGAAAGGAAGTAGCAGTTCAAATGGATAATACACCATTATAAGAACTTCAATTGATATATGTGAAGTAGAAATCTTGGTTTACAATGGATGTAAAAGCTAGCTATTTGCTTCTGAACCAGTCATCTGGTAAATTTTAATACATTTTTGAACAAAGTACCTACCAATATTGATAATTATTGGGAGATTTATGAGAAAAGTGTGACTCTTGCCATGAATCTGGTTTTTAGCCTTCTTTTAAATGCATTCCAAGATAATATCAAATGTTAATTATGTTTATTCCTTTAAAATGAGCAAAATCAATAGATGCTAATAGGAGTAGAGTCAAATGACAACATAGCCTATTAATGTTTCAGAAATCTTAGATTCCTTTTCTCAAAAGGTTAAACAGAAATCAGTTATTTTCCATCCTGGGCATAAAATATCAAGCTTCATTATGGGTTCTAAAAAACTTTTAACAAATAATACTCCCACCAGAAAAATGAAATAAATAAATGTTTATATTTTATTATAAAATGCCATCAACTCCTGAAATATATTTAATACAAAAACTAAAAATATCACTGAAGAACAAAAGTTGGTTTTAAGGACAATACTTTCAAGAAATGTCTACATTTCAAAAAAGAATTAGACTTCTAACTAATCTCTGTGCCATCAAGCCAATTGTTATTGCCTTGATTTCAGAAATGTTTCAAAGAAATATGTCTCAAAAAAAGAACAAAGCAGAGAAGAAACAGAATAGATAATCTGAAACAATGCTAATAAAAGAAAGAAAATTAAAATCGTAAGTCAGAGCAAGAAGAATCAAATAATTGGAAATTGACAACTGAGAAATAAAACTCTGAAAAGGGGCAGTAAGTTCATAAATGTTCTGACATGTACAAAGGGCAACATTCAGAACAGAAGCAAGCAGTATTTTAATCAGTCATTTGAAGATGAACTTATAGATAAGAATAGCAAAATCAAAAGGAACCCAAAAAGGAACTAACGAAATTTATGCAAAACTGGTTTTCAAGATGGATTCAAAACAATACTAAGTTCTCTAAATTTTGAAAGGAGTTTTAAAGTCTAAATGTTTCATAGTACTTCATTTTTAAGCACCAAATGCCAGCACCAAACACTTACAGTAATATCCACACCCAGAAGTTATTAAATAAATATTTGAATAAAGGATGAATTTAGAGAACTATTATGTTTTACACATACACATTTTCAAACAACTGCCTGAGACATTTTCCTAAGTCTTGTCCTCTGAAGATGCAAGAGTAAGAATGATTGTGATCTTGACATTTATATATATGTATATCTGTCTCTATATCTATATCAATATCTATATCTTTTTTTTCAAAGATTTTGCTCCTCTTCCTCCGTATTTTTAAGGCTAAATATTAGGAAACTAAAAATCTTGAAGTGTGGCTTTCCTTTATTTTAGAAGATATTGCTGCTTCGTAAATACACAAGCAAGCCATATAACAAAGGTATCTAGGAAGGAGGTAATACTATTTTCTAAGTTTCACTATTGATTTTCTATAGTTTCAGGTGATTCATCTCTCCCTGTCCCTCATTCCATTACCAACAAAGTAAATACAAATAACTATACTGTCCTAGATTATTTTGGTAAAGAACATAGTCAAATATTTTTGAAGATCAGTGCTGAATATAATATAGTATCTTTTCAATTCACGATTCCTTCCTAATTTAAATTAGTTTGTCATATGAAAAGCAAACATCATCTAAAGAACATATAATGCTTTGATTTGGGACAAAATATGAACATTTCTGAAAATCATCCTTGTTTATCACATGATGAGAAAATACCAAGGAGTATCAAACATATGTATATAGAACTCCCAGAAATATTTCAATAACAAATAATTCCGGTTTGTAATACTTGTTTCTCTACAGAATAAAGGTACCACAGAATCTTAGGTTTATAACCATGGAAAAATCAGATAGTCCCAGACTTGATCTTGATTGCATTATTATGTGACTGATGGGAAGAAAAGAGATAAAACTCCATCTTGCTATGAACGACTGGATACATTAGGGCTCATAGCTGGTGTGATGTAAAAGGATTGAAAAGAGTATAAAATCTCTTTCAATTCTGTTGTGTCACTCAGATTAACTTTTGACCTAGGTCAAAATGGCTTGCAAAACAGTCCTGGGAGAAGAGGTGAGAGGAAGGAATGTACCAAAGTCTTTCAAAGTGGGAGAAGAAAAGCTAAGGGAAACAGGTGAAGTAAAGAAATGGCATATGTTACATGATGAAGTTGAACAAACAAAAAACTAAGCTAACTTCATAAACAACAAATTCTCACAACTGCTCTAGAATGGTTAGAAAAAAATTCTCCGCTGAAAGTGGACAGAGTTACCGTAGAATGAGTGGATTATGTCTTGAGTGTCAGAGGAAAAATTTGATGTGGGGGGAAAATGAATAGTCATAGTTGATTAAAAACTCACATAGGACATCTGAATTACTCCTTTGAACTATAAGGAAAAAAATCAAGTTTGAAATTTCCAGCTAACTTTCTTGTGACAGGTGAACCAGGTAATGCAATTTTACTACTATTTTTGTGACCCTACTGTATGGAACAGCCAGGGGACAAGAAAAAAAGTATTAAATGCTGTGGAAATATGATGGCAAGAATTGGGGACAGAAAAAATCTGAGGACAAATTCCTTTCCAATTTCCAGGTTTTGTCCAGTCATTTATTTACTTAGCAGGTGGTATATAAAATCACACTATGGTGCTGAGGCTACATGACTTAAAGATGTAGGTTTTATAATAATGACCAAATAAATCAATGAGAGTTTAACTTTTGCTTTGATTGCTGAATCTGAAAATAAAATGAACTTTCCCAAATTGTGAGTTCCTCTCATAAGTCTATTTAGTTATACCTTCTTGTTCTCCAAACATTATCATGAATCATAAAACACAACTTTTATCATGCTCAATGATTTAATGTACTTTATGATTAATTTTTCTACTTACAAGATTGCCTCATTTTTTAAGAAGGAACAATTTAGTATAAGTGACAGCCTTTTCTCCTGTGGCTCTTTTTAATATCTGTGAGTGAATGACTCCTGCACTTCTTATCATTTCCACTACAGTAGTCAAATATCTGCAGAAATCTGGTTTCTTTTATGAATTTAACAGGGACAGAGTTTGGGAAATAAATCAGTTTGACAAATGCATCTTTATTGGATTTTATGACCATATCCATAACTCTTCAGGAAACACTCTTCAGGAGATAGGAGAAATAAGCAGAGCATAAATATACCATTAAAATTCAAAATGCTGGATGCTGTGTGAATATAAAGCATCTAAGGAATTGTTCAAGCTGTGGAGTAGAGTAATAGAAATGAAAAAGCTGAGAAAAGTCCTTGGAATCTTTTAATAACAATAAACAATTCAGCAAGAGGATAAGAGTGTATAGACACACGTTTAGGAAGAAATTATCTTTCAAGACGCCGTTTAAATTAAGTGAAAGAAGCAAAAACATCCTTATATCCTCAGAGTCAAGATAGATGGAAAACGATATTCAAACTACTGGTAGAACTATATGTGGTCAGCATAACTAAGTCTATAGGCCACCTCATGAACAAATGGATAAGGAATATAATTAAATAATAAACTCTCTGCAGGGATAACCAAGGTCTAGACTAAGGAAGAACTCAATGCCATTTTCACCTTGATAAGCAAAAATGGAATATTGTTTTCCAAGTGGATAAAAAAAAAATGTGATTTTAGTCAGAGACTTATCATTGAAGTAAAGGCAATGAAAGAAGAAAGTTGTCCTTTATACTAAGGGAATGAGTGGATCGATGAATTTCTAAGGATCCCCATGGAGATTTTCACATAAACTGTATTTCCTTGTTTTCTGACTTTTTTCCACAGTCCTTCACTTTGAACTATGTTTTCTAACTACTCTAAATTTTTGTATGTTGTGAGACTGTACTACAGACTTACAGTAAGTCAAGCAATATGAAGAATTTCTAGCTAGAATTTTTTTAAAACTTCTCTGCCTTATTGAATTTATTTTTCTCTTTGGAATGTTAGTTTTGTACTATTCATACCTCTCAGTGAATCTTCCATTTTGGCCCTTTTTGATGGAAACAGAACACAAATCTGAAGAGCGAAGTGTATACATTCCAAAAAAAACACTGCTTTGTCTTTTAAGTTAGAATCAATAAATAATTCTTCAGTACTTTAAAAGTACAGTTCTCTCTCAATTATACTATAAGTTATACAATAAGTTATAATGTATTTCTCTGAGGTTTTAATTTTCTTTTATGTCACCCAACATTATGGAGAAATTATTGGTAACATAGCAAGAGGGAAGTCAACCAACTTTGCTCACCATTAAGTATTAACATGCATGTTAGTAACTTGATGTAGAAAAGAAGAAAGCTGTTGTATGCCTCCTTCATCTCTGAATGCTCTAATTTCATAAAAGCTAGTGTCCCCTTCCAGAAGTAGGACTTCCATTCATAGCTGTCATCACTATGTAAATTCTAATCAAGTTTGTCTGTACCATTCTCCTAGAACAGCCGCGGCTTTCTGACAGTCTCAGCATTATGGGATAACTTAGCATTATCACTTCTCTAACAGGGTTTTCTTTTCAACCAGAAGTTTTTTTAATGGAAAAGATTTTGCTTTTCAGCAAGTTTTAAATAATCTTTGCTCATTTTTGCAAGATGACTCTCATAGAATCTCTTTATAATCCCAAGCATAAGTCACCTATGTTATCCCCAAGTCTCCATAAAGCTGACTCTTAAGCACATAGTTACATATTTTTAATCAAACAGAAGATTTAATTTTGTGTTAATTCAACTTTCTCTAATGCAAAAGCCATATGCAAATACAAGTCCCTCATTTTGAGACTCTCTAGCATGATTTTACTCTATTTGCTAGGAAACTGATTCCTATTTAGTGACAAAGAACACTTCTATAAATGACAGTGAGCAACTTTTCAACTGTACTTCTTACAATTACAGAGTGAAGGGGCTACAACAATACTCCAAGTATCTCAAAACTGGTCTCTTGTGTATATCCCACTCTGACATTACAAGTCAAGGACCGTGGAGAACAGCCCCACAGGCAAAGAAGAAACTCCGATTCTTCTAAACCGTTAGCCCTTCCCTTAGTCAGAGAAGCCATCTGCCACTCTAGGCTTCCACCTTTCTTCTTACACAGCAATAGTTCTTTGTCCTGATTCTCTTGAAGAATGTATAAAGAAAAGTATTTATCTTTACTTTCAGAGTAGTCATTCCTCCTTTCCATGTGGTAATCTCCTTTTCCCTGAGACCTCAAGTCCCCTTTCCGCGTCTCTGCTCAGGAGGTAAATGAAACTCTGCCTCAGCTACCTCAGAATTTACCACCATGTAAATTTTCCATGTGTATATTATTAAATTTGGGCTTTTCTCTTACTAATTATACCTAATGTTAATTTGTTCATTCATTCAGCCTGTGAAGAACCTCAGAGAAATGGGAGAATTATTCTTTTTACCCCAACAAGAGCAAGATGCTCATTGATAGCTAATTTGTCAAGTCAGCTCACCTAATATTTACTATACCAAATGCCCAATTTCTGAAATAGACTCTCTTCTTGATCTTTTTCCCCCAATAAGGGATCCCCTTTTCTCTACCCATCTTTCATCAAGTTTGAATGTGGCAATGTAATAGAGAAACAAATGTTAAAAAAATCTTGAGGCTACTAGTAAAATTAAATTAGTCAGATAACAGAACTATAGAGTTCTTCGAAACTTCAAAAACCTAGCAAAATGAATTACTCTAAATTTTGCAAATGTTTAAAGAAACATGAAAACTTAACTAATTGGACATTCATTCATTTTCCAGTGAATAAACAGGAGTTTAGTGTAGTGAAAGTTAATATAGTCGAGTCATTTTTAAATGTGCCTGGAGCTGCCATTTCAGACAAATCATGTTACTATCATCTTTAAACTGGATCAAACCTTTAGAATGGGCCAAACAGTAATTGTTTCACAGTTGTTTGTGAAATCAGCAGGAGACTGGACATACTGATCACATGAAGTATGACTGGATTTTTCCCCAGAGGATGGAATCAGTAACCAATTACGCACATCAAAAAAAGGTTTAAGATTATTGATTCTAATTCTTTATTCAACCGCTTTATTCGACTACTTGTCATCTGTGATTGATCTTAACTATTCCATCTTTGACTTTCCCTTCTTCCTGGTTTTCTCCTGGCTTCTTTAGTATCTAAACTTTAGTTCTTTTTACCTCCAGATTATCCAGAAATGTAGACTGCGTGTGTACTATGTCTACAGATCTTATCAATCAGTGATCTTTAGCACACCAACACTACTCTATGCTCTATTCATCCATTTATTATCAGGGAATGAGAAACATGATAATTATCCATAAGTACTTGCAAGAAGCAAGTAACTGTCAAGGAACTGCATCCAAAATAATGTGAAAAACAGTTACTGCTAGGTACTGAGAAGCTGTTTTGGCCTAGTAAACATGGAGAGAAGGTTCTTCACCTTGGGAAGAAAAGAAAAATGAACATGTGCCAAGCATGCTCATAAGTTCTAAGTTATGTGATAGAAAATAAAATTAAACTAGAAGTTCTGCTTAGTACCTGTTAAATAGAAAAAAAGTTTAGTTTTATTAAATTTTATCAAGAAAGCAATCACTCAGTCATAAAAATTAGCCAGCATTTTTTATGTATAGATAGAAGAAGAAAGTGAGCAAGAGGAAGAGGGATGGGAAAATAGGAATGAATATCATAAGAGACATCAAAAGACTCAGATTTGATCTAAGGTTGCAGCTATGGTAGGTGCAGTTCAAATTTCATTCTTCTGTATGACATTTTGAACTGGATTTGAGGAATCATCATCACTTTGTCAAAAAACAGACACATCATTCAGAAAAGAGAGATGCTCAGACAACATCTCCCACCTAGACCAGAAGACAGGAAGTATGTCCACTCCACTCCAGTAAATAGGTCTCTGGAGTAACAACCTGGATGCCACAAGGGCTTAATTTGATTGAGCCCAGCATTTAGTTTAAGTAGGGGAGATATAATCTACTCTTGGCACCAAGTTCAGGGAATTAGATCTGGTAACACCTCCTAAAGAGGTCCATGGCCAAGGTATCTTTAACCCAACTGAAAGTAAATGAGCAAAGAAAGCCCTACACTGTAAGAGTGTTAAAATAATTATATTAGCACATGAGAATTACTATTTAGAATTAAGCTAAAGTAAGAGCAGATAAAAAAAATAATAGTAATATTTTTCAGTTACAAGTGGCTTACCATCTTCTCTAGTAATTATTTTATATTGAATTTCTTGGTTTCAGAGCCACATCTTCCTCTCCCTGAAAACTTATTTTGCTGAATAAATTTGGAGAAATAAAGGAAGAATTAGGAATAATGTGAGTTGAATATATATTGATTAAAAATCATCATTACAAACTGTAAGGTAGATATTGCAATCTTGTTTATAATTAGGGAAGCTATAACACAGGAAGTTTGGGTTCTAGTGCTGGGTCACATAGTAAGACCAAAATCCATATTAAAAAATAGATATGTGTGAATCCAAACCCTGTGGTCTAAACTTGATTTTTGTACCATATATTTTAGGATTATAACTGAAATTTTGAGTTGTTTTTGTTGTTTTTTTTACTATTTTCCTAAAACTAAAAGTAAATACATTTAATACAAAGTTTTCTAAGGATCTTTTTTCATGAGGATGTATTTTCCATTTGTTTGTGTTACAGGCATGCCCCTCCAGCAGACAGTCCCATCTCTATAGTCTAATATGAGCTTACTGCCAAGAGATTGGCTGAAATTGAATAGCATCTGAGTATTTCATTTTCTTAGAGATCATATGCAATCATGAGCTGGTGACTCTGATGGCTATGGGTTGTCTATTCTGACACTAAGAAAATATCCTCCAATTCCTTTGTTGCTGCAAAACAGTAAAAGGAATTAATGAGACAAAACAATCCAGAAAGAAAAGCGGCTATTTGATTTCCACCTGCGTAAGGAGCTAGCAATCTTGAAGAAGAGAGCATGTTAAAAACATTATTTTCTGATCACTTTCTAAAATGGGCTTCCACTTATAACTTTTAATGTCCCCTAATTGCTTCTTTCATGACTTGGAGACTGCTATATTCCTCCAAAAAATATAATCTGAAAGTACAGGAGAGTCATAAGGGTTTTGACACAGTTTCAGACCTTGAGGTTTCTGTTTCAGGTTATTTGTGAGTGAAAGTTTAGTCCTTTTCTGGGGTGAATGTGCAATTGAAGCAGAAAGTAATATCTGCCTTGCATTGTGTCTTTTCTCTTAAAAAACTATTACTTACATAGCATCAAAATGCTATACAAATATATATACTTGTACTTCATGTATCTTGGACCCGGCTTCTTCTCAGGTCACTCTGTTGAGAACATTCAAGTACTACATAAAGTACTGATAAACTACACAAGCATTGCCTGAATAAAATAACAGATTATCCACAATCATGAATTCAGTATTACCAGCAATGTCACATCAACAGAAAACCTTCATCAAAATAGTCACAATTATCTTGTAATATCCAAAATAGCAGGGTAGGGAATAGGAAAGGCCCAAATAAATGGACATGTTAGCAGACAGGTGCAGAATATAAATACCAGAGAAAGACCAAGTAGAGGAGGAAGAGATAATGAAAAACAAAGATTAAAGGAGAATGGGAAAATAGATCAGCGAAATAAGTGGATAGCTCTGAGTGAAAATGAAATTGCCTCTTTAAATATCAGAGATATGATAAAGCAAATTCCTTCTGTGAATTCATCTTTCCTACGGTATCCCTCCCTCAACCTATAAACGAGCTCTCGTAATCTTAAAACTGTGAACAAAACAAAATAAAACCACATCCTCTAGTGTGGTATTTCTTTTAGCCAGTAACTCCTCTTTCTCTTCTATTTGTTGAACTTCTTTAAAAAATAATTGTCTACATGGAAAATTCCAATTCCTCTCCTCTTGATCCTCCTCAAGTGCTGCAACTGCATATTGTTCATTTCACTCTCCTGGTCCTGCATTCTTGAAGATCAGTGACATCCAGCAGGTTTTTTCAGTTATCTTACTTCCTCCCTGTACATTTCACAAGACTGAGCACTAAGTCCTTTTAAATATTTTTCCTTTCATTATTTGACTCTCTTTTAACCCTCTTCAGGTTATCTGATGACTCAGATCTCTGCTTAAACATTTTCCTTCCCTCACGTCTTAAATATTGCTTCTTAAAATTCTGCGCTTGACCTGTATTTTTTTTCTCAGTAGATCAGTGGTCAGCTCCATTCATTTGCTATCACATTCCTGAGGAATTCTAATAACACCAGTTCAACCTTCAAGATTCCAGCCCCTTACCACTCAGTGATTGTGAGTAACGTTCCTTAGGTTTCATGAGTTAACATAGTCCAATCTTAAATTAGCTCTGTTCTATGAGTCAAAATAGCTTCTTGTTTTGCATTCAGCATCATATCATAACATCATAACACTTTATTATCCAAGCAAGGAAAAAAAGAAATTTTTCCTAGCTCTTTTCCTACCCAACAGTTACATTTAATATATCACAAGTCATATTTCTTAGGATTCATTCCATTCTAGTATGACTATTTTTACTGACTCATTTAGTACCACTTTCTAGACTATCTCAATATCCTTATATTTGATCTGTTTGATAAATATTTACCTTTGGACTTATCATGCATTCCTCCTCTTAAACAGATCCTTTAATGTCCCCTTCTTACGTAGAGAAATTGATCCTAAACCTTACCAGGATAATGGAGCCCTTTTCAATCCAATGTTTGCCTACTTTTCAGACTCAATTTCTCCTACTCTCCTAAAAGCACAGTATAAAGAACTCTAAGAACCTGCTACAAATACTGAGAAGCTATTGTAAGTCAGTTGCCATTCCAAGTATTTCTATTTAATATCTCTCTTAACTGTCAGAATAACTCATAGAAGTAGGTGGTATGATTAGCTCCATTTTGCAGATGAGAAAGCAGGAAACTTGGAGAGTTTAAGAAGTTGTTGAACCAAGACTCAAGCCAAGCAGTCTAATTCCAAAGTCCAAATTCTTTAAGAAAATCAGGAGAAATGCTAATAGAATCTATAGGTCTTAATTGCTAATTTGATAAGAGAGAATTTTAACAATTTTTTATCCACAAATCATTTTCAGAAGATAGTCTTTCCTATGAATTTTAAACAAAAAATTACTAAGTTTACAGGTAACCTCTTTAACATCTAGAAAGACTAGACGTCAAATTAAGAATTGTTCATTATATGTGTTTATGCAATAAAGTGAAAAATAAAATAAGATACACAGAATAAAGTAAAACAAAATATGTGAGGATGATTAACATTGTTAACTGTAACTACAGTGGCAGAACCCTCTACATGTACTGCTTCTAAATTGTACCTAAAATAGGGAGACAGCTGGGAACTAGAGTTAATAAGAACAAAGACTTATTAGCCAAAGAAGCACAAACTAGCAGAAAACAGAGGAAAAATTCCATTATTAACAATACTTTGTATTGCTTGCCCCCTTACACGGAATGTGCTGACACCTACAGCTAAATTAGCTAAGATGCCTAAAAATTCCCAGTATAAACCCCCAAAGTACAAAAAGCCTTTCCTCTCTCATTCTTTGAGATCCTTGTTCTGACTGCTTTCTTGAGAGTGTACTCTGCTTACTCTGTTTAACTAAAGCTTTCCTTTCTCCAGTGTCTTGAATTTGTCTTGAAATTCTTTTCTATAATGAGTTCAAGGACCTGGTTAGTAAGACCCAAAGGGACCAAAGGTTCAGACAGGAACTGGAATCGAGGTCATCCTGGTCTGGGACTGAAGTCACGGGACCATGGCTCGGCTATACTCCGTCGGGACCAAAACCAGACGTTGGGAGTCATAGACTCCCAGCGCCAGTGATTGGTGTCCCACTACGAACTTGGTCTAGCCTCTCAGACTAATTCTCCATGGACCTACTGGTGACAGAACCAGTGCACAAATACACTAATTACTATGAAAGAGGAGATCTAGCCATTCCATTTCCAAAAGACAATACTTCATATCACTTTCAATAAAAAGACACACAATGTGTTATTTTACTACCTCTATTTTTAACATCTAGAAAATATTTAGATTATACAAAAAACTAGATATTACTTTAAAGGTACGTAAAATATATATGCATATATATGCAATAAAATGTACATATAGAACAATAGTAATAACATTAAAATGTCTTCAAAATATGATCAGTCTAACACAGGAAACTTTTCCTCCTCAGTGTCTTGTACTCCATCTCCTTGAACTCACTAAAAAATATGATATTGTGTCACTACTAGTGATGCATACAGAGATAGCATAGCAATTCCATAACCAAAAGACATTTATCTCCGTAGCATTATTTATTTACAGAAATGATTTTACAAAATGTTTATATGTAAACAACTTCTTTCTTTATATCTAGAAGCCAAAAATGGCTTTTTTTCATGGTAGGTACAGAGGCCAGTAAATCTCCTTCAAGGATAGTGAGCAATTTGGTGGTAGCCAAATATAATATGTGATTCTTACCTTTTCTCTCTTCCACAGCAAGGTCAGTGGAACCACATTCACTGGCAGCTGCCCTAATTTCAGTGCAGTGGGTGGGCACTCTGGTCACCCTCAGACCCCCTGAGGTCTTTATGCATCATTGTCTTGACCAGGTGATGCCTTGTCAGAGGGATCACAGCTGTCGCCCAGGCCTCATGCACACCACATGCTTGAAGGTGAGCTGCAGTAGTTGAACTCAAACCTAGAGGCCCCTTACTGTGATTGAGGTGTCACCCTGTCTTGAGGCCGGGTGGGGCCCTCCCATCAGAGCCACCTGAGGGGGCATCAGGACCTGGTAAGACAGGAACTACTGTGTCTCAGAGGGAGGATGCTGTCACTGCTGCCATCAGGTCACCAAGGTTTACTGCTGCCTTGGGGTCAAGTGGGTGGTAAAAATGGAGAGAGGTGGGGTATCCTCACATGGGGACAAGGCTGACCCGGGATGGACCCAGATAAACAGGATTATACTCTGCTTCCCACTGTGCCATTTCTGGAATGCAGCCTGGTTCTTTTTAAATGATCCCAAGTACTTCTGGATGGTTCCAGATATGAAACTTTACCTAAAATGCTAAAGCTGCTCTTTTAGGTAAATATGGGTACCAAGCAAAAATAATTGATTTTAAACTGCTCTATATAGAAGAAAGAGGAGGGGTTCAGTGGCCTCAATCAACTGATCCATCAAACTCATTGATTTCAAGCCAACAATTTAATTTCCTATATTACGTCAGTCTATGTGTATGGCCTGGAAAAGTTGTTTAACCTTTCTTGCCTAGAGTTTCTTACATCAAGTGTTGACTGGAGTAAGACATAACTTTTTAAAGCATGTAAAAACAAATAGCTCATTGCTTGACACACAAGTAACACCTGAAAATCTTAATTATTACCTTTTTATTTTTCTTTTGAGAAATTGAAAAGGATAGAGGAAAAGAAGAAAGAATACTATGAGAGCCAAATTTTAATAAATTGTCATTCTCATAATAAGATCCCCTGTAACTCAGACTCCTTATTTGGGCATGCAAATTCTTCAATCTGCAAGTGAAAACTATTTAGATAGTTTTATGATGACCCCCTATTTATTTTTGAGTTCCAGCAATTACACAGCTCTATGAATATAGTAACTTACTTTAAAACTTTCCAACACCAGAAAGGACAAAATTCACTAACCCAACAGAATTTTTGTTAAGACTTCCCAAAGTACAATAATTTTTTCTGCATCTAAATTATTTAAATCATTATGAAAGCCTTGATCCCCTTGCAATACTATTAGTGAAGTTCAAATTTCTATCCTGCAGCCAAGTTCTTCCTGCTGAGAGGTTGAAGTTGATTGAAGTCAATGGGAGTTAGGTATGAGTAAGTGATCGCAGCTTTTGCTCTGAGATAAAGTAAATTTTATTTTCTCTCCACCCAAGGAATTTCTTCTCCTCTTTCATCTTAAGACAGAAGCACTGAATACGGATGAGGCATGACTTCAACCAATGTCAATGATGAATTTTCAGAAAACTTATTTGGATTTCAAACACATAGTCTGTATTTTCTGCAGGGTTAGGTAATCTGCCAGAAATAATAACAGTTTCCTTTCTGCAGAAAGAATGAGCCAATGAATTATACCAGATCTCTGCTATTTGCTTTATTGTGATGTAACTAGTCATTTTGCTACTTCAGCTGCATTTTCATTAAATCTGCTTTTTGAGGTTGTTACCAAAATATAAAAGATTCTAGCTGAATACCAACATTAAAGAAAGAAGAAAACAAAGCAGAGTCATTACCAATTCCTGATGTATACATTCAGGTTGTGGTCTTTGTCTTACATCTTCATCAACTTCTGAATATAGAGAAAGGCACATGTACTCATTTTTCCAAAGATTGTGTCAAAGACAATAATTACTTGGGTGATTTTCTCCTCATTTGAATGCAAAGTTTAAGAAATGTTCTCTATTGCTAAAAAACAAACACAATTGAGCAAAACTGAACTATTCAAAATAGTCAAAATATAAAATGTAAGAAATAATCTATATTCGGTCTCCACAAAGACAACAGACTTGCTTGTTTGAGAAGGGATGCAAGAGAGAAAGTCAGGCATAAATATTTAACTGCATTTGTCAGATTCACAGACTTTTGCAAAAATTCAAACTGTGATTGAAATATGAAATGTATAGTTTTAATGAAGAAAAATTCTATGAATGTTTTACTTAAATTATGACTATTCTATTCTCTTTTTTTAATCCTAAAGGAAACAGGATCAAGATGCTTTTCATAAACAGAGCCAGCTGTTTGTACACAGAAAACACAAAACAAATTTTATTCAATTGATGAGAATAATATTAGAGAAAACAAATATCTACTAAAATTGGATAATGACTTATACTACCATATTGTCTATAGTCTTGCTAAAGAAGTAATTTGAATGATAGCACCTTATATTAAAATATTTACCTAGTTTAAGAAAAATATCATGAATTCTGTTTCCATCTTTTATGCTTCCTCCAAGGTTCAGCTTAAATTTCACCTCCTTCATGAAACATCTATAATTTTCCTATTATTGATCTGAATTCTTCATCATGTTAAAACCACACTACATTGATGGTACCGCTTTTATTGTTGTTTATCTACTCGTCAATTGACATTTGTTTTGTTTCCACTCTTTGGATATAATAAATAATGCTACCATGAACATTTGTTTGAAAGTTTTCATATAGGTATGTTTAGATTCTCTTAAGTATGAAAATAGGAATAAAACTGCAATTGTAGTAGACAGAATAGAAGTCCATGAATATGCCCATGTCCTAATCACTAGAAGTTGTAAACAAGTTAAGAGAAATGGAAAAGAATTAAAGTCATAAATGAAATTAAAATTGCTAATAATTTGACCAAAGATATGGAGACTATCTTAGTTTTTCCAAATGATACCAATATAATCCTTCAAAGTAAAAGAAGGATATAGGACAGGTTGATGTGATTCAATATGAGGACTTAATTCAAAATTGTTTACTTTGAAGATGGACATTTAAGGGTTTGGGCATGAGTTAAAAAATATTAGAACATTTTAGAAGTTGGAAAAGTCAAAGAAATAGATTCTCTCCTAGAGAATCTCAAAGAAATGCAGACCTACCAACACCTAGATTTTAGTCTAGAGCAAACCGTGTGGTATCAACAGAACAGCAAGATAATAAATTTGTATTCATAAATCACTAAATGTGTGGTAATGTATTGGAACTGCAATAGGACTCTAGCACACTGAGTCATATGGTAACTATGTTTCACTTTTAAGGAATTTCGAAACTGTTTTTTCAAAGTACCTGCATCATTTTACATTCCCACCAACAATGTATGAGAGCTCAAATTTCCCGACATCCTCACCACTGCTTACTGTTGGTCTTTTTGATTATATATGTCCTAGTGGATGTGAAGTGGTGTATCATTATCATTTTGATTTCCATTTCCTTGGTTAGTTGGAGGATTGAGTGTGTACTTTGTACTTTTTTTCTCTACGCAGCAGATCAAGTACCTGCTGAGGAAAAATGCACTGCTGAAGATAAATATCCATTAAAAGAGCAATGAAAGTAAATGTTCAAGAAATATGTAAATAATCTGACAAATTTATCATCATCAAATGTGTCAGCTTTGCTTAACAATTTCTGCAGGAAAAATAGTTACCATTTTTTTGGACTTTCTCTATAACTATTTTGACTGTATTAGTAGTCCTACTTTATATCTCCCAGTATTCACACCATTTTATGACTTGTCAGTGCCCCTCAATAAAGAGGTGTTGCCTAGTTTCCAAATTCTTGCTTGTTGATTTCCATAATTTGGCAATACTATGTGGCAGAGAAAGTAGTATGCCATTTCCAAGTCTAGACTCAAAAAGCTCTATGTGTTTCCACTGTGTTCCTTGGCCATTGCCCTAAGAGTCAATCTTCTGGAAGATAAGAAAACTGTGAAACATTAAATGCTCCCAATCACTTCAGTCAAGGTTTCCCCAGACTGTAAACTTACCAGTGAGCCCAGCCAATATCACCTGACCCCTGGCTTAGTCATTCATAAGCTATAAACGATTGTTGTTTGTAGTCACTGAACTTTTCATTTGGTAGGCAACACTAACTACCTAATAAAATACTAATCACTATGTTAAGTATTACATATATACTAAATACAATAGCTATAGGGCGCACTATTCTTTCATATTCAGCAGTTAAAGAAACCTAGGCTCAGAGGCAAGCAACTTTATGAAATACGCAGTATGTTAAAATACAGGAGTTGAACCTTGAATCGCTCATTTTAATAACCTCTTCCCATACCACTGCGTACCAAGGTTTTATTGTTCTGAGACCAAACTGCTTACAGTTCTTGGAATCCTATTA
Organism: Solenodon paradoxus; assembly: GCA_004363575.1. Lineage (NCBI taxonomy): Eukaryota > Metazoa > Chordata > Mammalia > Eulipotyphla > Solenodontidae > Solenodon > Solenodon paradoxus. Next base: position 1,291,987 of record RJWH01000112.1, on the reverse strand, counting down.
ATTTTGCCATCCTTATTTTAGTCACATATTCAATGTTCTTATTTGAGACATCTGATCGCATCATTACTGGGACTCTGATAAAGAAGAAATATGCCATTTAATAGTAACCCAAAGATAGAGTCTTCCTTCAAAGTCAGTTTTGCCATTTTTTTCACAAAAATGTATTAAGTATGTTATAAAAAGGCCCCACTGAAATATTAATTGAAGTTCAAGTGCTCAACATCTAATTTGTTTCATTTTGAGATCTGGGTGGACTGAACTTTTTGCTCTAAAAGTACATATGCAGAGTACAACTACTAAAGTTACATTCATTTCTAAATCTTCTGACTCTATAAGAAATTAAAAGAAGTAAATGCAAAAATATCCTTTTACTTGTTCTGCCTACTTGTTTCTCTTTGTTAGTCTCTGTCTCATGCATCTCCTTATTTTATAGTTTAATCCATTTTTATTTTTATATCAGTATAATTTCTATTATTAACTAATATAGCTTGCTTTGTTTGATATTTTCAAGATTACAGCTCTTCTCAATGTGAATATTTGAATAGGAAATGATCAACAGCTAGCTTCCTAATTTTTTTCAGGAAAGTCAAGGTCTTTCTTTTATAAGCATCTGACTTTTATAAGCATAGGACAGAATTCTAATGAAAATTAGAGGTTTTAATAAATCACTGTCTATGGCCTGTGCTGTGGCCTCTCTTTCCAACATGGTCATAGTTCAGCATATGGATGCTTCCATGATTTTTAAAGATAGAAGTCTAGAATATAGCATTTCATTACATCTGATTTATTAGGTATTTATTTGCATTTAATGATGACAGGTTTGAAATCTTGATCTTTGACTCAGAAAATATGAATTAACATACATTTTTACTATACTTATCTTTGTACTATATGTAGTTTTTACCACCATAAATAAGACCTCTATAAACATTTTTATGTATGGGGTTTTTTTATGATGTCTTTTCATTTTCCTTGGGTGAAAATTTAAGCATAGGTTTGCTAAGTTGCGAAGTCGTAGGTAAGTACATTAAAAGGAAGAACCAAAAATATTCTCCAAAACTACTCTTTCATCTTTCACTCCCAATAATGAATAAAACCTACAATTACTCCTCATCTGGCCAAATTTAATTGATTTCAGTCTTTTAAATTTTAGCTGCTATACTAAGTATGTAACAGTACCTAGTTATAGTTTTAATTTGTATTTCTCTCATGTCTAATGATATTAAGCACCTTTCTGTGCTTATTGCTCTTTTTTATGTTGTGAAGCATTTATTCAGATCTTTATTTTCTAAAAATCAGGTGGTTTGTCATGTGCTATGCAGTTTTAAAGTTTTTAAAAATATATTCTGAATATGTCATTTCTTAGATTTACAGTTTTTTATAAATTTATTTTATAGGTATAGTTTTTTATAGTTTGTGGCATGTGCTTTCTAATTTCTTTATTATAGTAAAATGTACATTACACAAAATTTTCCATATTAAACATTCATGTACATCTTTATACAGTGTACCCAACATACATTTATAACCACTTTGATGCATTTGTCTTGCAAATCACATAGAAAATAAAAAAGAAAAGTTACAAATCAAAATATAATAATACTTGCTTTTATATACCTTTACTGGAGGTCTTTGTTCTTTTTACATTGCTTTAATTATGTCAACCTACTACCTTCCAACCTATACACTTTTTAATGAAAAAATGTCTGTTAATCTTACTGAAGATCCTTTGTGCATGAGAAGTCGCTTATTGCTGCTCTAAAGAGTCCCTCTTTGTGTTGACATTCAACAATTTGATTATATCTTAATGTGGTTCTCTTTGAGGTTATCCTACATGGCAGTTTTGAGATTCTTTGATTTGTAGATTACTGTATTTCATCAAATTTGGGGAATTTGGGGCTATTAATTCCTCAAATATCCTTCCTGCCTTTTTTCTCTTTCCATCTCTCTGATAATACCATAATGAATATGTTTGTATATTTAATGGTGTGCCAGAAATCCATTACAGTCTCTTAACTTTTTTTTTCCATTTTTAATTTTGGTCTGTTTCTCAGATTAGATAATGTCAATTATCAATCAAGTTCACTGATTTTGTTTTCCACTTGCTCAAATCTTCTGTTGAACCTCTCTATAGAATTTTTCATTCCAATTGTACTTTCAATTCCAGAGATTGTTGTTTGGTTGCTGTTTATTATCTTTATTTCTTTACCTACTTTTTAATTTGTTCATAAGCCATTTTCTAGGTATTTTTTAGTCTTTATCCATGTTTCTCTTTAATTCTCTCAACATATTTAAGACAATTATTTTAAATTCAGCATCAAAGCAATTCAATTAAAAATAGATAAATTGAGTAGATATTTCTACAAAGAATATGTACAAATGGTACATGAACAAATAATCAAAGTCATTCATCATTAAGGAGATAGAAATCAAAACACAACTAGATACTACTGATAGTTATAAGATGACCATACTTTTTAAAAGAAAAATAAAATGTATTGACAAGAATGTAAAGAAACTAGAACCCTTATACATTGCTGGTGAGACTGTTACAGTTGCTCTAGAAAAGAATTTGGTAATTCCTCAAAAAACTAAATGTAAAATTACAATGCCACCCAGAAGTTCTACTTTTAGGTATGTAACCAAAAGAATTGATAACACACATTCAAACGAATTTATACAAATTTTCATTGCAGTATTATTTATAATAACCTAAAAGTGAAAAAAATCAAGGTGTTTTTTAGATGACTAGATGAACAAAAAAAGGTATTACATGCAATGAAGTATTTTTCAGCATAAAAAAAAAGGATTTTCTGATACCTTCTAGATAGAGATAACCCTTAAAAACACTATGCTAAATTAAATAAGCCAAAAGCAAAGTAGCTAATATGTATGTTTCCAAATCTAAGAAATATTTTGTTTAACTCTTTATCTACAGAGGCTAATGTCTAAGCTATCTTAGGGACGGTTTCTATCCACTTATTTTGTTCCTTGAATGTCCATACTTTCCTGTTTCTTCATATGCTTTGTGATTATTTATAACTGGACGTTTGAATATCATCATGTAATTTTGGAAATTCTATTCTTCCTTTTATCCACGGTTTGCTGTTTCAGTGATTGCTGAGAACCATAGTAATCCATTGTTTTGTGACTTTTCCCAACATTCTTGCAGAGATTTTATTCCTAACTGTGTGCAGTCATTGAAGACTCATTTTGTAGGAGCCGGATCACCGCCATGACAGGCTCCGGACAGAAATAGCTATAGGTCTGAGTTACGCTTCCTGAAATAAGAACCCCGTTTCTTTCTGGCCCTGAAACTAGAAATTCCTTAGAGAAGACATACCCAAAACCTGGGGCCAAAAGATACTAAATATGTGAATGCTTCAAGGTCTGGAATTGTACCTTTCCTTAGAGATGACATACCCGAAACCAGGGGCCAAAAGATACCAAATATGTGAGTGCTTCAAGGTCTGAAATTGTAACTAATCCCTTGCTCTGTAACCTTGGTTATAAAAACCCAGCTGAAACAAAGCCTGGGGTCTTTGTCTGACTCCAGTGTGCTGGAGGAGGCTCAGACCCCAGCTAGCTGGAAATAAAGTTTCCTTTTGCTTTTGCATTGTTGACTGAAGTGTGTGTGCGTTTTCTTGGGAGGACGAACGCTGACCCTAACAATTTCATCTGTTTGTGTTCAGCTCATGAGCTCATGGTTTGACAGAGATTTCATTAAATGCCTGGAGACAAAAGAAAAAGAAAAAGAAGAAGTATGAGAGTGAGAGAGAGAAATAAATATTTCTCCAAATCTTTGCTGAATGTCTCTCTGCTGGGCTCATTCTTTAAAACGTAACCAGGTTATAACTTTAACTAGGGATCAGTATCTGCTTAGGTTCTTAGATGTTTTCTCACTGTTGATTTTACCTTGTGTATGCCTGAGTAAACTCAGAATTTTGTGACACTGGTATACTTCTAAAAAATGAAACTCTTTTTATTTCCCTTCTGTGTGTGTTAGTCTAAAAACAGGATCACTAATCAAAAGTAGTGTACTGTAAAAATTGAGACAACAGTATAAAATATTGAAAAGTATGTGAAAGGATATTTTCAAGTATGAACTGGTAATGTGAACTTAATTTGCACAAAGCCGTTACTAATGCCAAGAAAAAAGAACCCTCCACCTCCACATCTAGCCCCGGATAGTATCTTTACTGAAAAAATATAGAGTACAATGAGTCACTACTTGGTGAGCTTGAGTTTTAAGATACAATGTTGATTCCCATGATAACTGATTTGGGAACAAAAGGGCTTTTGAGTTATAATCATTTTACATTTTGAGCCCAAGATGCTGGTCTAAAAATAGATATTGCAGAATGTATGACCTTTTGTCTTCCCTTTCCTTGCTTTCTGAAATTAGATAAGGATATTTCAAGGAATGAAAAGAAAAAAGACAGTGGAAGGAAGTGCAATAAGATCAGACTTGTGACAGACTTTCTGAATAGAGCTGTATCCGGCTGTCTCTCTTGTTTTGTTATGGGCAGTGGTGAAATATCCCTATATAAATTTGAATATCTGAGAATGGAGAGAGTTTTACCCTGCTCCCACACCCAGATTCAGGAGTTTTCATTGGACTTCTACGATTCAAGATACATTTTTTTTTTTTAAGTATATTGCGTATAAGTCGAGGCTGATCCAGGCAGCATACTAATGTTTCTATTTGGCTTCATGAGAGAACAGCTTATATTTTTCATGTCAATAAAATTGCAGATATTAGAAGTATAGGAATGGAAGGGTGGGAGGGAGGGAGGGGTATACATTGAACAGGAAGGAGGAAGTGAGAAAGAGAGAGAGAAGATATCTGAAAGAATATTTACCTTATATATGTAACAAGAGGAACTCCATGGAGTTGATGCCACCATGGACAGATACAAAAAATGACCAAGTGATTCCACCTGACACTATAACAATGTTTTTTCAAATTAATTTTATTGAAGAGACATGACATTATAACAGGAAGTAAGGCATACATCATAGTAAACAACATCTGTATATAACAACAATTTAGATGCCACCCAAGCTACAATGAATAAGAAAGGACCAATAATTAGCTAATTATGTTTACATGTCACTAAACAAAAATCTAGTGAGTATAAACCAAAATTGTATTGTCTATTATCAGGAGGAAGAGGCACTTATGGGGTTTAATTATATTCACAGAAAAAAAATTACTCTTTTGCACACATAGGTACTTGGCTTATAAAATTAAAACATTTTTGAACTAGAAGAAACCTTACAGGTTCCACTTCAACCTTCTTCTTTAGCCAACAAAGATGCTAAAATGGAGAGGTTAAGAGACTGCCACAGACTTACTCATATAATTTAAAATTAGGTGGAAAATCAATCTAGTGTAAATCTGAGTTTCAAGTTTATTTTGCCTGACACGATACATGTACTACAACCAAAAATTATACCAGATATTTTCTAGACAGATTTTTAATCTTTGTTTTCATATAATTGCTCTAATATATGCTATTTCAAAGCTTTACTGCTAAATTGATTGGTACAGGTAAGAATGAATAAAAATCCTTTGCATTCTTCTGGTGTTTTGTTACAATTGTGTTCCTTTTGTTGCCAAAGCAGAAGTACAAAGCATACAAAAATATAAATTTGGGGGCCTTTTTGTATTTTATGCCATCCTAATCTTGATAAGTTTGTTTATATAATCACCTTTCATTTCCTAATATCAAATCTGATTTTCCTACATTTACACTTCACATATTTGCAAATACGTATTCCGTTATAAACCATTCTTTCCTTGCATCGATAGCTATTTTACTTATATGATCATTATCATTTAATGTAATTCTCTTTTGGAGTGGTCCTAGTAATTCACCTACCTATTGTACTAATCACAGGAACCATTAATAATATTGAACAGAAACTAGCATTTTCAAAGGATTTTTCTATTCATTAGTGCATTCTATACTCAAAACAATCCAATAAGGTAGAAATGATTTAAAAAAAATAAGGATAATGATAACAACAGTAGAGAAATAGTGGTAATATGATAATCATTCTCAAAGATAACTTAAAAATCAAAATCTTAGGGAGTTTAAATGGTTCAAGATCAAATTGCTGATATTTCATATGTAATATATAATACACATATTTATCAGCTGAAATATTAACAGATTTTATTTTAGAGTAAAACAATCTGAAGTATAAACTTCAAAAATATAAATGTAAAATGATTTTTTAAAAAAGCAAAGTGATATTATTTAATCATGAGTAGAGAGGAAAAAACATGGATTTAGCCATACTGCCATAAAGGTCCATCGCAAAAGTTCTAACTCCTGCTGAGGAATGAAGAGAAAAAATATTCACAGGAATAAGAGAGAAATCAGACACATTCTGTCAATCCTGTATTTTGTTGTTAGAGTGACTTAGTGATATTAGATGTTAATGAGAAAAATAAATTCAATGGTATTATGAATTTAGACTCTGGGTGCAGTGTTCTAAAATATATATCTGTATATACAGATAGTGATGCCAAGAGGTTAGAACTGAAGATATTTGAATATTTTGTGATTTACATTGAAAAAAAAAAGCATGTATCAGAATTTTGCTTTTGAGTGAAATATAAAGGGTTGCAATAGGCCAAAGCTTCCACTTCAAAACAAAACATGTATAGCAAAAAGAAATCTAATTTTAAAGACACCAAAGAGCTGTTAAAACAGCCAGGGATCAATTAGCTAAAGCTCAAAAGATGTAAAAGTCCTTCCTAGAATTTCTTATCACTATTTCCTACTTTATTTTCACTAATAGGATTTATCACTACCTATCTCACTACTTATACAGTTCACAATCACTTATGTGAAACTCTTAGATTCCAATATATTTGAGAATTCATATGTTTTCTAATTTTAGAAAAACACTGCAGTGCATATATCCCACTTCTGGTACACTTCTTTTAGGACCCGGAGAAGCATCCCAAAATTAACCCATTAATATTTATATAATAAAATAATTGTCCACTTTAATTCTTATAAATTAAAATTACCAGCAATCTTTAATTCAGGTCAGGCTTTGCCAGGAAAAATTGAGGTTTTCAAAAGTTTTAGATTTCAGAATTGTACAAAAGAGAGTTTAGAGGCATATGCTTTTGTTGTCATTAATATCCTTCTTACTCAAATAAAAGTTCTGGGAAAGAAGGGCACTTCTTAGATTTAAATTGTGATAGACAGAGATCCTCTGAGGAAGCATGACTCATAAGTTGTTCTCAAATGAGTGAATGATGGTTTACATAAGAGATGCCCAAGAAACAAAAATGTATTGCTTTATCAAACCCAAAACAAACCTGAGTACTGTTTATCTACCTTAGCTACTGAGTCATGAGTAAATAAGGACTCTTCTGGTCAGTAGATTTGGGTTTCTTGAAAAGTTACAGCACTGATATACAATGAGATAAAAATAACTGCAAATGTTTAATGTTGTTGTAGCCTGGAAATCACAATATAATGAAATTTCATATATTTTCTATTGAAAGGTGGAAATAATTCCCTCATGAAGATGATCTCTCTCTGAGCCTTTCATTTAAAATGCACCACTTCTTCCTAGGGAATGTCAGTTTATAAACAGAATATTCTGCGTGGAAAAAAAAAGCAAGGAACAGAGGTCATTCCAATACACAAATATATACCAACAGCCCATTTAGCAAGAGAACATAGAAAAGAAAGAATATAAGATTTAAATTGCATCCATTTAAAAGACATTTCTTAATACAAAATATATCAGTTTTCATGATACTATAATCTTTGTGCTAAATGAGATCTTGGAAGGTCACACAGGACTTATGCCTAAATCATTCAGGGTAAGTGGAAAGTTATATAGCAGTTTTTTAAATAAAGATTTAAATAAGCACAATTTGTACAAATGCACCAATCAACAAGTTTTTATATTACCTTATGGAATGCCTAGAAGTATATGAGAACTGTCGCCAAGATACAAAAATGAATGAAAACAATGTCCCTGACATTGTCCCTGAATTTGTAGGATTTTTTAACTTATTTTAATGAGTGAATACAACACACATACTGTACAGTAATTTACTGAGGGTTTAGAGGCATGGAGACATCTTCTTTAGGAATAATTGAGACAGGAAAAACAATACGGGCTGGTAAAGAATTGTAGGATTTGATCAGATCCTTTAGGGTGTGGATGAGTGGAAGCTATGTGAAATGAAATTTCCTAATGAAAGGAAAAGTACATGCAAAAATGCTACAGTGGACATGAACATGACAGTGTAAAAGTCTAAGCTAAAATCAGTCCACAATTTTGGTTTCAGGTATTATTACCAGTGTGGAAAAGAAGTTACAAGAGATTAAGCATTGCCAAATCCTTCCCAAGAATTATGATATGGCTTCCAACATGCTTAATACACTTGCTACTAACTGAACAATTAAATTACATAGTCTATTTGCCAGCATTGCCTTCTTCTGACCACAATGTCATGGAGGAGAAACAATAGAGAAAAATGCAGAGTAGTTTTGAGCCATTCAAATAACAACTCTGTGTAAAAAATATTTGATCCTATCCACATTTATAAATGTTACCCCATGTCTTTGACTATATCTTCGTTTCTTTCTCTACATCTCAGCAGAAAGCATATGATGGGGAGGAAGTACTGACGGTAATCATAAAGAACATAACCCTTCAATTTAACCAATGTTAATAGTAATTACAGGCAGGTGACTTATTTTCTCAAAGTCCTAATACAGATTATATAACAAGTATAAATAAATCCAGTAAAGCACTCAGGACAGTCTAGTCTGGCATACAATATGAATTCAAATGCGTCACCTGTCAGTATTATCACTACTAATAGGCTCTATTGTCTAGTGTCATTGAAGAAAATAACCTGCAACGATCTACAACTTTTAAACTTCATTAGCAATATTAAGCTATTCCTAATTGAATTGTAAGCATTTCATAAGCATTTTGATAATTATATGTAGTATTACATAATTTTCTACTTCAAAATGAACCTTATTTTTAAGTGGGAATATCCGTATCATTATTAAAATTCAAATGTAATGACTCAGTGGCACATTAATTCTAGTATGCAGGACAGATGAATACATTCCTGCTGCTCCTAATTTTGAAGCGTAGGGTATGAAGTTGCACATGTACAAAGACCGGGTTACCACATTAATCTCTCCAGATCAGCACATCTGCCTGAGACTTTGGGAACTGTGGTTTTTTAAGTGTAAATGGGTAGCTTGAAGAAATCAGAGGTAGTGGACAATGATGTACATATTTATCCCCTATTATTCATCCTTCCAAAGTTTCTTAAATATCAAGTCTGGATGTTTCTGTTATTTAACATTTACATTTTTATGAGTGATTTGGTTATTGGCTCCAATTTGACCTTGCTAGTAGGAAAGCAGAGTCTTCATGACTTGACAATAATGGAAAATTCTGGAAATTCAACAGAGTCCTTAGAATCCTTATTTTGACACCATAATTTGTAGGACATGTCTCAACCAATAAGAAACATTAGAACAGGCAATAGTTTCAGCTGCCAAAGAGAGATTGCCTCACTGTCTCAGCCATTCTACATGCCACTCTTGCCCCAAGATTTTCTGAATTGAACATATATGACAGATACTCATATTTTGTTAAATGATTCCAATCACACACACCAAAACTTTTGACAATAAATTCAGAAATTTTCATGTGCTACAGTGCTAAGCAGACAGAAATAAATTTCAGTTATATAGATAGTATAGATCACTGTTTTCTACCTCATCATATTAACCCATAAGACACTGCCTCAAAAAGCAAGCAAGAATTTATTTTCAAAGTTTTGAGGTGAAGTGGGATTTTTGTGTGCAGAATTCCCAGTTTCTATAGTATTTACTCATTGATAAAAATATTGAGAGTAACAGAAAATTAGTATTTATAGATTTTTCTTAATCTGTATCTAACACATTTAACTTTTGTGTCACTTACTATTGCTAAATGCGGAAGGATTTCTCCTTAGTTAACTTTAACTCTTAGCATTCTCTAACAAAAAATAGAGCAACTCAGTCTGGGCATTGATATATTTTCTATTGGATTTATATTGTTAATTCTTTTCCCAAAAAGCAACTTCAATGCAAGTGGTCTTTGAACAATTCCTTTCTGCTTATAAAGTTTATAGAGCAGCTTCATCTGATTTTTTCGGCCCTCAAAACAGGCCTATTCATTTTATCATTGTAATAAATTTGAAACTAGGATGTTTGTCTTGTAGGGATTAGGTGACTGGTACAAAACCATATGGCATGTTCCACAGTCAAGGATAGCATGTCCCAGAAGGTATATTCTTTCCATTTCACCACACTACCTCCTGTAAGTGGGAAGTAGTAGACAATATTTTTAAAAATATATAGAATAGGCATACCTTAGTGGAACAACAGTTAGGTCAATCACCTCTGAAAGACACAGGTCATCAACCACTGGGTTCGAGTCCCAGGTCCAAGGACAAAAGTCAACAACTAGTATGGGAATAAAAGAAAATGTTTCTTTCTCCTCTCTCTTCCTGCCTGTCTGCCTACTGACCTTCATTCCTGCCTGTACCTTTCCTTTAAAAAAAAAAAAAAGGTAAAAGATTAGAATAGTTTTTCCTATTAAACTTAAGTTTATCACTAGGCACTCAGAATTATAGTCAATTTAAGAACATGCCAAATTTGTATGTATGCTTACAAATCTTACCACGTTCCAGATTCCAGGATCATAACAGCACATGGCACCAAACTCTTCCAATCCAGAAACATTTGCTTTTAAGTCATTCAGAAGATCATCTGATTCTAGCATGAACTCAGAGATCAGTGTATCCAAGCAAAACCATTAGACCTTTATACATTCATTTATTCTTCATCTGTTACATTTAATGGCAATAGGATTGCTTCCAGCTTTATCACCTGTGATAAGATCGTTAATAACTTTAACATTTCAAAAAAGTCTGACAACTCCATCCCCCAAACACAGTATGTGCCATTCTTAACAATAACAACCAACATAGGTATCAGTAATAACACTCAGGCACAAAAAGTCAGTATCTTTGCTGGCATTAAAGGATCACACCAGAGATGCCATGTGTAGCCTGTGTTCTTTAATCGATCAAGATCCAAGTCTCAGGGATCCCTCCACACTGCTAGTCTATACTCTATTTATTATTTTTAATAAATAGACACATGGATTCAGATTAGAGAAAACCATGCATACTTGAATCATGAAGTCAGCATATAAAGCAACAGAACCTTGAGCTAGTTTAAGAATAAATTGGAATTGGAAACAAATTAATTAACAGAAATACAATAAGATAAAATTTCATCTGGGCTTAAGATATCTTGTGATTAAAACTAAATTGTACAGCTAGATATAAATCTTTTCATTACCAAGAAGTCTTAAAAATTGTCCTCTAATCTAAAAGTTCTTATTTAAAAAAATCTTGGTGTGTCTACAGTATAAGACAGACCTGACTGGATCGAAAGTAGAATTTCCTAATTTCCCAGTTTAAAGAAGTTAAATAACTTCACTGTATTTCAATTCCTTCTCTGAAAACAATTTCCCAAATTGAAAGTTACTTTCAGTATTTTATTAGTCAACCTAGTACATGGTGAGGGCTCAACAAATGACAATTCTAACTTTCTATGAAGTCAGAGGAGAAAATAATCATCATTGCTTTGCTTTGAAACTCACTTTCAAAGTTACAGGGTTAATATTAGATAATATATGCTCTTTAAAATATAGGGGGAAACCTGAAAATGAAAGGCTATAATTTTGAATATGAAAACATGACCTCCATTTCAATTTGTTTCTAAATCTATACAAAAAATTAAAACGTGTATAACATATAGGCCGTTGACTCATCAACTAAAAGTTCAGCAGCCCAGAAGAAATGGAGTGCCCATGGATAAGGTTTTGGGGATCTGACTTTTATCTTTCAAGGAGTATTGCAAACTTGGAGCTAATCCCCAAAACCCCTCACATGTGTATAGTTCTGGACCTGTGAGAGCCAGAGAGATACTTAGTACATACATATCCCCACCACTGAGGATGAAGGAAAAGAACATGTTCACATATGACAGAAAGTATACTGAAAGACAGCTAAATCTTGTGTCCACTGGGTTCCAAAAAATTCACAATAATCTCATCAAATAATTGCTGCCTTGTAAGTAGTACTCTCAGAAAATCACATGGACGTTAATTCATTCTCTTGCTTTTAAAACTCCATCACCCATTTCCCTAAGGTACCGACTGTAATGTCTTATATCTCGAGACAGGAAGTCATACTTCCATTATGTATTGCTTTAATATTTTCCTAACTTCCTTCATATTTTAGAAAGTCAGTATAGATTTTTAGTTCATATTAATGCAGTTTATAATTAATTATGCTTGACCTCATTTGGATCTTTTTTTTATTGGTAAGTTGAATGTCAGTTTTGAAAGAGGTTCAGTATGGTAAAATATTTTAATGTTCATTTGCTATAAATGTCTTCTTGTTACTAATTTTAAAGAGAGTACAAAGTCATTCCTGAAGTTTATAAGATTATATGTTTCTTTTCAAAAAAACAAATTTTAGTTTAGCATGTAATTTTTAAGTTTATCACTTAAGAACTTGCTGCAAGTTTTTATCTTTCATAAATTTTATTAAATTTTATTGGATTTATTGAAGTGATATTACATTATAACATTATGTAAGTTTCAGGTGTGCATCATTATAAATAAACATCTATATATTCTTAATGAAGTTGAAACAACAGCTAGCTACCTGACTCTTCATCTTTCCTACAGAAGACTGAAATATAAAATATATGAGTAAGGTCCTTGTCACCTGAACATGATGGAGTGATATTTATTCCAAAGTATTATGAAGATATATCAAAGGCAGTTTAACTTAAATAACTGTTCTCCTGCTTCATTATTTAGAAAACAAATGTATTTTAGTTGAGTATCTAACCACAAAGACAAAAAGAGCTCTCCCTTTTTCCCCTCCCACAGCTAGGCAGAGGAGTGTAACTTAATGTAAATGGTCTTAATTACAGAATTATTAAGCAGAATAGTTATATGTGACTTCCAGGGTAGTAGAGGAGGCCTCTGCCTTCCTTCTGCCCTCATTTTGCCCTCCTGTGCTGGTATATGGTATGATGCCTGAATCTTATACAGTCGTCTTGACCTAAAAGCCATGTGTTAAAAATGGCTAAGTAATAAGAGTGAAGGATTTGAGTCCTGATGACTATGGAATCTTTGAACTAATATTGGGCTAAACTTACACATTTCATGAATGAAAGAATGACTAACATTTGCCTTATTTATCCTCTTATGTTTGGGTTTTCAGTCACTTGCAACTGAATATATTTCCAATAGATATAGACGATAGCATACCACAAACATACATATACAAAAAATAATTAAGAAAAGCCTCAATTCACATAACAGAGTTCACAATTCTTAGTTAATTGAAATTCAAATATAGACCATATATTATAAATAATATATAGTGAAATTTAACAAAGATCCAAGCCATGAATTATAAAATATGTTTGTGTTCTGGTCTGATTTGGGTTTATTTTCTATTTTTTATCTAAAGCTTATGAATCTCTTTTTGTGTGTCTTACACTCTTCCTTTATTCCCACACCATTCATCAGTAACTGAAACTTCTTAGCAAAGAAACTTAATTATACATTAAGATATCAGTGCCTCAACATTTCTATATTTAATATTGATTCTTCAATCCTTTTGTTGTTGTAATAATTTGCAAAAAAAATCCGTCACCCAGTCTGAACCAAGAATGACCTCTTACTCTATTCTCATTAACTTTCCACTAACTGTCATCTTTGGTACTCTACTTCAGGTACTGCTAACTTTGAAAACTTCCCGTATTTTTTTTTTCATTCTATATAGAATGAGAGACTTTTTTTAAGGTTAGGAATAGTGGCTCCTACATTGAGCAGAGTTTAAATAAGTGCCACTAAGCAGATATATAGATGTATAAATGACATATGTATGATTTCCTGGTAAGAAGTACCAGCTGTTACAGCTGGTTACAGCTCAAGGTTCACTTTTGTCAATTTAAGACTATCTAATGGATGCTATACAAGCAATTTGTCTTTCAATAAGACTGATATGTGGTCTACTCATTTGGTATTGAGAGGATCTCCAGTTAAACCAATTCTTGTGCTCCTTTCAGCAGCAGGCAAAGTAATATGGGAATAGAGTCCAAGATCTAAGATGTTGCTGATACTCTGACTACAAGGTCATCTTTCTCTCTGCCTTCTGCTCACATAAATATAAGTATAAACCACCTGCTTATTTTGGAAAACAATTCAGAAGGACAGTCAGATTTTCAACATCAAAGAGCAATTTTCTTTTTACATGGAACATTTTAGTTTTTTAAGTATTGGTTTCATTGCAACTATTTTCCTGTGCCTTACTTTGTCTCTGCAACCATCTTCTACACAGGGAAAGGAAACCAGTGGACTTACTGAGATTAAATCTTTCATTTGTATCCTATAATCCAATAACCAAATTGCACCATTCAATTTCTCCACAATTTAATTTATATGAGAACACACACTATATTCTGTGTTAGTTTTTCTCAAAAAGCATGTTAACACTTCTAGGATGATCATCATAATAATAAACAAATGTTATTAATTATATATTTGTTGGATAATATTGCACATTACTCTTTAAAAAGTCCCTGTTGAAAAATAATCATGATTTAACTCAATTTAATTCCAAGAATGTTTGCTAAAATGGAAAGGGCATTGTGTCATTAGCCTGAGATGTCAATGTTAGTACAACCTAATTAAATTTCTATTATTTATTCTGATATGTAAAAAGTGGACATTGAAGAAGCATAAAATTATCCTTACATCCAAAATATATAGAAACACTGAAAATATATAAAACACTCATGCAAAAAAAAGTCAGGTAACAATAGAAGGCTGTGCTGATAGAATATAAACTATCAGAAGTGAAAGTAAATTTAAAGTAAGACTGGAATTGTCTGAAGATTAAGTCAAAGTTCTGGGGTCATAAGAGTTTGGACAAGTTGACTTTGCAATATTGGTCTCTAGAAATGACTCTTTAATCAATAATCATATTTGTAGCATACATCTATATAAGGACTTCAAAGTTAAATTTCTTCACCAGAGTGAAATGTGAAGATACAACTTAAGTATATGCTATTCAACATTTCAGATTCAAAATTTTATGCAGTACTTGAGGCAAATTTAACGGTTATTATTATTTCTAGAATTAATTAAAGAAAAAATATCCTAATTTCATAAAGGACACTCATATGTATTACAAAAAAACTATTGTATTTGGATTGTTAATATTAAGAATTCAAACACTAGAGAAAACCTGCCATCTATTATTTGTATGAGTTACTTAACTTCTCTGAACCTCATTTTTCTCATCTATTTAATTGAGATACTATCTTCCTCATAAGGTTTTGTGAAAAGAAACTTTTAGAAAAGTGTTTGGCATGTGGTAGAAAGTGGTATCCAATTATTATTTTTAATGAATTTCATATTATTCCATTCTGAAAAATAAAGTCAAATTTCCTTCTTTTTCAGTCCTCTTAAATTGCAAGGATTGCCAAGTATTATTTACATTTAAGCTTGTCCCTAAAATATCTAAGAAAATGAAGAGGTTAATTAGACTCTGAAAAATGTTAAAATATTAATGTCACTTTAGTCAATGCATTTAATAGTGTCTATCATTAATTAATCTAACAAATATGAACTAGAATTAATAATTTGTTTACTTTGTTTTAACCTTGATCACCTGCTATCTCCTATGTCCATTCTTCTCCCCAAACAGGAAAGTGATATAGCTGGTTAGTGGAGGAAAAATATAAACAGGATCTGTTAGAATGCCTGGAATACAAGGTAACCATATAGCTATTAATTCAGTTAAGTATAGATATACTTGAGTGAAATGGAAAAGTGAGGTAGTTGCCAAGATAATGTGAAGTAGAGATTCCTGTTTCTCGGGTTCTCTAATATGTATCTTACTAACATATTTATTTGGCAGAAGTTTAAAAGATTCAAGCCCTGTTTCAGATCTGCAATTCAAACTGTTGTTGCACATAATGACAGGCATTCAGGTAAATCTTTTGTCAGAAAGAGATAACTAAATAACATGTATTTTCTTCCTTCAAAAAATTTTTCTTCATAATTTTCTCTTAAATACATTAGATAATAATCTGAACTATAATTCCACATAAACTCTTAATATATATTCCAAATGCATTTGCCAATCTCTTTCTTTTAATCCATCAAAACAGTATCTCAAGAGTGCTCAAATAATTTGTACCAATATTTTATTTTATTGGAACTATACTGCTATTGATACATGAAATGAGAAGATTAATGAAAGAAATTTACAAAACTATTCAAATCAGATATTCCAGAAATACATTTGATGGGGGAAAAAAGATTTTAAAATACTCATATATATTTAATCATGATAGCTAAAAGTATCATTCGTTAGCATTTAACTTCAGTGTTACTAAATGACATGGCACTTATCCCTCTATATCTCACAAACTGGTATATCTTCAGATCTTCAGAACAAAGAGGATGCCCTATCTTCATGTTTTAGTACATTTATCCAGAAGTCCCTGGAACATGCTGCTTAAAAATGAGTCATTCTTACATGAGTACATTAACCATAGAAAATTTAACGAGTCAGACTTTTTTCATCACAAATCAAATGCATTACATAGTGGGTTTTCATTTATTGTTTTTAGAATGTTTGAGAGATAGTCAACCTATATAGAGGTTATATAGACATGTGGAGAGAGAAACATGGCAGAAAACAGGCATTTGAGGAATTCCAAGGGCATTGGAGATGGCAGACTCTGTGGCAAAGATAAGAGGGTCTGCTAGCTTATCAGGCAAATCACAAGTCTTTGTTCCTCCATGGAAGGTGGATTCAATACATTATCTGTGTCTCTGTGTATTTCCCAGCTAAACGTATCACAACTTGACTATATATTAATCAAATATTATATAGTTTTCTCAGTTTATGATTAACTGATTTTTCTGGATGCCTGCATTCACTGGGTGACAATTTACTCCTGTTTGCAGAAGTGCTATCCAAAAAATAATATTCGGCAAAGATGAAAGAATCAAAGTCAAAAAATCACAATATGACACTATTTTTTGTTAAAATAGAAATAAAATGTCTTCACTTCTCCAAACAAATTAACAAGGCACAATCACTCCTTTCAAAATATACTGCCTACAATACATGACAACACTTAACATTTGCTTAGGAATGCAATAATTATTGACTTATAGTCATAAAAAGTGCCATATTTCATTTTTCTTTTATTTCGTTAAAATATTTGGAATAAATGCCTCAATATATGAAATATACTTAAGAGACAATATGGTGTTTAGGATCATAACTGGATTATTTAGGATCCACTACTTGACAATAATATGTCCCTAGAAAAGTCTTCAATTTCTTCACAATTCAATTGCCTCAAATATCAAGAAAATACTACCAACACTCCACAGGGTTATTGAGAGGATTATATAAATTATGCATATATAGTGGTTAAAACAGAATGACATATATTATACACTCAGCAAATTGTATTAATTATTATCTAGTACAAATACAGGTTAGCTGTGTTACTGTGGAATTCCACATTTTTTTTCCAAAACATAAATGGACTTGCTGACATTAGTTTAGACTATTGAAAAATAGAAGACTAGTACATGTACAACAACCTAACTTGGAAATATGTATCCTCTTCACTTTTGCCTTTAATTTCTTTGCTGTATAGAAGAAAAGAAGAGGAAGAGAAA
The DNA here is from genome assembly GCA_004363575.1 of Solenodon paradoxus. Classification (NCBI taxonomy): domain Eukaryota; kingdom Metazoa; phylum Chordata; class Mammalia; order Eulipotyphla; family Solenodontidae; genus Solenodon; species Solenodon paradoxus. The sequence goes on along the minus strand of RJWH01000112.1, from coordinate 1,274,122 downwards.
TATACAGAGTATTGTCTATATATTGATCCCTTATTCACTTCATTTCCTTGTTTTCTTGTTGATACCAAACCCCTGAACTCACATTCAAGTAATTTTAGAAATAAGCAACATACGTAATAAGCAATTTGTGAGTTAAAACATGATTGATTTTGATGAATTTCACTAAGCAAATATATTTATTTTGCTCGTGATACTAGTGAATAAAAACATCTTCATTGACTACCTTCTTCATGTCCTTCCTCACCCTTACCCTAAGCCACTGTCCATATTTGTTGTCAGCACACACAAAAGCATCACAAGATAATCATCTGTCATTTAGGAAGTAAATACAGCTTTCTTTGCATTGAGATCTTGGCCTGTAGGTGCAATGAAGAAAATTTTAAAAGACAGACTTTTTATTCATATGAATAAATGATGATTTCTCAAGTCACTAAAAATCAAAACCAATCATAAATTCAACTTATTAGTGATAAAAAGAAAATTTCAAGTAACTAAATGACAAAGACCCTAGGCTCATTTTTATCAATCTTCTTCCCCTCTTCCTACTAAATATTTTATTAAGCAACCAATAAGAATTAAACTTACTTTCTGACATTTCTGATTTTAATTTCACCAGTATGGAAGAACAGAATACACATACACACACACACGTATATGACTAAGACTGAATTATCAGACAAATAGTCAAAAGGAAGGTAGCTAAATGGAAAAAAATAGAAGCTCTTTGGAATCTGGATAAAGTTGATGTACTAAACAGATAACACCAGTAAGGTGTACTTGCCAAAACAGGTCTAAAACCATAGTAGGTGACATAAGATTGATTATATAAAATTGAGAAATAAATATATGGTCCATTATATGGAAAAAGTCTTATGTCCTGAATACTTTCTGTCTTTTCTTTCAAGGTCCCTATCACTAATTTCTCTCTTTGTTCTCTAAGTGATAAACTACTATCCACCCTTCAAGATTCAGCTGAAACGCTCTGTGAAGACTTCTCTGATTGCTTGTCTGTAATGGATGAGCTCTCTTCTAACATTCCTTGGTATTATGTCCATTCTTGATGTACAGCACTTTCATATTGTGTTTGTGTATGTGTGTGATTAAAGTTTCTAGCTATTCAACAGATAATAAACATCTTAAGATAAAAGATTCCATAGCACTCATTTTTGAATATGTAATCTGTAACAGAGAACTCACCCCATAGTTACAGCTCATGAACTATTTTTTAAACACTACTTTTTATGATTACCTCTTCCTCCTTAGATCTCCTATGTAGAATATGCTATGGAAAATCATCAATTGTGGATATAACACCTCAAATACTCCACCCTAGTCCTCTCACTGGAAGATTCTGCTGAAATTTATTCTACTTATTCTACTACATGTTATCTACCCCCTCCTTCTTTCAGTAGGCTTCATATTGCTCATTCTCTTACAATTAACTTCTCTAGTTCTTCCAAGATGAAATAAACATGATGCATAAAATGCTTGTTTTCTAAAAGTAAAAGCTTTAATAATTTCTTTGCCATTCTTCCTTATGACAATGCACATTTTTTTAAAGGTGACAATGGAGATAGCAATGCTTGTATTGTTAAACCCATAGCAGATATTTTAATGATCAGAATTTTACCCAGACAAGAAGCTACCTACTCTATCCAAAACTAGAGATGAGTGATAAAACTATGTATTTGAAAGAAATTGGGTTAACTTAAAAATTAATCAGATAAATCAGACTTTAGGAGAAAAAGAATCATACTACTTGAGAAATAAAAGTTCTATAAATGGCAGAATTACCTCCTGTTCCTTTTAAAGATAATGCTCTTGAATTTTTTACCAGACAGGTGCATGAGAAAAACAAAGGAAATATTATAACCTCAAAATATATTTATCCCCTCAAAATTTCACCTTAACCTCAAAAATGGAACTGCAAGCAAGGTTTTATGGAAACCCATATATCTTTCAAACGCTGGACATCAACTATTTTATTGATCTGAATGACGAACTATCATTGATATCTTTAAAAGCTTAATATACAACTGGCTTCAAATAACCTCTCTTCAGTCTTCTCACAATTTGTTTTTTTATTTGCAACATTATTTTTAAAATAGACATGTACTACAACTGGATTTGGAAGTAAAGCTTCCATTTAAATTACAAAAGGCAGTTTCTAAGAACCAGTTAAACATTAATTTTACTATCCCTAGCCATATAAGAATTAACCAGCAAAGAAGGGATGGTTAAACCTAGAAGTCAAGATTTTGCAGATGCTGTGGTTTGCCTACTTCTAGGTAGTAGTAGTACTTGAGCCTCCCCTTTGTCCGTCTCTCTCAACTGTTTTTTTTATTAACAACCCACTGCTTCTTTTTCCAAACTACCAATCGACTCTCTGGAAATTCAGCGCTGCAGTATCTAAGGTGCCTTCCCTTCATATGATGCTATTTCAGACACCGACTCTAACAAAGGTCATGCTTAAATTAAAATTAAATCTCAAATCAAGATGTTTAAACTCCTCTCTTACTTTTCAGAAGTATTAAAGGCCACTACTCCTATTCAAATAGCAGGCTTTAATTTTATTTTAATTACCATTAGCGCCTTTCATTCAGGGCAAATTTCACTTGGTTTACACATAATTCATTCTCTTACTGCTTTAATTGATATCCTGAATATTTATTTTACCCAGTGGCCTGTTAACTTTCAAAGCTATTTTTAGCTTCTGCTATTCTAAATTCACTTGAAATTTCCTCAGGGGTCAAAGAAACAGTTTCTATTGTAATAATGTGCTATTCAATCATTTCTTCTAAAGTCAACTTTTAGTTCCTTTAATCCTTTTTTGTTCTTCATTTTCTCCACCCTGGTCCACATGCCTCTCAAATATATGCCAAAATTTGTATCTAACGTTGTTCTCTGAAAGAAGAGAAAGGTTTCATTAATCTTAATGTAGGCCACAGCGTCTGAGAGTGTGGGTAGCCTACTGTTTTTCAGAAAGATGACAGGAATGAATAATGAAAATGGAAATAGAAGCAAGTAACCTGATACCTAACAGGTAGATATTATGTCAAAAGCTATGAAGTAATAAAGTTTCACCAATATCTACATAATGAAAATACAAACAATTTTGCTTCTGTTAGAAACCTGAAAGTTACTTTCAAATTTTCTCTTTATGGAAGATATTTTTATAATCTTTTAAAATGATTATTTTTCTTGATTCTTCTTAATATATCTTTTTCCTTTGTATCTTTATATTAAAAAGTGTGAGTGTGTGTGTTTGCATGCACATGTGTAGTAAGGGGGATTTACATTAGCTTGTGATTCTAATCACCTCTCCCACAACAGGTGTGTCATTTATATTTGCTCTTGTTACCTTACGTTTCTCAGTGATCTCCTCATCTCAGGGTGGTTACCCACCCCTCAATAGCTCTCACATAGCAATAATAACAAGTGTTTCCACAGAATATTATCTGTGTGAAGCAGTTTTCTAAGTCTACATATATGTGTATATATGTGTGTATAAATATTACATGTTTATATACATATATACATGTATGTATAGATTTCACTTAATCATCATAAGAAACAGGCACTTAGATATTGATATTTGTTGCTTTTCTAACATTTGTCTTTCTGTTTTCAAAGATCTCTTAAAAACATTGGTTTAAAAATTCATAAACTCCCATAGTTTTTCTAACAAAAATAATGATAAACTTAAGATCCTGAGGAAACATAGCAAGACCTTTCCCAGGTCAGTAGTGTATGTTTGATTTGTACTTTATTTTCCAAAGCACATAATTAGAAGACTTTAGAATATTTTCAATTCAAATATCATTAACTTATTAAAAAAAAGTGTGCCTTTGAACAAAATATTTCAACCTTAGGAAAATATAATACCTTAGCAAATGATAACCATTCTATTACAGCAGACATTAATTGTTTTACTTCTTATCCTCATTCATGTTATGTCAGTTCCATCTAAAGGTTAATAGCAAAAAATTCTGCCCATGTCATTTCTTTTATCCTTTAAGTTTCCTCCACTGTTCATGCTCCCGACCCAATTCACTTTTTAAGCTACATACTGTACTACATCCTCTCTCAGTGTGTACATTTGAAACAGCTGAGTAATTTGTTTCTTTTATTAGAGTTTTTCACGTCACAGTATAACTAAACCTAGGCCAGTTGCCCACCACACAAGAGGCCAGTACCCATGAGAATGGGTTATTGGTGAAAGGAAATTAGGTTTATTATCAAGAAGTGCCAGTCAAGGAAGTGGGAAACTGCTACGTCTCAGATCCCCTTCCCGGAGTGAATGCGCCATGGAGATTCCATAGGCAGAGCACATGTGCAGGAGCAACAGAACAGTGAGATCTTCATAGCTGTGATTGCTGACCAGCTAGCACCAGTAAGTGTCTGCTCACTTGTCAAGCAAATCAAGATTACTCTTGCCTCTGAACAAATGGTTCAGGTCATTTTCTGTGCCTCTTCCAGGTTTAGTTAATCTGCAAGTAAATTATATATTAATTAGATGTCATTGATTCCTCAGTTCTCCTGGAGAGCTAGGTATGGGTCCCAATTTACAGCCCTGTTACAATAGGGTTTTGAGAGTTAAATGATGTATGGTTTTGCATTCCCTCCCTGACAGCATCAGCACACCATACTTGTGTACAGTATATGAATAAAGTTAGTTGATAGGATTATAGTGATGTCCTTCCCTTCATCTTCAAACCAAGCATTAGGCTATTATGGAAGAATAGACAATTTCCCTAATTTTTTAAAGGACTTCCATTATCTCCACTTCTCAATGAAAGATCATCTTTTCATTAAAATTTTCTATACCTGCTCTTTTCTTTTTTCCTTCCTATGCCTCTTTTAGTCTTTATATTTTTCCCTCCCTCAGTTGAAATGTATACACAGTCTTACTTCAGCAATGATTTTAGGATTAAGTAAAAAACTTAGTGTATTTAATAACTTCCTTAATTAGATCAAGTTTCAGAAAAGTTAGTTTGCAGATATCTCCATATATATCTTTCTTTCCCAGTCTGAATTTGCCTCATTTCTAAACTTGTAATTTCTAATGGGTGGAAATCTTAAAGCAAAACAATTAGACATGTAGATGGTATTTAGAGCAGATTATAAAATGAAGACATTTGAAGTATTGCCTTCTCCAAAGTGCCAGTTTACCTTATCAACACTGGCAAAGTAAAGTTATTCAGGTCACAATGGGGTTATTTATAGTATGAGTAAAACTCTATGAGGTCTTCCTTAATAAGATTTCTTAATATCTTAAATGTTGTACTAAAAATTAAAACAATAAATCATCTTATGTCAAAAGCAATGCGAAATTGGAATTTTCAGTTTCTGATAATGAATTGGGCTGTTCTGTCCTTCAAGCAGAGACAATAAAATGGCACTACTGTAAAGCTATCAAAAGACCATCATCATGATTTAAATCTCTTGATTGGTTAAAGGTAGTTAATTTGTTACTCTACACTTTCTCCTAGAGTTCCAGCCCAGTTAAGATGACAGATATAGTATTAAGTTTTAGTTTTATTTATGTGGAAGTTATCTCCTCTCCCAGAAAGAAATGTGCCATTGATATAATTGAAATTAAATTTCTTGAAGTCAGTGTTTCAAGAACCCACCTATAATTGCTGTGTTATCTGAGACTTTTCACAACCATATACAAAATGTACAAATAGAAACTACAATAGCTTCTTGTAAATCAAAGCATCTTCTTAATTATTAACAAGGTCCACAACAGATTTCTCCCCTCATTCCAGCCTTCTTGACTTCTTCCTTCCTCACTTTCTTTCCACCAAATTTTCTCCCTACCTTCCTTTCCTCTTACCCTTCCTTTCCCTAGAGGTATCATTGAATAGTGGATGAAACATAGACTACTGGAATGGAATGAAAATGATGCAATTTATTAACTGTGAGATCTTCAGTAAATTATCCTCCCAAGTATCAACTTTCTTATCCACAAAAAAAGGACTAGTTATACATATATCACAGTATCATTGATATTATTAAATAAGAAATTGTTGTGTGGAACTTAGGATATTTCAAAATCTCAATACACTTAAGCCATTACTTGAAGATAAAATATTTTCCTGATTTCCCACCTCTCTTTATCCTACTTTTCCCTGCCTTAAAAATATATAGAAAGCACAATGCTAGTTGCTGTGGTAAACAAAAATGCTATTTCTTCATCCAATTAATTCACAATCTACTAGGAAGATTAAAAAATAGCAAATATGGTTGAACAGGACAAAATGAAAGGTTCTGGGTACTGTAAGACAGTTACAGTTACAGTACAGCTTCACTGTGAGGGGAGGGGGGGAGAGAGAGAGAGAGAGAGAGAGAGAAAGAGAGAGAGCGTTCTATAGAAGCTGACAGGGAAATCGAGACTGACCATTCCTTTATGTTTTCTCCCTTTTATAGCAGTAATAGTTAACAATTACTAAACGTGTGCTGAATAATATACATGTGCTGAGCAACTTTATGAGCCTGCTGGCCAGTCAAAGCTCTTATCTTCCTTAGTTTTAAGATAACTTCTGCACAACTTTTCTTCCTCAAATGAAATATTCTTACTATTTGGTCTTTCTAGATGTTTGGATGAGCTGGACAAACTGCTGCTGATTTCATCTGAATTCCATTCAATAGTAGTGGAATTTCTTTTTAAATGCTTCCTTAAAACAGCAAAAGACACAAGGTCCTATTTCCTTCCATCATGTTTTATTCTAGCTTTGCTTTCTTTTCCAATACTATTTGAAATCTAAAATGAAGGAAATTGTGCTTTTAACTTTTGCTTATATAGAAGTTTTTAATCTTTTCAAAACAGATTTGAGTCAGGAACAGAGTGCATAAGTGTTTTATACTAAGTATAGTGTATACTCTACCGTCTCTTTGTATTATTGCCTACTACCTCTCAATCTAGTCAAAATAGTCATGAAAATCATTTTTCCTTTATGTGTAGGAATCCAAAATGCACAACTTAGAGTTCATGAGATTTGAGCAAGGATACAGTGAATATAATATCACAGAGACCTAAACTCAAATGTTTTGTTACTTTAATAAATGCTTTTGTAAGGCAGGTTCATTCTTTCAATCTACACGTATTAATTGAGAGCTTACCATGAACCAGGCATTGTTCTAAAGACTGTAGATGCATGCCTTACATCCTCTGTGCTCAGTTTATAAATCTGTAGCTATCACTTTACTAATCTACTAAAACGAGACAACACAGGGATCAAAACATAAGTTCTACCTGAAATGGCACTGCTTCCTGGATTCACCATATGGAAGCTGAAATTAGTTTCAAACTGAATACAGAGTTTCAGTTTGTGGATAAAACATGAGGATAATAAACTCATTAAAAATAGTCATTTCACCTCCTTTTTAATGCAAAATTATTTAAGCAGCAATAATTTGGAATCCAAAAACAAGATTGTCATCTAGAACCTTATATAGAACCCAACCTTATAGTTAAAAGTGTCTTATAGTTGATTTTGCAATGGCAGAATTTCTCCCAAATGGTAAATATCATTACCAAATCACTCTGTAAAACTGTGTGAAAAGTAACAATGATTGAGGAAGTTGTAAAAAAAAATAGGTAAAATCTGAAGATAGAAGAAGGGTATGCATTTTTATACACTCTATGGATATCAGATTGTTTACAACAAAGAAATGCAGTTGTCAAGGAACTCTTAATAACTCACTCCAGGCAGTCCTTGCTTTCAGAAGCCAATCTATAAAATTCCCTATTGATGTAATTGTGATTATCCAGACTATAAAAACATTAACCTAGGGTCGTTTTACATAGCCAGTTTCCCTAGTGCATTTCAAATAAAGTTTGACTTACACCTAACTTTTCAGAACGGAATATAAAATGAAATAAACCTCCAGTTAACTTTGTCTCCACAATTCAATTTGGAAAAAAACAATTCATGTTTCATATATACTCAGGGGGAAAAGCCATTACTGGACAGTTGTAGACACACTGACCTTGAAAGAACTATTATAGAATTACATCAGTATTTTGTCTGTGTCATGATGGAGTGGGGTTTATTGGGTCAAAGTATGGCTTCATCTTCAGTGTTTTATAGACCAGAAGAGAGCCAAAGTTCTGTAAAGGAGAGTACCTTCTTCCCTATTAAGTTGTTTCTGTGTAAGATTAGATAGGAGACTTTCTGGCAAGTCAATTATGAAGCTTCTCCAAACTATTTAGAAAAGAACACTTTTTTTTCAAATATTAATTAATATAAAAAATTCAAATGAGACGGATAGCAAACTAGATTGGTTCTGATAAGCACACATATATTCAATGGGGCTTAGTATCTCAACATTTGAATCAAAGGCAAAGAGTTTATTAAATGTCAGTAATTTTCAAATTATTTATTTGCTATCATAATATCCCTAAGTATCTGCTAGCTTTTGCCCTAGGACTAGATCATCCCATCCTCTACAATGTCTTTGTCAGGCCACCTGGAATCGTTACAGAATAATCTCTGAGATGAAAATGATTGAGAGGCAAATTTGGACAAAGTGTCAGGTAGAGCTTTCTTTGCCTACAATTTGGGGAATGGGATGACTGCATTACAAACTGAAATTTTTCATGGTCAAGGAAAGGTATACTGAATTCCCCTGAAGATATGCAATTTTCCCCCTGGCTACCACTAGATTATCATTTAAAAGACCACTTCGGAGAAGCAATCCTTAATGTCATTTGTAACCATTTAGCATAATCCCTTACCTCAATTTCAATTTATTCAAACTGAAATAAAAGTAGCTTTAAAAAGAAGCACATATTACTCCAAAATTCTCTGAGAAGAATATCTACATGCCTCAACGCATTGGACAATTCCAATAAAAAATTATTTGTTCAAGTGCTCAGAAAATAAAAAATCTATCATGGAATTAATCACTAAGAGAAGCTTGTAAGCATTTTGCCCTATGTCTTTGGGATCACAATGTAGTAAAAGATGCAGGAAATTATGATAAGGTTAAAAGACAGATTACAATTACACTGAAAGAGGTAAATAATGATCCAAGCTATTCTCTCTAGTCCATAGTGTTGCAGACTATAAACAGATGTCTTCTCCTTTGATGTGGAACAATTAAGCAGGCTTCTCTAAATTGGTGGAAATACTTTTGAACCTTGGGAAATAAGAAAGCATCTGACAGATGCAGAAAGTTAAGCACCTCGGATTAGAGAAACGTCTTGATTAAAAGTGTTGTATCATGTTGAGAAAATATAGCTTCTATAACATTAAAAAAGCATAATAATACCTATGTGTTTACACAAGAAAGTGACTCTGTCACTCATGTCCCTAATGTAAATCTGACGTAGGCAAGTTTTCCTCACCTATCTTGGCATTAGCAACATGTACACTACAAGTTTATCATTTTAGGGACAAGATAGAAGGTGCAAACACCATTTCCTTAACCTGGAAATGACATATGTCACTTTACTCACAGTTCATTGGCAAAAAGTAGTCACTGAGAACCCTTAGAGAAGGGTAAATATCAGGACATACATGAATATCTGGGAAGCCAATGTTATCTCACAAGTTAGGATTTTTTTTAAAAAGTGGTTTTTTTTTTAATGAAGAAAAAACAGGATATGAAGATGAAAAGTTTTTTGAACCAAACTATGTAGATATTTTAACAGCAGTCTGTGAATCTGATTTTTTTTTCCTTCGCTAGTAAGTAAAGGTATGAAAGATTATGGTAGTACAGAAGGCATAATCAATGAGTATACTGTGCATAGCAGTAGAACCTCATATAGCAGATTATAAAAGACAGGAATTAAGGGAGATGATACAATTTCTTCTATTTTGTTTCTTTAAGACTGAAATCGTATGTTTACTTCATTGGTTCCAGAAAAACTGCGTGTGTGTGTGTGTGTGTGTGTGTGTGTGTGTGTGTACCATTCAATGAATATGTAGATAAACATGTCAGACATCATTAGGTAATTGAGAATATAGTGGACAAAAGGACAAAACCTCTACATTGTGGTAGTGGGAAATTTTCTATTTTTTACCTCCATAAGCATTGGAATGACCAAGCTATTAAATCCTCTATGCATTCCTCTCTAAGAAACTATTTACCTAGCTCCCCTAATTCATTTCAAATAACCTCTTAAGCAGAGGTAGAACATGTGTTTTTTAAAATCTTGATGTAAAGTATTAAGCTTAATAAAGCTTATCTGATAAAGACCACAGGAACAAATTTATGGTCTAACAAGACAGCTTTATTTTCTCCAGCAAAGGAGGGCACTTAAAAAAAAATGATGCAATGACTCTCACCAAAGGAAGAGGGAGGATTATTACAGGATTTGCAAGAAGATTGGAGTTGAAGTAACATTTCAATGAAAAAGCTTTAACTGACTCAAAGCAAAGCAAGGATTTGATGTAAAGAGGTTGACATACTGTGTGCACTGTAAAATGGACTCAAGGTTCTTTTTCCTCAGGAACTCAAAAGTTAAGATAAACTTGAAATGTTTTATTCTGAAACCCCTTACCTATCTCTCTAAACATGGGTTAGTAGCTTAAGTTGTCTCAGAGACTCAAATCCTTTATGCAAAATGGGCTAGTCAGTCCACACTTACTAATGTGGTTTCCAAACAGAATTGTTTCTGAGAGCCTATGATTTTAGAAAACAATATTATTCTCACCATTGTGGTTTTTGTAATCAACAAATCAGTTTTTGCAGGTTCACAGTGTCCGTATCCCCACCTCCATTAGAGCTACTGAGTTGCTTCCAATTGCAATGGGCAATAGCATTTATTCCCTTCCTCTAACCAATATCCTCAATATATTGAGAACTATAAGCTAACTGCATGCTGTAAATAATAACAAAGAAGGAAAAAGCCCTATAACAAACAAAATTGGTCCCTTGCTTCAAGGATCATCCTCTCTGTTCATATAAAAATGGTTAATGGAGAGTATATCTTGTGACGCAGGCAGCTGAGACACTGCCATGCAGACCAAGAACCAGGGTTCTGGGGCCTGAAGGAAAAACTAGAATAAACAAATAAATGGAGATGCTTCTTCCTCCTCTTCCTTCTCTCCTTTCTGAAATATTTCTTTCTCCTCTTCCTCCTTCCTCTTTTTAAAAACAAAAATGGTAAATGGATACACTGCAGAACAACCTTTAGATGGGTGATTTCTCTAGGTTTCTGTATTTATTTATTTTTTTTGTCTACCTGACTGATGGAAGTGAAAAGACCAAGTGAATAATTTGTCAATGTTGCTACAGTCTAGGATCCAAAACCCAGAAATGCTGACCTCAAACTGTTGGCTGTTTTGTGTATCCAGTCATACTGAAATTGAAGACATATGGAAAACAGTCTTGATATTAGAAGGAGAATTATTTCTCATTTTCCTCTAGTTGGAAAAACAATTCTCCTTACTTTCATTTATATAATTAGGAATTATCTTTCAAGAATCCTATATAGTCCCATTTTCTCTGCTAATCCTTCCTTAACTATCAGAGGCCACCCTGATCTCTCATCTGTGAGTTACTTTCAGTTAAAATCAGTATCAATCAGAAAAAAAAAACACATTGCCTCCTAAGTGGCTAATTACTAAAATTCTAGATAAAGCAGATTTTACTTGTGCATTTCATGAAGTTTAATTATTTTCTTGTGAATATAATGTCGTGTAAGTCAGGAGTAATATGCAAAGTAAATCAACTATAACTGGTGTTCACCTTGTATTCCAGGAAACTAGCTAAGAGAACTTCAGTAAGTCTGTTGAATAGATGGCTGGGTAGATAGATGTAATTCATTGCATAGTTGGTGATAAGTGACTTCATGCCCCTTTGTCAAATTATATCTTTTAAAGTGGCAATAAATTACAGTTTATGTTCTTGTAATCATTTCAGAGTCACCGATCCAAATAGAATTCTGGATTCCTGACATTTGAAAGGAAACTTAAATTTTGCTCTTTACTCAAGAAGGGTAATGAATGGTCTCCTTGAGAAAAAAGTAGATATAAATACAGGGCAAAGTTGAGTTAACTTAGATCTTAAAAGGGGAAATAGGAAGGAGATTCTAGGAAGAAAATTTTTACTTTAACAAAAAATTTAACCAATTTAGCCAAATTTTTTATGTTGAGATAATTGATTATAACTGAAAGAAGGGAAGATTGCCTGGGAGTAAGGTAAACAATTATATGGCAGTGGTTTTAGTGTGGGGGCGATAAAATTGAAAAAAAAAAAAAGTAATATACATAACAACTAGCTTTCAACTAAGCTTTGGACTTTGATATTAAAAACTAGCTTTCAGGCATACCCTGGTAGCTTAACTGTTAAGTTTGCTAGATTTAGTCCTCATATATCCCAAGGACTCAGGTTCACCACCTGGCACTAGGAGAATGATTGGGATGAACTAAATAAAATTAAGTATTTCTTCCTTCTCTCTCTTCCTACCTACATGTCCCTACTCACCTTCATTCCTGCCTGCACCTTTCCATAAAAAAAAAAAAAAAAAAATTGACTTTCAGATTACTGCAAGTTGTTCATGTAAAGGAAATTTTTAATGGGGGTAATGTATCTTTCCCTTTTTTATTATCATGGACATATATTATGTAAGTGCTAACTGATGGAAACTATAGTTCTGCCCAATTCTTTCATCATTTTGCTCTGAGATTGTATGAGCCACACAGATTTGTTGCATAAATAAAAAAGAAGTACATTTTGGTCACCCTCAGGAGAACATTCAGAATCAATACCCTGAATAGCTAAGAAAAAGGAGAGTTCTCCAGTGCCCTAAGTCAAAGTCAACCAAAATCAAAATGTGCTGGTTCTATCTGACTCACCAGCTATACAAATATGACTCATTGTATGATCTGATCCCAGAGAGAAATAATACTGAATATAGAGAATGCTCTCTACTGCATCAACTGGCCTTTCCCTTTCTCTCCATTCTCTCCTCCTGCTGCTCTCTCCATCCCTCTCTACTTCAATTCCTAGTATTTTAACAGCTACTTTTCCCATAAGGCTTAGCTATCATGCAATTCTTGTGCTCTGAATCAGAAGATAAACAATAAAGAATTTACTTTCCCCTGGGATTCTACAAGTATTGCTTTAAACTTGTTACAGTTCTCATATTTTTTGTTTGTTTGTTTTTGTTTTAATTTTTTAGTTGCATTTGTTTTCTTCTTTCTAGGCTTCTTAGGAGTAGTGCTTCTATATCTCACTTGATATCATCTGTAATGCTTATCAAAGCACCTTATGGATTAAAAACTGAATAAATGCTTACTAAGTGCGCTAAACTAATAAATGCAATTTTTAAAGTCAGCAGATAGCTTTTTTTGCTATTTTCCCACCAAGCATTCACATACTCAGATGTTATTTGAAAACAACAAATTAGGAAATTGACTTCTGGTTATATACATTCAGTGAACTTTTTTCCCCTAGTTTTCCCTAAATATGTTGTGATGCAATTATTGACCGCCTATTGAAAGTTACTTAAGATCTCAAGGGAAGGAATATCAAAAATGAAGAAAGACAATTTTTATGTGGTGGACAGAAGAAGTCAAGAGAGAGTCTAGTCTGAAAGCCTGCAGTCTTTTGGGGAGAAGCTGAAGGAAAAAGGAGCTATGATGTTCCCATATATATGGGTAGGGAACAAAACCAGATACCTAGAACAAAGCAAAATGAAAGTTAGAAACCAGCAGCAAGTTTAACTGGAAATCGGGTTTCTGGAAGGGTGAAATAAAAAGTATGCAATCCAGGATGCAACATAGGTAACTGTTCCCTAATGGTTCACAACCAAAGAGAATGAAGCAAAACTCCTTGGGGGTTTTTTGCAAATTAAATGATAGGTTCTTCCTACTACCAAAGGACAGATGAGATATGTAGAGAGTAATATCTGATGTTGAAAATTTCTCTTCAGAATTCATAAAAATACTAACACATTTGCCCTATCTAACCGCCCCCCACCCCACCATAAACAACTCTCTCAATTAAGAATTACCGAACAGAATAAATAAGTATAAGAGAATTTATCATGGGGGTTAAATGTTGAGTTCTAGAGTAAAAATGTTGTGTTGCCAGGTCTATCAAGAACCTGTATAATCTGGAATAATATTCTTCGACTTTTTGAAGTACAATTTCATTACCTAGTGAATAAAGATAATAATAGTAACTGTCATGAAGACTAATGAAATGATCTCTCTAAAGTATTTAACACAGTGCCTTGCATAGAACAAAGTTCAATGCATATTGACTGTAAATATTAAGAGCAAAATGAATTAAAACCAAAAGCAAAATATTATGGCAATACAGGCTTTCCAGTGAAATCAATGGTATACATAAGAAAATAGAAATGAAGGCCGCACAAGCAGCCCCTAGATATAACTCTCTTCAAAGCAAGTGAGCTAATCCTCAGGGAATGCTATGAGGTCAACTACAGTTCCTTGTTCACTACCTTATCCTCTGTAGTTATCATAACACTCTGAAATATGGTTTTTTAATTGAGAAGAATGTGTCTTTAGCAGACTGTATATTAGTATATACCCTCCTTGAGCAACACAAAAAACAAAAGAAATCTAAAGTGGCAACTTATAAACCAAGTCAGAGGTCCTCATCACAGGCAATGATCTTAGCAGTCATTCTGAGTTACTGAAAATGACAGGAAATAGCATAGGAATCCATCTCCTTAGTCATGTCTGAATAGAAAAGGAAAAATAAAGTAGAAGTCACAGAAATTACTCATATTTACTCTTCAAAAGATCAAAGTAAGTCTTCTTCCTCTCTGCTGTGGATTTCAGCCATAAAGATACCTCAACCAATCATATATTCCTCTGTGCCCATTATTCAATACTTCCCTCGTTTTTTTCTGTACTAGACTTACTATTAAGACAAATAAATATCTAGGTTTCCTAGGACTCTGTGAAACAATGGTCAACACAATGCTATTAAATAATTGCTCCAAATAGAATATGCCTGAGATGAGCAGTCAGTGAGCAAAATTTTACTGAGATGCTTCTTGTATCTATTTACCACTTGTTTTAGGAAATAATTTAATGTATGGAAAATTATTTAAATTACTATGAAATACATTGCTATATGTAACCAATATGATTATAATAATAATTTTTTAAATATTGAAAGTTGACAGTTTTAAAACATGAGTTGGAAATGGGCAATTTCTCTGATTTTATAGATTCAAGGTAGTTCTGAGAAAATATTTGACTGCCATCTCTAATAAAACAAAGTGTCACAAATACGTCACATACATTTTGTCATCCAAGGCTTGAATATGCTAAAACAACATCAGAACTTACATTCAGTGTAACAGAACTAGAGAGACAGACAGGTAGAGCATTCCCTTAACTAGGAAGCCTTAAATAACTCTAATTAGAGCAGTCGAAGTGAGTTTTACTACAAACCAGTTTCCCACAGAGGGTTTAATCAACCTTTCACTAATGAACGCCCAGTAAAGCTAAAGTGTAATCTGTGTGTGCAAAGGGCATGAGAAAAGTACTATCCTCAGAGACATGACTGGCTCTTCACAGAAAAATTCAGAGCTGGTTAAGGGAATTTATACTGAATGTTTTCGAGATGCAGTTTTCACAAAAGATTAGTACATTCACTGGTTTTAAAACACATTTAAGTTTCAACAAAATGGTTTATATTTTCTAGTGGCTGGTCAAAATATATCATAACGCTGTGGTCATTCTGCCAAATATTTGTGTTGTTTAATTTGTTTTAATGGTAACTATAGCATTGGCCAAGGGTACTGAAGATATCTTAAATTTAACCATTAGAAATGGAGGAAAAAGCATTAGAATGGAATAAACTTATAACTCAAAGTTCCTTCATGTTGGCATTGCTCACACAAGTGCATTTAGAAATATGATCTGACAACTGATAAGATACAAGGCAACGCTTGCTGCAAAATAAACTTTCACATGATTGACTTGACTATTCTCTTTTGAAAATAGCCACAATAAATGTCACCCTAATTTCTCACTGATTCTTTTACCAAGTATAGATGTATATAAAAAAATGAATTTCAGCCCCCTGTAAATATTGTTATGGTGATTTTTCAAAGCACTTATCATTGGAACCATCCTCGCAGCAAGGGCAACATAAATTCTGGAGAAATGAGATTGTCCCACAGCTACATTGAGAAATAATCTGGGGTGCCATTTCATCTAGTGTGCTAGTATATCTCCAAGGTTCTAAAATGTCATAGAACTATCACAAAATCATCAGAATAATGGCTAATACAGGAGTTCTTGCTATGTGTCTTGAACCTTTCCAAATACTTACACCTATTAACTTTTTGATCCTTGCAATTCCAAGAAATTCGTACTACAAACCAATTTACAGATTACAGGGAAGTGACACACATAAGAAGATAAGTCATTTGTCCAAAAAAGGAAGTTGCCTTTACAGAATTTTTTTTATGTCAAATAGTCAAAGGAACACTTTGAGTAGTCCCTTGGTGTAGAAAATGAGTTTGCCATTCCCTGGAAAAACCAACAAACACATTCTAAAGGACTTATTTTAAAAGGAATAAATGGTCACTAATTACCATCTAAAGAGGATGAGTCATGTTAACTGTGGAGCTTTGGTTTTGCTAAGTGGATTAAGCAAATTTGTTCCAAAGCTAAACTGATTAGAGCTACATTACTCCCTTCTCTCAATTTAGAGAAGCTTTGGGTTTTGAAGGTATTTCTGTTGCTTAGATTTATCCCCTTCTCAGAAATTCACTGTTTTCCCAGCATTCTTTAGATTAAGAAGCTGAATCAGATGAGAAGAAAATGAAAATAAGAAGAAAAGACAAATATTCCATTATCAAATTTAACTTGCAAACTTCCCTCTTCTGAAAGTATGTCAAATTGTCCAAACAGAGACAGAAAATAACAGTTTGAATAAAACTGAAAAAAATTCAATCAACTGTAGGACAAAAACAATTGTACTAATATATGTATTATAGGAGACATGGACTGAAAGGAGAAAAGGAAATAAAAACTATTTTTAAAAATATTGACTGGATATTTACAAGATTTGATTAAAAGCTATTATAAATATATAAACATTTCAAGGAGCACAAATAGGATAAATAGAGAGAGACATCTTCCAGGCATATAACAGGCATATTTACCGAAAGGTTTTTCTGAGCTCCTCGAGGAGAGAAAGTCAATTAAACAAAAAGTCGAATAGCCAGGGCTTTATTGGGGTTTGCGCACCTGGAAGAAGTTCCCAAGTCCGCAGAGGGCCGGGGAGGTAGCGCTCGAACAAAGGGCAGCGCTCTCTTTAAGCAAAGGAATTTCGCCGGCTTCCTACGTCGCCATTGGGGATTGGTCCCGTAATTCCAGGTGTGAACTTCAATGCCTCAGTGTGATGTCAGCCACCTTTCTCCCGGGTATGGCCGCTGCTTTGTCCCTCTGGGCCAGCCTAACATTTACATGACTGCAAAAGTGAAAAAAAAAGAATCTTGAAAGCAACAAGAGAAAAAATGATTCATAACACACCAGGAAACAACATTATGATTAATGTCTGACTTCTCATCAGAGACAATAAAGGCTAGAAGACAGGGAATGACATATTCAAAATACTAAAGAAAAAAAAAATTTGTCAACAAAGTAAAGCTATCCTTCAAAAATGAAGGTGAAACAAAGACAGTTATAAATAAAAGCAGAGCTAATTCATTTGTAGTAGACCTGGCTTACAACTTTTTCAGGCTGAAAGAAAACGATACTTTGAACTAACTTAAATCCACAGGAATACAAAAAGAAGAGCATGAAAAGTGGAAAATACGTGAATAATTGTAATAGACTGTAGATGTTATAAACTGAATATTTGTACCCTCTTTCCAAATTCATATGTTGAGATTTTAACCCCTGCTGCGATAATATTAGGAGGTGGCATCCTTGAGAAGTGATTAGGTCGTGACAGTAGAACCTTCATGAGTGGACTTACATATCCCACAGAGCTCTCTTGTCCCTTCCATCATGTGAAGACAAAGCAAGAAGATGACCATATATAAATCAAGAAGTGAGTCCACAGGAGACATTGAATCTACTAGCACCTTGATCTTACATATATATATATATACATATATGCACACATATATAGATGACAAAGGAAGAAATGGAACTATACTGGAACAAAAGTGCTATAGTTTATCAGAATTACATTAGTACTGACCTGGAGAAGTCTGATAAAATAAAAGTTATAATTCCTAAGTAATCACCTATCAAGAATTAAGCAACTAAAAAAATATAGTTAGATATAAACAGAGGAATGAAAATGGTAGAAATTGCTTTTAAAATTGTTAAATAAAAAATGAAGTCTTTAAAGGAAGGGAAAAATGACATGAAACATTCAAAGAAAATAAAATGTCAGACATGAACCAAATGTAGCATTAATTAAATTAAAAACAAATGGGCAAAATGCTCTAATCAAAAGGCAGATATTGTCAAACAGAATAAAGAACCAAGATTGAGCCATATGTTTCCTACCAGAAAATATTCAACTAGGTGGAAAATAAATCGATGGAAAAAACAAATTGCAAAATAAGCATAAAAAAGATTATATTAACACTATCCTAAAAAGACCTTAAGCAACATACCAAGAAGATAGAAGCATAATTTTATAAAGATGAAATAGGCACTACATCACAAGTTTATAAAAATTATATTTACCTAACAAATGAATTTCAAAATACATAAAACAAAAACAAAAAACTTAGGGATTGAAGAGATAGACAACTCAACACTTACTGTTAAATATTTCAATACCCCTTTTAGTAATTGAAAAACTATTAGACTTATGATTAGTAAGGTTATTAAACCCCTGAACAACACTATCAACTAAATTGAGGTAACTGATGCTTATAGAACCCGCTACCCCAAAAGGGAAAACTATGCTTTTTGTTAATATACATGAAATATATTATGCAATATGCCATATGATAAACCATGTACTGTAATGCATGATATCAAACTGACCATGTGCATGGTCATTTTATAGTTTAAACCAGTTTTTTGCGGTAGAATGAGAAAATTGGAATATTTCTGGATTTGAATCATATATTAGTAATTTACTTGTTTTGAACAAGCAATATTGCCAGCTTCACAGATTATCGAAAGCATTCATGATACAATAGATGATCGACGATGGATGGGTGGATAGCTGATAGATGATAGATACATAAATAAGTAGATGTAGATGGATAGTCTGCAAACAGAAAATGCTCAATAAAACAACCATCTTTATTATTATTAAGAGTAGCCATTAGTAGTTTTTTATTTATTTTTCCTTTTTAAACAAGAAGTTGAAATCACAGTCAAGTAGAAAACTTCCCCATCCTTCTGAGGTTCATCACAAAAAAACATCAATTAGGATTAGTAAAAGAGAAGAATAAATTTAATAACATGGATATGGAGAATTTATATCACTAAATGCTAAGGTAAATGGGCAGACCAAAAATGTATATCCTGTGCTGAAGAACAGGAGAAAGGAGTATAGAGGTGTCAAGGAGAAATGAGAATCTCTTCACATAAGGGTATGTCTTCATATGACAAAACCTTGTCTCTAGACATTTATTCTGCCTTAAGATAGGTTTGTCTAATAAAAAGATTGTTTCTAGAAATAACTCCATACTAAACATCTTTAGTAAATCTAAGGGTGAAATCTTCTCTGGAGACACTATACCACAGGATGTCAGTTAACTGTTAGTTCCATATACCAAGGTGACATGTACTTGGAAAAGATTGCTTTGGACATCTTTGAAGAGGCTTATCTGAACATTTTTGCAGAGATCAATGCTACATACCGTATCTACTTTAACTAATGAGATGACAGCCAATGGAAACAAAAATGTGGTGTGGAATGGAGCTGAAGTAATTTTACACTTCAGGTAGTTGAAAATAAAAGAAGGGAGAAAGAGGCAAAAAAAGAAGAAATGAGTAAACTCAAAGGAAATTGTTGGTGACTTCATGCACATATTATGCAGAGTGAAACTTTGAAATTAACTCTATTAAATTTGGGAGAAGTTATCATCCCATGGTCTAAAGAAAAGCTCAAAAAACACACAGAAGCATATACATACACATATCTATACACACAAACACAAGTACCCACACACACACATACCCACATACACTTAACTCAAGCACTATACCTAATACAGCATCCCCATGAGCAACAGCATTTAAACGGAATTTTGTTTTGTTTTTGTCCCAGGTCTTGAACCCAGGTCTCATGGTTCACACGCTAGCATCTCAGATGTTTGAACCACAAGGTGCATGCCCTAAATGGATTTTTAAGTTGAGAAAAGCATAGTCTGACTCAGTTAACATCCCACATCTATCGGTGGAATTGTCAGGAATACAAATTATATGAATTATTTCAAATGGACATTATTTTATTGTTGATTGGTAGAAATCTGAAGAGTAAAAGGGAACTTGCTAGTGAAGATTCCAATATACTAAATATACTTTCTATTTTGTGAGTTGTTTGACCCTTTACAGTGTCATTTATTAGCTAAGATAATTTATACTATGGCTTCTAATTGCAGGAATAATTCTAGAATGACTAGGAAACACTTGCTTCTAAGCTCATAATAAGTGGCAACAATTTTCTCACTCTTTATGCTTTTGTTTATGACTATATTTTTTAAAAAATATGGTAAATATTCAATGTAAGTTTAAGTATTCAGTGAATTCCATGTTCTTGCAGGTAATTCATTAAAATGTATATATATTTAATCGTATCTAGTTTTCAAAGAATTTCATATAATATACTATAAATTAGTAAAGACTAAAAAGTTAGTACCAGGAATCAGATTTAATTATCTTTCTGTTTTCCTTTGCATCACAGACAAGATAAAAAATTAATTCCTCAGAGTTCTTCTATCCCTTAACCCTTACTCACAGAAATGTGGTGAGAATATTTAACCAATCTGTTTTTTAACATTATTATATATACTTACCACATAATAATACAGAGCTCAAGAATTAGATTCTAAAACATATGTAAGAAGACAAAAATATGCTAATAAAGTATCCTTTGACTAGTAGTTTTACAGAATATTATTAGATGTTATATAAAAAACATTATGGATAAATTAAAAATATAAGGATAAAAGTATGTCTAAGCAAAATAAAACTATTATTAGTTTGCTATAAAACATCTCAGAATTTTTAATGAATATATGTACTGTGGGAATCCTAAGAAAGAAATAGAACACACTATCTCCCAAACATGTTTGACCAACACAATTTTTCTGGAAGATATTTTGAAAACTATTACTTCTGTCCAAATTACTGTGTATACAAAATAAAAAATTAATTTCAGAAAAGTAATTCATTCAATGTCATAGACAACTGTAGAACTAAGTTCTACAACCAATTTTCTTTGTCTAAAAGCAGAGATATTTTCAAGTCGATCTTCATTCTTCAGCCCTTTCTGTAGTATCTTTTGAGAATTCTGACTTGTCTGACCTTTTTTTAAAAAATTATATTATAATGAAATATATAACTTCCATACTTTCATTGAAGGGTCAATAAAATCAATTTCTGAAAATTAGAAGAGAGGTTGTAATTCTTTCTTTTTGATGATTCTCTTTTTATCTTTCCTTCCTTTTTTGTTTCTATAATTTTTCTTTTCTTTTATTCCCACCATATTCCATGCTACCTCAAGAGTAGGACATGTTTTACATTGCATATATACTCTTATATTAGTGACGGCACTCATCAAAGTAGGCCCAATATTGATCCCAATTAATAATACTTGTCATGGGTTATGACCGTATAGTAAATCCTTTTGGTTCTTGGGATTATAATTATTTCATACACAAAATATCATGCTAAATGTTTTTCTGTTTATATTGGTTTGATCCTTATGGTCACTTTATGATGTGGTAATATTATTATTATAGTCTATAAATCAGGAAAAGAAATTTTAAAATATGAAAATATTTTCCCAAGCTTGTACCACTATTATTTTTGAACTGTAGTTTAAACACTAGTAATAGAACTCCAGAGTTATAATGTTAATCACTCATCTTTTGGCTCATCTTTTAACTGCTCCCAGAAGTTGACTGTCAAGTCAGCCCTAGAGTGGTTAATATGATGGGGTGACTACAAGAACAGGAATAATTTTTCCAAGATTGATATTCAGTCTATCACTCAACAGAACACAGGACTCATTCTTCAACAAAACATCAGGTTTATCGTCTGTTTCTTCCAGTTCCCATACAAACATGATTATATCTGGTATCAATAACTTTCTAGGTACCTTGTAAAAGACCAAATGAGGGCAAATATTCAGCAGCATAATTAGCAAAGCACTGAGTTACGACAAATATTTCACTAATGCATAATAGCCCACCAGTAGAAAGGAACCAACATTTGAACAAAACACTAAGAATTCTTTTTTGTGGATCAAAATTATTGAGTATAAAAAATTAATTCAATGCCATATTTGAGGGTATGAGAAATAGTCATTGTTATTCTAATCAACCAGATCTTATATTTAGAATACAATTTTAACTTAGAATAACGAAACTTTTCATTCATCTTATTCTTAGTTTGACCTTTCAGACTTATTTGCAGACTTTCTATGGCCTACTTTGTGCCTCAGGAGACTGACTTGCCAGGACTGTTGTCACGAAGCTCCTTGCTCTCTGGCTTCCAGTGTTCAACCACTGGGAGGCTCTGTCAGGGGATCTGGAGGTAGAAACATAAATAGGTCAAGGAGTTTATTCCCCCTACTCCCTTTCTTTCAGGAAACTGCTTGACAGTGGTTCATTCCTCTTGTCTACAGCTACAACTCTTGTCAGGGTTACATTTCCTGCAGGTTCAGTTAACTGTTCCTTCCCCTTGCCATTTTATGCCCATAAGTGGTAACAGCTTTTCCACTTTTACTAGCCTATGTTTCTTGCTGGCTTTCTTAATTCCTGTCCACACCTCTATAAACAGCCCCTCAATTAAACTCTTCAGATAATCACTTTAAGTAGACAACTGTGCTCCAGCTGGGACCCTGACTGACATTTCTAGTTAAAAAAAACAACAACAACAACAACAAATGATAAAAAAACACAAGGCCCTCTCCACTTTGGAAATGGTTTCTTCCCGCAGTGCAGCAAGTATAATGCACTCACTGTGGAGTCAGTGTTTTCTGCTCTTCCTTGCATCCAACAATTACAATTGTGACCCACCTGAGAGCCTATTTTGTAACTCGTTTGGTGTAACTTTGGATTATAAAGGCCCAAATTGTCTGAAGTGTCAATCCTTACAGTTGGAAAAAGATGTCATTCCTTAGCTGATACATGAATTGAGAATTGAAAGGGAAATATGGTTCCCAGAACTAAATTCCTTGTTTCCCTTTGATTCACTTCAAAAGTCACTTCTTTTCAATAGTTAAAGTCCTTTGCTAAGAATTAGTTTGTCTTAATTACAGAGACTATCATTTTAATGAATCACAAAAGGCTTTAAGTCCTATTTTTATCAAGCATAACTATAGGAAAAAGTGAAATGTTTCCAACTCTAACAGTACTTTAGGAAAACAAGAAAAGGGAAATAAAGAGTAAATGAATGCAAAAGGACTCATCATCCTCCTATAGAACACTGAGATTTTCTTTCAAAGTGAAATGTTTCTTCTAGAAACTGTTGTGACTCTACTAAAAGAATATGTAAAACACATGACAGATTTATGTAAAGACAAAAAAACAAAAGAATGAAAACAGTCTTCAAAAACTGAGTATAGATTTTTATTGTTGAACATGAGGAAATAGTCACTTTTCTTATAGATAAAATGATAATTACATAATAATTAAAATCTTAATGTAGAATTTTATTTCAACCAGTTTCTATAATTTTAATTATTCAAAATTTTATTTTTTAATTGAGACATCTGAATTTTCTTTAATGCTATTAGGAGCACTTAAGATGATTAGGAAGTATTGCACCCTGGTGGAGCAGCGGTTAGGCCAATCACCTCCGAAGGTGCAAACCACATACCCCAGGGTTTGAGTCCTGAGCCTGAGGGGATGCAACCAATGTGAATAACTAAATGAAAAAATAAAATACAGATTTTTTTAAAAAATGGTAATTAGTAGTGTAGGAGCTGGATCACCGCCATGACAGGCTCCGGACAGAAATAGCTACAGGCCTGAGTTACGCTTCCTGAAATAAGAACCCCGTTTCTTTCTGGCCCTGAAACTAGAAATTCCTTAGAGAAGACATACCCAAAACCTGGGGCTAAAAGGTACTAAATATGTGAATGCTTCAAGGTCTGGAATTGTAACTAATCCCTTGCTCTGTAACCTTGGCTATAAAAACCCTGCTGAAACAAAGCCTGGGGTCTTTGTCTGACTCCAGTGTGCTGGAGGAGGCTCAGACCCCAGCTAGCTGAAATAAAGTTTCCTTTTGCTTTTGCATTGTCGACTGAAGTGTGTGTGCATTTTCTTGGGAGGACGAACGCTGACCCTAACAGTAGGAAGAAACTAATACAATAATAAATATTTAGTAGGCATTTATAATATGCCAGTCAGTACGCTATATGCTTTATGTATACACTCTAATTTATCCTCCAAAGGCTATAAGCTGACATTTATTGAGTACTTGGCAAATATCAGATATATCTCTAAATGTTTTGTATATATTAACATTCAATCCTTACATCAAAGATAGATATCATTCTTATCTTTATTTTGCAAAAGAAAATACTGAAGCAGAGACAGGTTAAGTCTTGCTCAAGGTTGTTTATGAGCTGGAAAGAGACTCACCTCAGAACTCATTGTTTTAAGACTAGGTTTTTATCATCCTCACTTTAAGATAGGGAGAATTAAGGGTTAAAAGAGTTTGTCCAAGGCACAAAACTAATAAGAAATTGTACTCATTTACTAGAGTTATCACAACAAAATAATACAAACTGGATAGCTTAAAAAACATTTATCTAAGGTTCACACCTGTGGTTCAGCAGCTAAAGTTCAGGTCATGTAAAATCCAAGAACCATGGCTTCAGAACCAGGGTCAGTGCAAGGAGGGGGAAAAAAATACAGAAGACTAGATCCAAAATCAAAGTGTTGGCTCCTTGTGAGGGCTGGAGGGCAAGATCTGACCTCGGCCTCTCTTCTTGGCTTTTAGATGGCTATCTTCATATTCTCATGGTATTTTCTCTGTATATGTATCATCATCAAATTTTCCTTTTATGTAAGTACAGCAGTCATATTGAATTTGAACCTTTCCCAGTGACTTCATCTTAACGTAATAATCACTGTAAAGATTCTAATTCCAAATATAGCCCATTTCGGGGTACTTGGTGTTAGGACTTTAACATATGAATTTGGAGGGAATACGATTCAACCCATAACACTAATTTCGGGTAAGGTTTATCTAAAATGTATTCTCAAGGTTATGATAATGCAATTAAATAAATGAAAATCTTAGTAATTTCGGGTAAGGTTTAAATCTAAAATGTATTCTCAAGGTTATGATAATGCAATTAAATAAATGAAAATCTTAGTCTCTAAGAAACTCAAATATAAAGATCACTTACTTAAAATTCCAGTATCCAAAGATGTGCAGTAACTATTGACAGGAATGAGTTCAGACCACTGTCCTCAGACCCCCTTAACAGGGAATGCAGCTTTCTTTCTGAGAGAGTATGACATATACATTTAGAGCTCTAATTCTCCAAGTGGAAGAAGATGATAGATGAATGGAATGACTATTTATTTCCTATTAGTCACAGGCCTCTCTTTGGACTGTAAATTCTGAGAACCAATCTAAATTGGACATCTCTGTTCTTAAATCACTTTAGCAATAGTCACAACCCTGTACCTGTGGCAAGTCCAGCAAGAGTCGCTGTGACATTACAGAAACAACCTAAACTACACTCCAGTCAAAGCCCTGTGAAGACTGTGGCTTTAAGTCAAATCAATTTTTTTTGGCATTTCTTGATTTGCATCAGTTAGGGTACATTCACTTTATGCTAATTGACATATTGTCAATCGTTTTTATTTTTTCAAATAAAAGAGAACTTTTCAGTACTCAGCAACTAGGAGATGTGATTCTGGGGGCATATAAAGCAGATGTTTCCCTTATGAAAAAGCAGAGACTACAGGGTTGCACCATTCCCCTTAATATAATTTTTCACTTCTACTGTGCATTTATAGCTATTATTTTAGGGAGAAAAATAATAAATTCAAATGCTGGGCCAAAAGTTTTTTTGAGGAGGAGGAAGAAGAGCTTTATTTATTTTTTTTTATTTAGTTGTTCACATTTGTTGTTCACCCTGGCCCCAGATCTTGAACCCTGGACCTTAGGATGTATGTGGGACTGCTCTGAGGTGTGCTAGACTGCTAGGCCACCAGGGTGCACCCTCAGTATTTTTCAAGTCTCATATTAGAAAGCTTATTCTACAAGGTTAGTCTTGAGTATTTCATAAAACATAAAGTAATTATTTAAATCAGGACCTAAAGCAGATAAACTTTGCACATATATTTTCAATTCTGCTATACTTATTCATCAGTGAGTGTGAAAATATGACCAGGTATTTTAAATACGAAATAATAATAGAAATAATAGATAATAGACAGAAAGATTTTCTGAGAAAACAAAGCTGTCTTTCTTTTTTCATTATTTTTTTAAAAGAACATTGCATGATACCTTTTTATAGGTTTAATCTATTCATCATCAATAACCAACATCTGTTCAGAATATATTCAGTTTATTACCAAGAGTAAACAAGCATTTTCTACTTTTTTGGGAACTTTGCAATTTGTATAGACTTTTTAGGCATATTATACACATTTTATCTAATACAGATTCAGCCTATTTTTAAAAGCAATCATGCAAAATGGTCTCAGTTTTTCTGTTTTACAGATGAAGAGAATGAGACAAAAGACTAACAGTGTAGGGAATGATACTGAGTATGGAGTCAATAATTGAAATGTAATTCCTCAGCCCTAGTGCAGACAACTGCCAGAGAGACAATTGGTGAGGAAGAGCTAACCTTTGAATTCAGAAATAAAGGAAGAACTCTCATCTACCATAGGATCCAATAGACAGGAAGCCCAATTTCAGACTTGTTGCTAAAACATGAGAGGTCAAGTCCAAGTAGTGCTCAGAGTTAAACACACTGGCAGTCAGGAACTGCCCTGGCCAGCAGACCTGCTGCTCTAGGTCTCAGAGAGAAGCTGCTTTTATTTTGCCTGATTAAAGCTACCAAGAGGTAATCCTTGATCTGCAGGTATTGAAAATAATGAGGCTTGAAGGTAATTCTTTTCTTTCAGCAATGAAAGGCACAGAAATCTGAGTATATGTGGCAGAGCTGACTAGTCTGTTACACAGTGTTCCTGGCCTCCTCACTGCTTCAACATGAATTTCCCCCGTGAGGGCTCCTTCATTCCAAGAAACTGAAGACTAGTGAATTGTTTCTTGATCTTTCAAATTCACTGAAACTCTACAGTAAGATTCCAGTTACTGAACGTCGTGAGAAGTTCAACCTCTTTCCTATCTGTTTATATATTTACTAGAAACTTAAAAAAATGGTTTTCTATAAAATTAAAAAAGCACGGTCACATCAATTTTTATTAAATAGAACATACGGTATTTCCTCAAAGAAATGACTTTTGGTAGGTTATGAAGCTTCTTATAAATTCATAAATAAATTATTACTTTAGAGCAAAGTATTTGTAAATAATTTAAAAATACAGATACAAAATTTATAAATTCATGTTTATAAAAAGAAATGCATTTTAATTGAAATACACTCCTCATACCTTGTTTAGTTTCAAATTACTCAAATATATACATTTGCTTCCAAGTTAGAAAGATTTATGATGGTTCATTATCTTGACAGAAGCACTGGTTGGTAAGCAAGTTGTTTCCGTGACTACTGGCCCAGCATGATGTCCTCACTGATATTTTTTTTCTTCCTATAGAAAAGTGCTCACTTCAGCATCTCTGTCAAGATCCACTGCCCCCACTAATGACAGCGGAGTGATAAAGAGGGAAAAGGAAACCATAAGGGTAGCTCGTCTGTTCTTCATATTTTCAAGTTGTTTGTTCATCTGTAAGGTGTTTTTGCAATTGATGAAGGGAGGCAAATGGTTGCTGCAGTATTCTGTTCCAGTGGTAACTCAAACCTTTTTCTTATACACATTGATCTTGTGCATGAGAGACTCCAGGACGCTTCAGTTTCCATTGTCCTATGATAATTTAACAAGGCGATCCTAGCTCAGCAAGTGGAAGTGAGAAGAAAAAAGTTAGCATTTTCTTCAAATAACAAAATAGATAAGATAGGATTAGTCAGCGTTTTGAATAAAAGGAGGGAAAACAAAACAAAAGGAAATTGAGGGCATAGTTATATTTTGGAGTTAAAAGAATTATATAACAAAATGTTTTTCACATCAAAACTGTCTTGCCTGCACATAGCAGAGGCTCACACGAGTAGTTCAAAGATGTCAGATGTCACTCATGTCTCACAAAAATTGTAATTAGATTTCATTGACCGAGATAGGAACATAGCTGGGGATGGGTAGTAATGAGATTCCACCTCCATTTCTCGGTCTCTGCACAATTTCTCTCTTCTTTTTTTTTTTTCCTTCCTGTTACTCACATTATTGTTCTCCTATCTCTTCTTATACCTGACTTTAGCTTGGTCAGGATTCCAGTGCTAACCTTTACCCAACTCCATCTTTCATCTCAACCTCTCCAACTCCAAATCCATGGGAAAGAACATTTTTGTATCATCTGGAAAAGAATATCCCTTTTTAACCAAGGAGCTTTTGCAAGGAGTCCATCATAGGACACAAATTTCACTTCCTGGGTGTGTTACTACGTGGTTGCTAAGAATGTTTCAGTCTTGAAATTAAAAAATGCACCTCCCAGCATGCCTGCTCATTAAGGAGTCATCTGTATCAAATTTAGGCCACCACTATCTACAAAAATATGAAATTACTGCCTTGTTTATATCAATGATGGATAATTCCTCTATCTTATATCTCTATGCTGCTTCAGTTTCTCCCATAACTTTTATGGTAGAAAGAACTAAAGAGCAAATATAGGAACCTGAGATATTTCATACCTGAACAACCTGATTGTATGGTCTGATTAGAAATATTTAACCTCTCTGCAAATCTGTTTGGGGAGTGAGGGAAGAGGAGAGAAAGGAGAAAGATATTAACTAGATAAACTGAAAACCCCTCGGGATTAAATGTGCTCAACGTTTTGTTCTTGATTATTTTGATAGACTCAGTATTCAATTCAGCTTAGTAAATATCAAAGAAATGACCATAGCTTCTCTCTTAATTTCATTCTGAATATCACCATTAACAGGCCACCTCTAATGGCCTGAGCATGTTAGGAATAGTCCTCTGCATAATTGTTATTGCTGTTCTCTTAATCAGTGATGATCTTTGAATCTTTCCATGCTTTTGAAATACTAATCTTTCAAGTTTCTGTTAAAACATCACCTCTTCTGTACAACCTTTCCTGATAACAAGAATTAATTGCTCTACCTTCTGAGCATATGTTGCTGCTACACCTATTCTAATGAATTTTATTTGGATTTAAATTCTACTTACTTGGTAATTTATTCACTGCCACTTACTAAGTCATAAATGCCTAAAGCACATGGGTTATTTCTTATACATATTTGTATTTTCTTCCCAACAACATCTAGCAAAGAATTTAGAATATACACTGAATGACAAATGAGTGAATGAATCTTCATTAAATGCAAACATCTAAAATTAGGATTCTAGCATTGATGAAAGCATTAAACATTTTACAAACAACATTTTGAAAATTTCTTCATAGCACAAGGAGGAATTAATTTTAATAATAATATCATCACTCAGCCTTATCTGTTTTATATCTAATCAGTTACCAATTCAAGTAACAAGGTCAACAAAACATTAAATGTATTTGTCCTCACTTATCTAATATGTTTTTTGTTTTTAAGGAAAGGTGTAGGCAAGAATGAAGGTCAGTAGGCAGACAGAATGGAAGAGAGGAGGAAGAAGCATTTTACTTATTTTACATAATTGTTCATTGGTTGCTTCCCATAGCCCCTGATATGAACCCAGGTCCTTGCAATGTATGTGAACAGCGCCGACCAGAGGCAACGAACCTAGCTACTACTCCACCAAGGCATATATATACTATGCATACATATAATATGGTTTTGTATTCAAGCATTCAAATGTTTGAAATCAATTTCCTTTGCTCATTGTTATACATCAGTTTGAACTTCAATGGAAATTTTTTTAATGATTTTTATTGAAGAAATATTGCATCAGAACAGTAAATAGGTTCAAGGTGGATATTGTAGCAGATCAGCATCTGTATATAATATAGTACATTCATTACCATATTAGTTTTTCCTTCACCTTACAATTACTCCCTTCCACCCTACTTGCCCCTCCCCCCACTCTCCCCACAAACTTTGATTCGCTTTTTTTTTTAACTAAAAATCTATTGTTTGATTTAGTGAATGTTTTTAAGTCTATTTTGTTTCAAATAAATATTAATTCATTTACTTGCTGTCTCTATACTACTCGTGTGAGTGATATTATACAATGTATGTCTTTATCTTTTGGCTTATCTCACTAACCATAATTCCCTCCACGTCCATCCATGTTGCTGTAAGTTATAGGTTTTCACCTTTTTTGAAAGCTGCATAGTATTTCATCATATATATGTATACACACACACACACACACACACACACACATATATACATATATATAATTTCCTTTAGCCATTCATTTCTGTTATTTCCAGCACTTGGGTATTGTAAAGAGTGCTTCAACAAACATTGGGATGCCTACATCTCTGTGAATAAGTGTTGTTGTACTTTTAGAGTAAATACCCAGTAAAGGAATAACTAGATTATATGGAACTTCCATTCTCATTTTTGAAGTATCTCCAGACAAATTTCCATAATGGTTGTACCATCTTACATTTCCAAATAGCCATATTACCTAAAGCAATATATAGACTTAATGTTACTCCTTTTAAAATCCCAAAGACATTCTTATAAACCGAACAAAAGTCATGAACTTTATTTAGAGTTATAAGAGACCCAGGATAATAAAAACGATCCTGAGAAATAAGAACAAGGATAGAGGTATCACACTCCCTAACTTCACACTCTCCTACAAAGCAATAGTAATCAAATCAAACTGATATTAGAATAAAAACAGACATACAGATCAATGGAACAAAATTGAGAGCCTGGAAATAAACTCTCAGGTATATAGATAATCAATCTTTGACAAAGGAGGCAAAGACTTAACAATGGAGCAAGGACAGTCTCTTCAAAAAATGGTTGCTGGGAAAACTAGACAGTCACATGTAAAAGGTTAAAATTAAATCACTACCTGTCACCATATACAAAAATTAATTCAAAGTGCATCAAAGACTTGATTGTAAGAGCTGATGCCATAAAATAAATAGAAAAAAATATAAGTAAAGCACTATAGGACACTGACTCAAGAAATGTCTTTGGGAACTTGATTCCAATAACAAGGGAATTAAAAACCAGAATAAACAAATGGGATGATATCTAATTAAAAAGTTTCTGCACAGCAAAAGAAACTCCCATCAAAATAATGAGACAACCTACTGAATGGAAGAAGATATTTGCACATTATATATCTGACAAGAAGTTAATATCCAAAATACAAAAGGAAGTCATCACACTTAGTAAAAAGAAAACCAATAATTCAATTAAAGAATAGGCCAAAGATCTTAATGGACATCTCTCTAAAAAGAATATATAGACAGGCAACAGACAAATGAAAAGATTTTCTAATTCTGTCATTAGGGAAAAGCATCAATATAACAATGAGATACCACCTTACACAAGTGAGAATGTCTCTGGTCCAAAAGAATAGAAACAACAAATGCTGAAAAGGATGTGGAGAAAAGGGAACTCTCATACACTGTTGGTGGAAATGGAAATATTAAATGTTCTATACTCAAATTCTCTCTATTTGGCCTTTTATGCCTGCTCTCTGGCCATGAGAGCTGCCCTTGCTGTATTATGTTTCTGATTTTGTTCTCAACCTTTTTAAACTACTAGCTTTAGTTTCACCTTGCAAAATTTTAGTGAGGCCATCACCCCTGCTGACTTAGACTCTCTGGTTACATAGAGTTAGTTCTATAAAGACAAGTTATATCTGTCTTTTAGGTATTGCTCAGTTATAAACGTGTGTACAGATCTTGAGCTGGCATTAAGGGTCTCTTTTTAGGGATATTTAGAAAATACCAACAACTCAGTAGATGGGTTTGTAATCAACCCCTGTCTATTGTATCTGATCCTTATGACTGCTTGACTTTAAAATAGATGAGTTAAAGATGGTGAATAGCAAGAAGGAATTTTTCTCTCATTTTTCATATCATCAAGTATCATCATCTCCAAAGTAAGTAGAAACTGTTTCTTCCAAAAATTTTACTAATTATTTTGCTCTGTCACAGTTAAAGTTATTGCTTTCTCATCTCCATTTTAGAACTAGTCAAAGTGAGATAGGTTTAGAGAATAACTATGTTATCTTCTTTGAAAATGCTTCTTCAGAGTAGAATATATTCTTATTTAGTTGGACTGGATTATACTAATGTAGTTATAATGGGGGAAAGAACAATGATCTTTTAACATTTCTTTCAGTTTTATGACAATATTAGAAAAAATAAAACTAGCTCAATGAGCTGCTTCAATATCAGAGATTCATAAATGAGACTGAAAGTTAACCCCAAAGGACCTTAAATTGAGATGACCCTTTGAACACCCCCAACAATTAAAGAATATCATTAATCACATAGGGGAGTATACTAACAGATCATTAATAAATATGCCCTCCCTCCCCCCCAAAAAAAATCATTGACTCTCCCAAGGTTATCTGGTTACTATCTCAGGTAAACAGAACTATTTGTCTGAAATTTCATCATCTGCATTGCTCTCTACTGGAAATGGAGTGAGGTGGAGGGGGAGAATGGGGATGATACAATCAGAAGGAAAATGGACTAATCATTTTGAAAGACTAAAATTAAAATGGCCAAAAAGAAAATGGTTAGGCTGAAAATAAAAAATAGGAAAGCCATAAGATTAAGAGCAATGATTATTCACACAGAAAATGTAATCTTCAGAATGAGAGACTATATGTGGGAGACATTAACTGAGGCATTAGAAAGAGAAATTTGGTTATTTAAAAGAAATAAATCATTGGACATAAACCTATTTTAAGGAAAATCTCCTCATTATTGTTCACCTGACTCTTCATTTATTCTCCACACACTAAAACTACCTGTGAATGATTAATTCGACAATAATAGAAGGGTTTACCTGAACAAGGAACTTGAATTTCTAGTTAACGAAAAAGAATATTACTCATTGTAAATTAATGCCTCTAGCTTAATTTATTAATCAGTCTTAGATAAGTTTAGTCAAGATGAATTAATTTTTCTTAATCCAGACAGCACAAGGTGCTCTAGCAAAGATAAGATTCAGGACATGCAAATTAAGAATCACATGCTGAACCAAAGAAAATATAAAGATACTCTCAAGCACCAAGACCATTCAACTATGCTCTATTAGTAAAACAAACTCACACTTGCTCTTTTTATTTTTTTAACTTCATAGTGAAGCATTTTATACATTGATGAATTGTCAAACTTTTTATTTGGCATGATTACAAATAGTGCTGTTTCAATGCATATTTTTGTAATATAAGTATGGGCATGATTAGGTTAGCATGAGCAGGCGTTAACCAAAAACAGGTATTTCCAGGACCTCTCCTGCTTCTCACTCTCACTAGTATTATGAATTACAATTGCTTCATCATTTAATCAGTACTTTATCATTCTCTTTTAATGTTCAATAGAGTCTGCATCTTTGTGTTTTGCGAGTGCATTGACCTCTTATGAATAATATTTAATCAAAAAGGTATGAAATAAGCACATAATTTATTGTATCAAATACTGTATTAAATTATTATTGCTATATGAGCTCTCATGACATATTATAGTAAGTGACACAGAAAATTAAACATAGCTATTAAAGCCAATCACTAGAAAACAGGTAGCTACAACAATAATTTCCTAGCAATTAGAAGATTAATACACAATGAAAAATTAAGAAAGTTTTTGTTCTTCCAAAGTAGAAGAAATTATTTTAATCATATTTTATAATATAAAACTCATTCCTTAAAAAAATTTTCAAGAACTTAAACTAAAAATGTTTTAAGTCCATAATGAAAGCTCCCTTTTGGATTGACAGTGACTAAAAGAATACCATTGCTCAGAACTTAGTTGCCAAAAACTGAAAAATTATTTTTTCTCAGAAGAAAATGTTGCAACTGTGCAGACAAGACTACACCACTTAATAGACCCAAAGACGGTATTTTCAAACCAAGCTCAGATGTTATAGTTATTAGTCTATAAATCTAAAAACAATAGTTAAAAAAATCTAAAATACATTATATGTACACTAGTTTCCTACTGTTAATCTAAGACAACTGTGACCCCTACTGTCCGCATTTGCCTATACATTCAAATTTTCAAGGCAAATCTTAGCATCACTACTGAATATTCTTTGAGAGCCTCATGAAAAAGCCCACTAGGATGGAAATGGACGCAAGTCTAAAAATATGCCTCTGATTCTCAAGAAATAGATAATTCAGCAAAATATGAAGGAAGTATAAGTGTTTTAGCATGTAATAGTTCTACATTTCATCCAAGCTTCCCTGAAAACTAGCCACAGGCATTGAGCCTGTCCCTCTCCTGCCTCCATTTGCATACAGCTAAGATTATAATGTTAGAAAATGTCTCAATATATTAATTTTAAAAAGATATGTAAAGAAATGTTGTCACCTGCAACAGCAAACCCTATTTTGATTGACTGTGTAGATTTCTTAGTGTAATGTGGAGAGTTAATATGTTTCTTCATATACAGAAAAATGCAGTATGTTATAGATTAAGTAGGCTGAACATGCATACATACCATTTTAAACGGAACAGTACCATTTTTTTCATATCTCCTGACTGTCCTGTCATTTTAATATGTCAGTTGTGTCCTATTTTTAATAAACCAGATCAATCTTTAACATGGTGCAAAAGGGGCAGTTGTGTTGCCCGGGATTCCGGCTGTAGATGAGGCCCAAAACCAGCTGCCTCTCTTGCACCGGTTAAAGACCGCCCTTGCCCCTGATGACTGCAGTGTACCATGGCTGCTACTGTTGTTCCTGTCCCCTGTGAGGAAAAATGAGCCACAAGGAAAGAGGATTCCCCCATACCCTGGCATACTTGTTTGTTCAAAGGGAGCAGAACACCGCAGTGTGGCTGAGTCATAGGTAAGCACTATGGGAGTTATTTCTGACACTATGGGAGTTATATCTGACACTGTGGGGCTTATTGTGCATTTCTGGCACTAGAATGATCAAAGCAGCATGTGCTTTGGGTAGGACATTTAGAGCGGGGCTTATAGGGGTGTGAAATTTAGTTTTTAGCATCAGTCCTGCCTGTTTGTATGAAGTCCCACCAGACTACATGGCAGTACTATGTGATTGCAGATGGGCATCGCATAGTACTCATTTGTTGCTGGCCTGCTCAGATATCTTGGCCTCCTCCTTTCTTATCAGCATATAAACCCATGCCAATTTCACCATCCCAAAGTTCCATTTTTGTCTAAAGGAAAAATGATCAGTCGAAGACTAAGTACAGTACAGGCCCTTGAGATACCTAAGATATTTCTAAGTCATGATCCTTCTGCAGTCTCTGTAGAATGCCCCATGTATTGAATGAAATTGCTCTACTTTGACAGACAGAAATTCAATGATTCCCAGCCCCACCTTCTTGATAATTCTTTCCACAGAGCTTGTTCTTGCCCGACCTCATTGAGTTTTATCCTATGCTTTTCAGTCTTTCCAGGGCCTCCCTAGGCAGATTTCTGCCACCCTCTGTGTGCGGCTCTCTCCTCCTGTATACTAAACCCTCAGGATTCTACCTGGCCTCCCAGAACTCTGTTTTCTGTAGTTACTATTTAGGTTCTCCCTTACTCCTTCACACTTTGGAAATTAGCTCTGGGTAGAAACTCTGGTTTCTGTAAGGATAAACTCAGGGATTAGTCTCATGCTACTTTTTTCTCCTGTCTAAAATGTTTTCTATCAGTTTTGTAGGTTTTTGCATATGATGAAAGGGTAATTTTAAATCTTCTTACTTCCTTATGACTGGAAGGAAAAATTAGATATTTTGTTTATACAGTGAGACATGTGGGGTTCTAATGGGATATCAGTGCTAGTGGGGAAAATAGAATAAACAGGAACATTTGATAAGATATAAGAGAATTGGTGAAACCAGTTCTTTGTATGGGCAAAGGCAATGGAATATAATATTTGAAGAATTGCAGTAACTTTTTTCAGATAAAATCACAGACACTTCATATGTGTGTATATGGGAGAAGAGATATTAGAGACTTAGGAGAACAAAATATAAAATTCTAACCTTGGCAAGTAAAGAGTGAATGACCTCGCAAGAAAAAGTAAGAATTCTAAGCAGCAGCAAAAGTGAAATTGAGGTTTGTAGTCCTGAATTTTAAATGAGAAAAGAAATGCGTTTTCATACAATCATACACAAAGAGAACAGCTGTAGATTGCAGATCGGGGCGGTGATAAGGGGGAGGGTGGAGAAATTTGGATTTAACCAGAGCTAAAGTTTCACTCTGGTCATCAAAGATTATATATTTTCCTGTTTTATTATTCCTTTATTTACATGTTCATTCCTTTGCCATATATATTCATGAATATTTACAATATAAAATATGTATCTCCAAGGTAAAGCACACCATAATTTAAATTATTTCATTTGTCCCTTTTACGTTCAAGGATTGATAGTCATGTATGTGTCCTAAGTGTGCTCAAATCTCACCTTTTGCATTCAATATTTTAAGTAAATTTATTGCATAATTCTTACGATTATTTTTGCTTTCTCAACTTGGCCTGAATTGTGTCTAATGAGAATTTTAAATTCTTAAATGTGCATACTTTGCTTCTAAAACTATCCTGAATTTCACCAAATCACATCAGCACATTATGTTCATTTTATAGTCAATGAAATTTAAATTTCAGAACAGGATTCTTAATCTACAGCAGAATATGTCTATTGTTAAATACTCACAGATAGATTGCTTTAATATTACTTCCTTGTCTATCTTTGCTATTTGTACTAGCAGACATTTACTATATAATAATTTTGAGACTATCAGGGACATAAGTAAACCAATCCATTATTCCATTGCACATTCTTTGGATGCTATGTTATTCATTCTTTTAAGGGTGATTGTAACACAGTAGTCTCAAGCTATTTCTCTTTCACTTGAGATGTTTCAGGAAGCAAAATATTTTAAAATTTATTTCTCAATCTAAGGATGTTCTGTCATTCTTGAGAGAGAAAGGAAAGTTTGCAAGTTATAAAACTGTCTATTTTCCTTATTTGCCCTTAGCTTTTAATTGTATAAAGTACTACCTCTAAACTTCTAAAGTATTTCTAAAGTACTATCAATGCATGAATAAATATACATGTGTGCATGCGTGTATGTGTTGTGTTTATAAAATAAATCAGACTTGAACCAAATAAAAAACAAATTGTCCTATAAAGTGAAATCTTAGCAATATCCACACTTCTTTATAAATCATTTTCCTATTCTTCTAAAGGCATACATTTAGAAGCACAATGAATTCCCAAACTCAGTGTTAGGACCTACGGTTTCACTAACAAAGTAGTGTTGCTCTCCTCTGCAAAGAAAATCAATTCTCTAATTTGAAAGAACAACATAATTTGTGAGCTAGAATATGGTGCTGTATTCATCATGCTAAATACTTTTAAATTTTTATTGCTTTGACT
This sequence comes from Solenodon paradoxus, assembly GCA_004363575.1. NCBI lineage: Eukaryota > Metazoa > Chordata > Mammalia > Eulipotyphla > Solenodontidae > Solenodon > Solenodon paradoxus. The sequence goes on along the minus strand of RJWH01000112.1, from coordinate 1,236,257 downwards.
GCCTTCCTGAAAATATGTTCAACGTTGTCATAGTTGCTCTCTTAAATATTGTACTAAGAACTGTAAACAATGATCTAGGGGTTCTGATAAATGGAAAGAGATCAGTGGAATAATCAATTCCTTTGCCCTGACTATTCTACTTTAAATAATGCCTTGACTTTCTTTGACAGCATTATAATGCTCACTCATTTTGAGAAGGAGTAACCATTTTAGTATGATCTCTCTGCTCTGGTATTTAGACATTTGATTATTTTAACTTAATACCATCCATTATATTTTTACAATCAAATATCCTATTATTAAAGCTAGATATTCCAGTCTGTAAAGTTCTCGATATTTTAATTTTATTATTTGACTTGAATTCACAAATATAATAAAATGGCTCTTATTCAGTGATTCAGGACATATTTATTTAATGTGTTCTATTTTTCTATATTTTAGGCATTGGTGGTCATATAAATTAATCCATTCATTACTCCTATATGCTTCTTTTAAAATAAAATTTCTAGGACTTCATTCAGTAGGTAAAAAACTGAATGGAGCACATTTATCGTTGATTTTTGTCCTAAGGGGAACTTTAAAAAATCAGAAAATGTGCAGAATTTGCTTTTGATATTATACTGATGGTTTCAACAAATCTCATCATCTATCTCAGGTATCAGTATGACCGTAAGTCATCCCTATCTTCTGAGGTCAAGTGTCCTCCCCTGTGCTCCTGCAGCTCATTGTGTTTGAAGTTCAGTTCAGAAACTCTTGGCACACATCACTGCAGGCTACAGGCTTCCCAAGATGTCCAAAACAGGACTCCTTAATACAAATCACTTTACCTATGAATTATTTCAAACTAATGTCCATTGAGACCATGTGAACTTCAAAAGACAATTTTGCCACTATCTTAACTACCTAAAAGAGTGAATATTTGGAGCATTCTTCAGATTTAGGGTTGTCTCCACAAAAAAAATTTTCTATCAGAGAAATCTACGTATACGGCAAGGCAAACAGAATTACAGAGTACCTGGTTTTTACCCCTGTACGTTACCATTTCTCTCCTTGAAGCACCAGGTCCCTGTCCTATTCTTTAGTTCAGGATTAAAAACAAAGCAAAACACCTTGGTTTGTCCTATTTATTTTAGAATTTGCAGCCATGTAACTTCTCCATACATATATAATTGTGTTTTTTTTCTCCTGCTAATTTGCCTGAATGTAATTTCATTATTTGACCAGGCCCAGAAGAACCCAGAAGAATGAGGAGAAATTATCTCTCTGCCCCTACCACACAATTTTGAATTAATGAATGATGTGTCATCTCCACTATTAGATACTGAGTTCTTGCCTTTTTTAGTCTCAGCATCCTAATCACTAAGCATTATGTCTGGCTCTCAGTAATCTATGAATAAAAGTTAACTGGGTATTTGAACTAAACACACCTTCATTTCTTTCTAACAGTTACTAAGGACCTTTAATATCTTCCACTAAGATGATTAGTTTTAACTTAAAAAAAATGCAATTCTTATTGTGGTTATAGTTAATAGAACATGGCTATATCAGCTAGCTTTATGATGTTTCTGTTTTCTGTATTATTATAATAGATAATATTATATTATTAATAATATCAATATTATAATAATAGATAATTGGGAGGGGGCATAATTTTAGATCATTGCTAGATCAGCAACACAACTAGATGCAGTAAGAGACTTGTCATTAGATTTATAAAAAACTGGGAACCCAAGCAGAACAGTTGACCAGACCTCTTCATTTGCCTCCCATGTGGTACCATCACATGGTATGGACTTCTTGGAGTACAGTGGCTAAAGGTTGAAAAGAAACACCCCAAAACTAAACATTCCAAGAAGACAACTTCTAATGTGCAAGTGTTAGCAAGTCTTTGAGATCATCATGCTTAATAACATTCCATCAGGAAAAGCCAAATCCAAAGTAAATACAGGAGGATGTAAACCCAGTGGGGAGGTAGTGAGAGGGATCCACTCCAACAGAGGGGAGTATGTTCTCACTGACATGCTTTTAATTTCAAGAACATGATCAGAGCAGAAAGGAAACCAGTGCTTGGCTAATATGGTCCTTACTTTTAAATTCTCTAAAAGACAACTCCTGCATGCCAGAACAGACTATTACCTCACAGGTAGCCCATTGGGACTATGACCAGCAAGAATATTAGAGACATGTTTTATTTGGAACCACCCAGTAGCAGTTACCACAATGCAAATAATATTTTAAGGTAAAAGTAAGTTTAAGCAATTGATCAAATATAGCAAATAAAGGAGATGAATAAGTCAAAAGATACAATAAAGAGTATTAAGCCTGAATGTCTCAGAATATTAGCTGCATCTCAGAAATTAAACAAATAATAACTATCCTAAAACCAGGATGTAACTTAGTGAGAAGTGTCAATAAAATGTATATGTAGAGATTTTCCAAATGTAATTGAAAATATATGTGCAATTTATGTTAGGGGAAAGATTAGAAATATGGATTATCTGCATGAGATATTAAAGCATGGAGAGAATGAGATGAAGGGAGTAAAGGAAGTTGAACATTGCATGTTCACATTTAAAAACTAACAGGAGGGATATAAGTCAGGGAAAAATATAATGAGAAGGGAGTGAAACTAGGGAAAAGATATCAAGGAAGTAGAAATTTTTGAGAAATATGGGATATTAATTGGGTCATATGCTAGGGGGAAACATAGTAATAATGATATCAAAAAACAGGGCAATTAACTTAGCTATCTGGATGTCCCTTCCATAAAACATTTCAGTTGAATTGTGCAGAAAAGTTATATTGCAAAGGTTTAAGAGGAGGAACAATGATGATCAAATGATAATAATAGCACCTGACATATGAGTGATCACTATATAATTTGTACGGGCTTGACATACAGTATCTTATTTAATACAACAACTCCATGAGGTAGGTCAGAATAACATTTCATAGTGTCAGAAAAAATTAACTGAAACTTGGAAACTGGTAAAAGAGATAATAATGGGAAGCTATTTTTGTGTTTTTTAAACTTTTATTTTTATTGTCTGAGTAATTTACAAGTCTGAGAGTCAAAGATTGGTTTAAAGATTTTTAACCAGTAGACACAAAAATCATTTCTTTCTGGTGAAAATGCCTATTGGACATTAGCCAATATGGTATCGAAACAATCAGTGTTTTATAAAATTCTTCTTAAATTATTGACTAAATTTAGTTTTAAATGATTTTTTTAGTTTTTAAATCTTGCTTGTTTCCTCATCAAAGTTCCATTTCTAGTTTTCCCCTGCTGTCTATCCCCAGAACCTGATTCACGAAAATACAGGAGCCTTTTGTTCAGAGGCTGTGAGATAATTCCTTTATGCTGCATCTATCTGACTGCATCTATCTCCCAGGTTCTTTCTTTAGGAAGAATGGAATACTGAAGAACCAGTGCCTCTCTTTTGCCTCTTGATTGTACCATAGCAAAAGGTGAATAAGGACTCAAGCATTACAGTTTGGTTCATTATTCTAATTGACCACCCGTGCAAAGCACAATCTATACAATTTGACTTAACCATAGGTTTCTGGGAATTTTGGAAACTGGGAAAGGAATAATAGATAAGATGATTAACAATACAAATAGTATTTTTTGAATGATTCACCTTTTGCCAGATATGCTGTTATCTCTTTCAAATAGTTATTATTTATTTAATAATCAGAACAGTTTAATAGGTAGTGTTACTGTTCCATTAACTTTAAAATCAAGAAAACTGAGATATGGGTTGAGTGAATACTTGTGCACCTCACATAGTCAGTGCTGTGTAGTGGCAGGAGTTCAAAACACGTGGCCCAATTCTTTGAGCCAACATATTAAACCAAGAGATTCAAGATTGCCTGTAAATATTTGCCACCAAAGCAGAACAGAATAAGAGGAGTTGATGGCAATACTGCCATTAAGACTGATAGTAATAATCTGAATAGTAGAGACGGGGGAAAATAAATCTGGAAAGAAATAACAGAAATAGAGGTATACAATCCATTCACCCTTTCTTAAGTTCTCAACATATTGCCAAGTAAACATAGGATACTTCCACCTGTACAAAGGTTTGGTGATGGCAATAAGGATGGGGTAGATTAAAGGATCAGGGGAGACTCAGGATCTGGAAAATGCTTTTTTAAATTTAGTCTAAGATGTGTGCATGCATCCTGGCACTGGCTAAAAAACAACTACAGAGTGAGAAGCTGAAGCTGCCGAAGAGAGAAGAAAACCGAAGGAGTGCCGGAGAAGGAAGGAGGGGGTGGCCCAAAGCACAGGTGAGTAGGTCAGCACTTTAAAGGAAGTGCTTTTTCTCTAAGGCAGGGAAAAAAAAAAAAAAGAGGGATAAGCAAAAGTACAGAAATAATTAGACGAAGCAGGGAACGTGTTTTGGCAGGTTAGAAAAGGGGTGGGAGAGATAGGGGAGTTCTTACTCCATGACCTCAATCTTCTCAAGAAAATGGGAGACAAGGTCATATGCTGAGGATGAAAACATTTGAGGTTGATTGGAAGGGACAGGCTTGGAGCAGCCACTCAGGTGATGCGTTAGGGAATGAACGTGACATAAATAAAAAGATCACTTAGTAGCAGGGAGAGCAGCCGTGTTAACTGCGTCCAACAATGCAGGCTGAGAATGGAAGGGATAAAGGTGGTATAATACTGGGATTTATAATAAAAATACATATGTGGTCTTTATCTCATTCAGACATAGACTCCTAAAACCATAGGAATTGCCTATAATGAGACAAATAAAGGTGTTGTTTGGTATTGAGGTGATTATTGACCCTCACCTCTGGATGGGGGTAGTTTTCAAGGAGGTCAGCCAAGTGATTAGAGGGTTTTCAGTCCCATCCACCATACCCTCACCTCCTCACCTCCAGGAAGAGGGGTTTGAGATTGAGTTTAAGCAAACACACTTATGTAATGACTGCCATAATAACCCAAAACGATGAAGTTCTGAGAGCTTCTGGGTTAGGAAAATGTGAAGATTTGGGGATTGCTTTGCTCAGAGAAGACATGGAAGCTCTGCACTGTTTCTCCATGTCTTGTCCTATGCATCTTTCATTTGGCTGCTCTTGGCAGTATTATTTCATAATACTGTGCTTTGATCTAGTAAGTAGATACTCTCTGAGTTCTGTGAGGTTCTCTAGCAAATTAACTGAATCCAAGAGACTAAGGGGCTACTGAAACCTCCAATCTACAGTCAGTCGGCCAGAAGCACAGAGGATAACCTGAAATTCTGACTGCAGTCTTAACCTGGGGGAGGCAGTCATATGATGGAACCCTTACTCTGTAGAATCTGATATGTCTCTAATAGAGAGTTTCAGAAATTAGCTGTATGGTATGATACCCAGATGGTGTCAGAGAACAGGAGGTATGAAGAAAACCATACCCTCACTCCCTCCCATACACAGTAATTGGTGATCAGAATCTCTAGGGTATTTTGGGGAACCAATATTGAAAAACCCTCAAGGTGGTCACAGGAGAGGAGAAGCATGCCTGCTATTTGAAGGTACTCAAAAAAGCTCCCCTGGAATGCCTGGCTAGAGCATTCAGGAACAGCAGTCCAGGACTCTACACTGTGTTCGCAGAGCATCCAGTACTTCCACCACTACAACGGAACATAACTGCTTTTTTAGCAAGTGCCCTCCAACTCTATACTAAGCATCCTGAGGACAGAAGTGATGACTCTCTTACTTAACCTCAATGTGCAAGATACTGAATAGCAACTGCTTGGTACATAATCAGGGACCAGTAAAAAGCTATCTGCTTTGTCTTTGACCAACTGCATTGAGTTAGAATAAAGAGCAGTTCTAGCATCTGCCATGGAATTGGAGTTCAAAAATATAGCAAAGTCTAAGAACCAGAGCTCCAGGAGTGACCAAAGAAAAGTGAACTCAGATGTGATAAGAGGAAAATAAATTACAAAGAATAAATGTTATCTTCTGGATGAGAAGACATACGGCCAATGACCCAGGTAATTCAAAGTGCTTGGGTTTGGCACCTGTGGTTTTGGGGGAATGATTAAATAAAACTGATACTTGAAAAGAGATTATTATATATATATTCAGTTATAGTTATGCCTATAAGCATGTTCCATTGCAATTACAACCATGGGTTCAATGTTGAACTAATACTTAAAAGAGTCAAAAGTATGAGTCCATTCATTCACATTCATTTGTAGAATATCTACTGCCTGCAGATTGGAAATAGCCAAAGCAAAAAACAAAGTATAACAGTTGCTTTCAAGAAGTTTACAAACATGGGAAGTGAGACTTATAAATATACCTTGGGTAGAGTTATCTTCAGATGGTAAGGGAAAAAAAGAGGGGCACCTTTCTTCCCCTGGAGGGGTTGATGGGGCACTTGAGAAGTAGGGGTCACTAGATCAAGTCTTCAAAGATGTTGACAGTTTACTTGGTAGGGAAGCTCTTTGGCACAGGGAAAAGTATGTCCTAAAATAAGTTGCTGTAAAAGATAGACATTTAGAAAACCAAGGATATTTTAGCATGGATGGTACCTAGAGGAGGTATCAGAGAATGATGAGATGAAACTAAAGAAAGTAAGCAGAAAATAGATGATTAGAGAGCCTTTGCTATAAGACATATGGATTTAATGTTGTAGGACACAAACATTTCCATAAAATGATAGATATAGGAACAGGATTTTTAGCCAAGGGAATAGAGAACTCATGGAGAACATGCTTTTCTTCATATACCAATAAAGTAAAATGCAGAAATGAAAGCTTTCTGCAGTATTTCATAAAACTACAGTCAATCTGCAGAATTTAAAGAAATGCTCTACATTAGGAAGATCTTTATTTCATGGAAACTCTCTAGCAATAAAAATGACAGTATTGTGGAAAAGTGGAGGTTTCCATTCAAAAGGTATTAAAGTAGATGCTGCCATTTACCTGTGAAAGGTACATTAGGAAAAGGTACTATGGGAAGTAGAAAAAGATATAACCAATACTACCTCCCCCAATTCAGATTGTAAGAGTTTCTATTTCTTCTGCACTTTGGAGTGTCAGAATGTTATATGCTCCATAGATATTGAGAATTTGATTGTCGATAGAGAAATTCAAATTAACTCTGACATAAGCCTTTTAACAAGAAGTTCCCGGTCTCAGTGACTTTGCAAAAATACATTTATAAACCAAATTTCATCATCCATAGAACTCAGACTTTAGAGACTGAGATATGAAACTAAAAGTACAAAAAAGGGAAAGCTCCAAAAGTATAGCTAAAAGAGCTTAACATTTTTAAGCATCTGTTTCTTGATGTTAAGGATATTTTAGCCTTCACTCTACGAAGGTATAAAGTCCATTATATTGAAAAAATTTAAACTGTCTTTTAACAGTTGGAGTTTATAGGATGGCTCTGTTCTTTAACAAGAAAATTGTTCCTACAGTTCTCATAGTTTAATTTATCTTATTCTAAATCATTTTCCATAGAGCTTAAGGTCAAACAACATGTCAGTCCTACCATTTTTTACTCCAAAAGTGCTATGTTCTTGGAGTTGCATTTACTTATCAATATGTTTAAAGAAATACAAATGTTCCTGCCAAATTTTAATTATATAAAGGCACTCATAAAAATCTATGAATGTACTATTATTTTTTAAATTTTTTTTAGTCATTAGTATTTGACAGACTAGTCTATTGTGCTGCAGCAATCATGAAATGGTTTCTTTAATATCAGTAGTATTTCTCAAATCTATCTTATCGTACCTGGAATTGCACCATACAAATTAAAAACTGGCTTACTCAGCAGACTCTACCCAGACAAACTCTATAGTTCCTAATTAAGATGGGAAAGAATACAATACAACCAGGGAGAGTTTGCTTTTATTGCTGCCTTTTGTTGGCCTCTCTAATCAAAGTTTCTCTCAGGATATTGAACGTCAGTATCCTAGAAGGGTCTGAACCTGTGCAGCCCATCTCCTCATTATCTCTTCACCTATTACTTGCCATCAAAAACATTTCCTATATCTATGGATTTTCGAGTGTTTTCCACAATTACTGCTCAACAGAATCATAAAAACTATTCTTAAAAAATAGATTTCTAAACATCATGAAAAATCTAGAATTATTAGGTGTAAATTTCCCATGGAGAACTGATAGAGAGCATTGACTGAGAACTCTATGTTTAATCTTAGTCCTTTAATAGCCACATTTTTTTAGAAAGGAGGAAATAGCATTTTTGTTTAGTTGTTCACATTGGTTGTTTCCCCTGCCCCCCGACCTGGGACTCAAACCCAGTGGTATGTGGCTTGCATCCCTTTGGAGGCGATTGACCTTGCCACTATTCACCAGGGTGCTCCAATAGCCTTTTTTTAATGAACTCTTCAGTTGCTTTAGAAATTCCATTATCAAAAAGACTGCTGTAAAGTCTTTAACTCTACTTCATTGTATTGTATTGAGTTTCTCCTGTGCTTTTATGCCACCTACATGGACTCAAATTTAGTATATATCCCCATCATCAGTCTTCAAACCCTGAGATAATCGGTGTTCTTTTCTTTCTCATAATACCAAATATATCTTGGTATCCACACTTCACAATCTAGAAGTGCTTTCCTTGACATAAAACAACCTAGAGCTTCCACAAAAAAGGAAAATGGAAGCACAATATGCCTAACTTCTAACTACACTACAAAATGATAATAACCAGAGCAGCATGGTATTGGAATAAGAACAGACATACAGATCAATAAGAAAGAATGAAGGGCCTAGACATATACCCACACATATGTGGACAACTAATTTATGACAAAGATGCCAAGAGTGTACAATGAAGCAAGGAACGTCTCTTCAATAAATGGTGTTGAGAAAACTGAACGAGCCCACTATACGATACCAGATACAAAAATTAATGCAAAATGGATTAAAAATTTGCATGGACCTAAAACCATAAAATAAATAGAAGAAAACATAGATGGTATGCTCCTTGATATCAGTCTTGAAGATGTCATTGAGAGCTTAAGAGAAAAAAAGCAGAAACAAACAAAAGGGACTATATTAAATTTAAAAACTTTCTTCACAGGTAAACTATCATAAATATAAAAAGACATCATACTGAATAGGAGTAGATATTTGTACATTATATCTTCAAAAAGGGAGTGATACCCAAAATATATAAAGAACATATGCAACTCAACAAGAACAACAATAAAAAGGTAACTTAACAACAACAAAAAACAAGCAACCCGATTAATGAATGGATAGAGTATCTGAAAAGACACTTCTCCAAAGATGGCCAACAGGCACATCAAAAGATGCCATCATCTCTTATTATTTGGGAAAAAACATAAATAAAACATCATCTCACACCTATAAAAATGGTTATTAATCAAAACATAAGGAACAATAGGTATTGGAGAGGCTTTGGAGAGAAGGGAACCCATTTACACTGTTGTTAGGAGTGTAAATTGGTGCAGCCATTCTGAAAAGGAATATGGAGATTTCTCAAAGAAGCAAAAATTAGGAATATCATATTATCTAGTTATTCTACTTCTGGGTATTTGCCCTCAAAATACAAAAACACTAGTTTGAAGAGACACATGTTTATTTCATCATTTTTTTGTAATAATCATGATCAGAAACAATTTAAGTTCCCATAAATAGATGAATGGATAAAGATATGATATATGATATATATATGCAATGGAATACTAGTCAGTTATAAAAACAAAAGAAAATTCTGCCATGTGCAACAACATGAATAAATCTAGAGGGTATTATGCTAAGTGACTTAAGTCAAATGGAGAAAGACAAACACTATGATTTTACTCATACTTGGTATGTACAGAAACCAAACAAATGAATGAAGGAAATAAAACAAAAATTAACTTTTAGACTGCAGGCAATTCAGTGGTTACCAGAAGAAAAGGAAAAAGGGGTAAAAAAAATCAAGCATACGGTGAAGGATAGAATTAGACTTTCATTGGTGAACTTAATGGTATATACAGATGTTGATTTATATGCACACCTGATTCAGATGTACATCTGTAAGTTATATAATGTTATAATATTACCTCAATAAAAATAAAATTTAAAAAAAGAGTCTGTAGTATGGGCTATCAGAGAGAAGACCCAGGCAAGAGCCAGTGTTATAACTCAATCTGAAGGATGTCTGTTGGCAGAATTCTTTCTTGCTCTGGAGAAGGAAAGTTAGAGGTTAGTTTTTAATTATTTTTAATATATTTTTATTGAGGTACCCTTGATTAACAATTGCAGGTTCAATTTTCATCAAATGCATGCCATCACCATGCCCATCAACAAACTTCTAATTTCTTCCTCTCTGATAACCTCAGTTCTGTTTTCGGAGTCCAAGAGTTATATTTAGTTTTGTTTTGTCTCCTTGTTTTCTTTATATTCTACATATGAGTGAGATAATCCAATATTTATCTTTATCCTCCAATTCATTTCACTTAGCACAGTACCCTCAATTTCCAGTCATATTATTGCCGATGGCAAAATTTCATCTTTTTTCAAATAGTTGAGTAGTGTGCCACTGCGTTTCATTATCACGTCATCTCTATCTAATCATCTGTCAATTGGTATTTAGGTTGTTCCACATCTTGGCTATTGTAAATAATGCTGTAATGAACAAAGGGGTGCATATAATTTTTGAATTAGTGTTTTCGTATTATTCAGATAGATACATAGAACTAGGAATTGCTGGATCATATAGTATTTCCCTTTTTCACTTTTGAGGTTAGTCTTTGTTTTATTAAGGTCTTCAGCTGATTGGATAAGGCCAACTCACATTACAGAGGCATTTAAATCCAAAACATCTAGAATAATGTTTGACTAAATATTCTGGCACTGGAGGCCAGTCAAGCTGACACATAAAATTAACCAAAACAATTAAGTTCCTGATATACATCAATGTTTTATTGTACATAGCAATAGATGTTCCCTCTTATTATTAATATTCCATTCTGTGAATATACCACATTTTGTTTATCTTTTTTCCTCTTGATGGAAAACTAGATACTTGCCAATTGGAACAACTATAAATAAAGCTGATATTAGTATACATTGGTAACTATTTAAGTTATCTGTGTTCATTTCTCACTCTCCTACAAGTGAGATTGCTGGGTCATACGGTAAGTTATATCTAACTTTATAAGACACTATACATTCTCACCAAATTCTTGGCATTTTCATGTTTTTAAATTTTAGTCATTCTAGTGGTGTGCATAATAGTATTTCACTAGCTTTAATTTGCACATTCTTATTTCCAAGTGATACTGAACATCTTTTTATCTATTGACTGTGTATCTTTTGTAAGGTGTCTATTCAAATCTTAAGCCCTTTTTAACATGTTAATTGGGTTGTTTAAGTTAGTTAATAATACTGAGTTGCTAAGTGTTCTTTGATACATAGATACCTATATATTGTAGGTATGTATATATACATATAGGTGATATTAAATATTTATATACATTAAGTGTATATATTACATAATATGACTTTTCTCCAGCTTATAACTTACTTTTTAATTTTCTTGATGATGTCATTAGAATAGAAATTTTAATTTAGCTGAAATTCTGTTTTTTCTTTCAGAGTTTTTTGTTACCTCTGCCTATCACAGATTAGAAAGATTTTCTCATTTTTTTAGAATATTTTTAATTTTTGCCTTTATGTTTATGTATATGATCTATTTTGTTTTTTATTTGTATGTTACATGTGGCAAATATTGATACTCAGTTTCTTCTTCTTGAATATTCAATTGTTCTAATACCATTTTTGATAAGACTATCCTATTCTCAGTTAATGGCCTTTTCACCTTTGATGAAAATCAGTTGACAAATATGTGTGGATCTATTAGCAGTCTCTTCTGTTCCACCGATCTCTATGCCAAACTACATGCCAGCACAGCACTGGCTTAGTTATTGCAACCTTGTAAGTCCAGAAATCAAGTAATGTAGACCTTAAATTTTGTTCTTACAAAAGAACACCTTATTTTCACAAAATGGTTTTGGGTATAGTCTTAATTTTAATTCTAGTTGACAATGAACTTTGTATTGCATTAAGCTTAAGTATATTCACCTTTACTTTGATGTTTTGTAGGATCAAATCAACAGATAATAAGATGCATCCTCTTTTAGTTCTGCATAATTATAGTTTCAATTTTACTATTTTACTTTTCAAAACATAGCTAAGCCATTCAGTAGCTTAACTGCTTAAAGTTCATCTGTTACAGTCTATATCATTGCCCTACATATTAAACTATACTTCCCATAATACTTTTGCTACTACTCAGTCACAGTGAATATCTGTATCATAATTGTATTTTCTGTCCCTATAATCTTCTCTCAAAACTATGTCACCTCAATGCTTTAATATTTGAGCTTCTTTAAACCCAGTCCACTTGGCTGTCAATGATGTTTTCCTTAATTTTAAAGACAGCATCTGAGGTCTAAACTTGTCAGAGCTTAGAGGTAGAATAATCACCTTTATGACATGTACAAATGCCACTGCACATTTGATGGCATTTTCACTGTGTCAGAGAAAATCTAATTTCTGATCATCTCTCACTGGAAGTTTTCTTCTGATTTTTGATTGCTAACTTATGTTACTTATTATGAATCTTCCCGTACAATCATAGTATATTTTCTTAAAGTAAATTATCGTGGTGGTCTGATTTCTCTAATGATTTATTTTTTAAATAAAATCTGAAAGAACAAAAGAATGATTGAATTTGGATGCCTCATTTTGAAGGTTAGATATACCCAGTTATCTCTGAGAGATGGAATGAGCCAGAGGAATTGCAAATTAAGAGCTTTGGGGAAAGAGGAAGAAGAAGATATTTGCTGTGGAAATAAGAAGAGTGGCTTGAAGATCAAAGGAGCAGAAATTCATAAACACAAGAAGAGTCTCGCTTGTACACTTGGATTCCCAGCAGTCCTTCCACAGCCCTTTCTCAGTAGCCACGGTACTGTCGTCTGCCAGGTCCCTCATTGCACTAAACCTAGATCATGCCCAGTCCCACCTCCAGTGTAATTATAGGTCACCACTTCCAGCTCATCCAGCAACTCAACCAGCCATTGTCCTAATTTCCAAGTCTTTAAAAATATAGAGAACACTCGGTAATATGCTCTTTATTTCTGGTGACATTATTAATCCCTTAGTAGTAGAGGAAATACACAATACAGTGATCCCACAGATAACTGAAGCCCCCATCCCACCTAGAATCTGCAGGTACACAAACAATGTTGATCCAGGACTGACTGCAGAAAGCTCTAACAAATATTGGAAAGTGCTTGCCCTCTGTGAATGGAAAAACTAGAGAGCATGTGAATCAAGTGTATAAACTTTATTAATAACCAAAATCTATGTATTTCAGACTCATACTTAGTAATACAACTAATTTCTTGATAAACACTAAGTATTAAAATCAAGATTCCTTAGAAAATCATTCAATGAAAAAATTTTACAAAAATTTTACTGAGAATGAGAGAAAAGTTAAGTCACTTGTGCAAGGCTACACATAAATCAAGTCCAAAAAGTAATTAATACTAGTTTTCTGTTGCTGTCTTACCAAATGACTCTACACCAAAACTATTCTACCTTCTCATTTCCTATATCCTTTTAGGGATATTGTCTTAAGCTTGGCAGAAGATTTCTGGAAAAAAGAAGGAGAATATTACTTTTCATCAACAAGAAGTATATAATTTGGAGTATTTTCAGATAGCTGATATAAAACATTGCTTCCAGAAAGTCAAGTGCAATGGACACAACTGACACAATCAATGATTGCGAGACTTGTGTATAAACATTAAATGTTTATTTATTTCTAAATTTAGAAAAAAATTCCCAAACTTAAGTTAATAACTGAAGTAATTATCTTTAACTAGAAAACACAAACCCATTATTTTTCTAAATGAAAATTGTCTAGACACAATTTTATTTAAATTTTTTCTATTAATCAGTTCTTTTTTATTTTATTCCACACACTAGGAACAAACTTGTTGAATGGAAGCATTAATAGGGTTCAAGGAATGTTTCATTTATTATATTACAGAGGAAATTTAAGGCAATTTCACCAAGTTCCATCTAGAATCTCCTAGAAAAGAGTAGCTCTAGTTAATCCTCCTGCTTTGCTAAAATAAATGGAGTTTTCTACCTTTTCTCAGTAAATTCTGAAAAAATTATTTTATCTCTAGGTTAGTTATTAATAATATACTTCAGATTGCCTATATGTACAATTATGTTCTACCTTAAATAATAGAGAACAATAAAGTACTCTCTTCTAGCACTTTGACAGGTTATCTTAATGATAGAGAAATTTTTCGTTATCTTTACTGTAAACAGTCTTATATGTTAATACCGAATTAGAATGCAAAACAGCAATCATTGTGAGTGTGACAGGGTCTTGAAGTTAAAGATACTGTGTTATGACTCCTTCCTAATCATAACAGTTTATAAAGTTGATTAATAAACAATTTTGAGCAAAAGAAAGATAATAAGCCCCATATACATTAGAACTCTATACCTAGAAATGAAAGCTGGATGATATTTTCATTAAACATCTATTGTAATTAAGGACAAAATCAATAGGAAATCATATTTTTTCAGTCAACTGAAAGACAATATAAGCAATCTCATGTGGGATTTTATTTCATAGTTTTTTATTCTCCTCCTCAAATTCTAATCAAAACAAAATGATCTGCCTAAATGCAAGGCAAATATTAAAGCTCATACTGCTATAGTCTTTGAAAGACATTGCATGACTTTACTGCTTTCTAACTGGAAATTGTCAGTCTAAAAATACTGTTTTCTTCAAACCAAAAGATAGTTTATAGAGCAGATTATTAACATGCCCCAAAGCTGGCAATGTGTGGCCTTCTGTTTTTAAATAACTTTAGAGTGCTTGCTTGAATATTATACCCATTCGCAATCTGTTTTTATGTCTATTAGAAGCCACTGACTTGAAGCGATGATCATTTTCTTGATTTATTTGTATTATTACTGGTAGTCTCCAAAGATACTCATAGAGCTAGATGAAAAATGAAGTTATTCAGTCAATTATCAGTCAGTTGGTTAATAATTCCAAACCAGGTAAGCATTCTGAGAACTGGTCAGGGTTTTATTTAAAAGAATTAAAAGAACAGCATATTTTCTGCCAGCATTCCTGTTTTTAAAAGGTTTATGTATCTCTCACCCATCTATCGTCTATTTCAAACTGAGTTCTAACCTATAAATGCTCAGATTGTTCAGAGCAACAAGAAGTCATCTTAATTTAAATGAAAATTTTTTTAAAGAATAGTACATTCACATATCCATTTGAATTATAAGACACACAGGTTTTATAATGAGAAGCACTAGCGTTCTTTCCAATTTCCACAGTTTTACCCTTCAGATATCATTATTTTTAACCATTACTGGTTTTGTATGCTATTCCCTACAAGACACTAACTAATATGTTTATTTCTCCATTCCTTTATATATTTACTTTCACCAAAGCTTACTTTACTACGTACTATTAAAAAGATTAATTTCTTTATCACACTCCTTACTTCCTCCTTTCAATTTTTGAGAGATACAAATCTTCAGTTCTTCTATAGGTTGCTTAAGTTGAATAATATACCTATATGGCTATATATTTTGCTAGCAACTTTAAATGATAGATCAGATATTCATCTTGTAAAATACTAATCTTCATTCTTTTTTCTACCTTCCTGATTTTTTATTTTAATTTGTTTGATTTTTACATGCATTACATCAACAAAATATTTTAACTTGTTTTATTTATGAAAATAAACAAAAGGATGTTTTTATTTTCAAAATCTTATATTTTTAAAGAAAACTTAAAGAGATAGCTCCCAATACCAGGTGGTTCGGTTTTTTTCAGCCAACTGGTTTTAGAAACTTAAGGGTAAGAACTAAAGGGTACCAAAGAATTACTTATTTATTTATTCTCTCAATATTTCACTGGGGGCTACTTGTGTCTCAGAAATTATGTTTCTAAAAATTCTTTTTTTTAAAGTAATATTTATTATTTATTTAGTTCACAATACTAAATTCGTTTTAGGACACTGAGATTGCATTTCAGTCTATTTTCAGCTACTTTCCTGATTTTATTCTCCCCATTTCTATTGTTAAAGCTATTTTACATTGTTAATATTAATTACATATGCATTTTATTCTATAAGCACAATTATATTACTCTAGTTGGGTTTTTCTGCAGAAAGTTGATGTTTAAGTAGAAAACTAATAAAGAAGTTACATCTACAGGTTTATTCAGTGATTGATCCTTACAAGAAAGAAAAGGGTGACTATTCTAGGAAGCTATAGAATAACTAGTTCATCTACTTAACAGATCTTAGCTGAATGACAAAGCTAATTGAGTTGTCTGTCATGGGAGAAGCTTGTTGTCTGTAAAGCTAACTAGATTATAAAGCAGGAGTACAGTTGATAGACTATCATCTTGGATGTCAAAATGAGAAGCAATTTACTCTGCAAAGCTGAAACTACTGTAGAGATGTCTTTAATTTCTCTAGAACAGTGGTTCTTAATGTATGGTCTTGAGACCACTAGTAGCAGCAGTATTTGGAATTAAAGTTGTAAATTCTTGTTATACACCCAGAACTACTATATTAGGAACTCTGGGAGTGAGAGCCCACATTCTGTCTTTGAACAAGCCTTATTGAAATGAAAACTAAGGTTTGAGATCACTACATAGAAGCAAATATTCTGGGGTTTTACATTGAGGCAAATGCCAAGTGTCATGCATGAATAATTTACATGGTGTAGACCTTTAATCACCTCTACTCCCTTTTTGAGGCCCACCCTTTACTCTTACCCTTCAGTTCAGATAACCCATCTTCCATGAGGTTCATAACAATGGTATGCTGGTAAGTACTTAACAACCAGCCAATGAAAAAAAAAAAAAAAAAAAAGCCTTGATTTGTACCTTCCACAGGACCCATTTCATGCTATCAGCCTGACATATCTGAAACCACCATTGAGAAGAGAAACAGGCCAGGGAGACCTGACTCCACCATACTGCTGGTTCCCAGAGAAAATTGATTTGCCTGGAGCACCGTTCTGCATGTTTTCAGCTCTGTTTCATCCACCACATGTCTTTAGAATCTCTTCGTCTCCCAGAAATTCTGCTGACCTGTCTTTCAGCTGTTGAAACCTTTTGCTATTAAAAGTTTTATTGCCTTTTTACTTATTTATTAACATTCCTCTGGGGTTTTAAATGCATGGGTTCAACTTACCACCTTAAAGAAAAGCATAAAGACATATCAATATCCAAAGTTTATGAGACATTTCACTGGACAAAGAAAACAAAGTGGTTTCTCACTAATGTTTGTAAAGGTGATTGTTTGTATTTATAAATAGGCAGCAACTCCCATGGTAAAGATAATTCTGGAATTTGAGTGATCTCATTTGTATATTCAGTCAACAAATACTCACTGAGTCCCTCTTATGTCAAGAATGATTATGTGTTAGAAATAGAAAAGAACAACAGAAGAGATAAAATTATAGTGTACCCTAAGATTTCATCCTGAGGTCAATGGGATGACATTAATTTGAGAGCCATTATAGAATGAAAAATTCAGAAGTTCAACTAAAAGGAATATAGTAACAGAGAGGGACTGATGCAACATTGCTTTCTTTCTGATAAAGTGGATTAGAAATAAATGCATGACTGGTTTTAATGATATCAGTCATAAATATTTTAAAACAAATAGAAAATATATATAATTTATACACAGATATATTTATATAGATGTAGATATTACATGAGATTTCTAGTAAGATTCAGCCTTCAGTCATGGTACATGTACCTTTGATGTACCAGTACATCACTATTTAGTCACTAGTAGAGAGTAGAATAGAGTTCTCTAAAAAACATGAAGCTCAAAATAATAAGCCCCATCTTTCAATGATTTCTTCATCATACAGTCAGGTTGCTCATTCAGAGACAAACCTACTTCTCCACACTTGAGAGTAATGTCATCTTCTAATGAGGAATGTGAAGTTGGAGTCTCAACCTTGGCACATTTACAATCTTTCAATCAAAGTTTCCACATCAATAAAATTAATTTGATAATAATACTTCAGGAATTCACAGGAAGAGCTGAATAAAATAATGAAAAAAGGAGAGGTGCACAGTAAATGCATTTTGAATGTTCGCCATATATAGTCTTATTCTGTTCTGCTCTATTGACAATAATTAGGTTGTCTTCATTTGATAATGCTGAATTATAATGTTTTGAAACATTTTGCTTTTTTATAAAACATGCTGTATGCTAGCTTTCAAAATTCTGTAAGTTAAAGTGCATAAGACATTTTTGACCTTAATCTCACTCTACTCAGTTCAGACACTTTTGCTTAGAATCACAAATTGTGAGATTTCAGAAGTTTCAGAAACTGGCCTTCTCTAATTTGTTTGTTCTTAGGTAGTGTCCATTCTCAATGAAGGCTAATTCTGTTTCTTAAAGTTAAACACCTTAGCTTTTCTTTTAATAATAAAGCAAAAATACACAGTGTGTTTTATATGATAAATAAATGTTTCACTAGAAAACACAAAATGTAAACAGATAGTTTATCTATGACAAGAAAATATTTCTAAAAAGTCCAGTTAGAAGGAAAAGAATGAAATATGAGGAATATTGCATTAGAGAAAAATATAGTCCCTAATGTACAAAGAAATAAATGAATCTTAACTTGGAATTTTCATAGAAAAAGTATCATAAAGTCATAAAATTTCCAAGTAAAACATACTTTACTTCATAATGCTTCTAAATTCTTACCTGATCAGTCTAGAAATGAACATTTCCAAGCCTTCTACAGAGGTTGCTACAAAATTAAGAAATATCTTTATTATAAATAGGAAGATGAGGTTCCTCCTGATAGTGATAAAAAGTTCACAAGAATATAATGTGTAAGTCAGGCCTGAATTTAGAATGAGAGAAAGGATATTCAATCAGGAAAGGTCAGGTTAGATGTGATGCCAAATGTTTCTGGTATCCAATGGTTTATAGCAAGCAAGATTTATTTCTGATTCATGTAGCATGTCCCTGTGGATAGACTGTGGTTGCCCTATGTCATCTTCATTCTGGGATTCAAGTTGTTGGAGCAACCTCTTTCTAAAATATCGATCATTATGACAGGGAAGGGAATTTGGAGCTATGGCTGGCTCTTAAACCTTAAATCTTTGCACAGATGCGATGCATGGTCTTCTATTTGTGTTTCATTGGTCAGAGTAAGTCAGATGAGCAAACTTAGGTCATTAGAATGGGGAGGTACAATCCTTTCCCAGAGTGGAAAACAAATAGTTATTAATACTCATCCAATCAAGCATACTTGGAGTAATAAGAATGATACCTTAAGACAGATGTCACTTTACAGAGTACATTACATTTTCTATATGCATCATCTCATTTGTGAGATAAGAAAAGTAGAAGTCATTATATCCTTTCATATTTGCATAACTGAAAGCAGAGGAACTTGGCGTTTGGAAAATTTACTACGATTCAGAGTTCCCTGAAAATGACCTGCATTGCCTTGTTACTTCTCTATTATTGAAAAAAATCAACCAGAAACTGAACAATTACTTTGAGCCTGGCTGAAGAGGAGATCCAAGAATTCTCTGAGTAGATTGGCAAGATAACCTTCAAGATCTATTTTATCTAGAAGACTGATTCTGCAAGTCATCCAAGTTTACACAACTGTTGAATGGGAAATGTTTTTCTCTTTCAAATGACCATGTATACAGAAAGGGGGAAGTAGAGCCAAATGTAATTTAGTGATCTGACATTTAGTTTCCCTTGTTCTGTTCCAAAAAGTTCTATCACTTACCATTTCTTAATCAGTATGCATCCAATGTCTACTGTTGGTTTGGTGACTAAAGGCTATGAATTATTACTATGTGTTATCAAACTTTCCAAACACTTTAGGTTTGCTGCACTGAAGTATGTCTGAATAAAATATAAGATATTGACATTACAATGTCTATCAGTGCCCCAGACACAAATATTCTCTGTGTCTGGGGGACTGATAAATAAACAAATGCTCCATTAGACAGTACAAAACAAGTAGAATTATAGGTCGTTACTTAAGGGAAAGGTTGCTCTGGAGCAGATGAGTAGCTGTACTGAGATCTTGCATATTAGATATTTTTAAAGATTTTATAAAGAAACAATTTACTTATTGATGACTCTTCTTTCATTCTCCTGTGAGTTCTAGTCTTTATTAACACTTAGTCTACAGTGCTATGACTCTGATGATTCTTTGACATAGTGATCTGAATTTGTACCGTCTCCCAAACGAAAATGTAGTATTACATAAAAATAGAAAATAAACTTAATATTAGTATTTCAAGCACTTTTTCAAAAAATTCTAACCATTTTTACCTAATAATTTCCCATTATCAGAGTTAAATAAGCATACAAATACAAAGAATTATGTTTCCCTGCTTGTTGTAAATGTGATCACTTATTTTTTTGCATGATTGGATACCTAACACTGATTTATGTTTTTAAAAAATAAAACAATATTCTTATCTTCCAGGAACAAAGAAAGGTTTGCATTTCAGAAACTCAGAATCCGACATCTGATCAGGATGTTGGCTCAGCCCTGACAAAAGAGCTACCCATGCCAACAGCTAGCATCAAAGTATTAGCAAATGAAAAGTTTTCAGGCTCATCCTTAGCCAGTGACCTAGTAAAGTAGTAAGTTTCAAACCCTACTTTAAGTGAGGTCAGTCATTTGAAACTGATTTAATTTTTGGCTCTCAGGAAGTCAGAAGTCATGAATGGTACCAAACTAAACAGTTTGTCTAGAATATGCTATGTCTCTGTCAATATCTCCCTCAATAATTATCCTTTAGTTCTTTCAGTGACATGAAATTTGACCTACTGTGAACTCACTTTGAGTATGGCTAGTCCAACACTTCCTGGGAAAAACTCAAATCCCACTGCAAAAATTTAACCAGTTAGGAAATATAAACACATACCATTCTCTTTCATTCGGTTTGCTCCCAGGAAATGGCTCTGAATCTGAGTGATGCTTTTCCTAATGTAATCAGCGCCAAAGCACTGAGCCAGGAAAGGCATCACTATTCTCAGACACAGGAATTTGAAAAAAAAAAAAAAAAAAGTTACTCTGTTTGAAATCAATCTAGCTTTTGTAGAATCCCCTGTGATTTTTCTGATAAGATTTGAAATTTCATTTCATTGTATTTGAAATATCCAAGCTCAACTAAAGGGACGGGAGAAGATTCATACCTGTTAAAGGAATGTTTCAGGTATTTTTAAAAGCTTAGGTGCCTCAGAAATGCTCCTTTCAATACCAATTTTAAAATAAAAAATGAGTTAAGGAGAAAAGTAAAGCTGATTTTACTGGGGAAAAAAATCCATGCTTAATGCTTTAAAAAGTATTGAACTCTTTCATCACAGGAATTTATATTTATAGTTTCAGACTGTTCTTAGGATTAACCATTCACACAATCAGTTCTCCTTGTTTCCACAAGATTATATCATATAAATACGCTCCTGTAAACTAAGTAGGCTGTGTTTCAAACTCTGGTGTGTTGAGGAATACAAAGCAAGGCTTTTGTATTCATGCTACTTGATTCAGGTGACTTTCTTGGGATTTCTACTTGTATATCAAAAATTCTATCCAAATCTTGAATTGCTACACTCCCTACATGTCAGCAATGCTCATTTTTGTCCAGTTTCTTTTTTTTTTTGTGGGATTTTTTTTTAGATTTAGATATATACATTCTATAATTGCTAGAACAAATCAAAGAAAGAAAAAGAAATATAGAGAAAAACAGGAATTCTGGAATAAGTGTTCCTGTGTTTAAATCCCTACTCTGATAATTCCTTGGTAAGCAATCGCTGGGAAACCACAATCTTGCGTCTCAGTAACTTATTGTCAAAATGTTGGCTGTGATATCAATATAATCAGGTTGCTTTGATATGGCTATGGCTTAATATTTATGATATGCTTAGAGCTTGATACAATATAAGGTTTATGCCACTAAAGAAACAATAAAAAACAAGAAATGGTCAAAATGCTTAAAAGAATTTAATACAACAATTCGATGATTATTAGAAATTCATTTATTTAGGCACACCCTTGTGGCTCATCAGCTGAGGCAATTCATGTAGCTAAGGAGCCCTCCATGTAAGACCAAAGACCTTGGCTTGAGACTGAGTTCAAGAGCTAAAAAATTCATTTAGCAATTGTCATTTTATCTCCTTTCCACCTATAAAATTTGCTTTCTTCACAGTGATTTAACATTGCGACCTTAAAAAGTTTTGGTAATATCTATATACCTTTCCATTTCTTTATCTGTAAAATGAGGATAGTAAAAGTACACATATCATAGAATTATTGTGTGAATAAATTAAATAATACTGCAAAAATGCTTAGCAAAGTCTTTATTTTTAAAGGAAAGATGCTGTTAAGAATAAAAGTAAAAACACAGGCAAACAAGAAGAGAGGAGGGGAAGCATCTTTTATTTATTTTTATTTAGTTGTTCACATTGATTGTGTCTCCCTGGACAAAGGATGTGAACCTAGAGGTAAGTGGCTTGCCTAACCAATGGTCTACAAGGGTACATCAACAAAGTCTTATCTAATAAAGTTTCAGCCCATGTTAAGTAATATTAATATTCTAATTGAGGTAAGAGATATATTATAAATGTGATATTTCACATTAGTGATGAACAGATATGTTATCAGTAAATATTATAGAAGCACCATCATGTAGAAACATAGTTAGATTTTTCCATGATATCTTAAGTCAGAATAAATGCAAATGTAAATATTCAACCTTTATACCAGTTGAAGATGTAGGTATTTTTACTGACCACACCAAGGAACAAAAAGACTATATCAAGGATTAACAAATCTTTTCTCTTAAGGGTCATATAATTTAAATTATGAGTCATGTATAATTTCTTTTGCATCTGCCCAATGCAGTGGTGTAGCAACAAAGCAATAAACAGAGTAAGTAAACAAATACAAATGGGGTGCTTCAACAAAACAGGCTGAGGGCCAGTTTTGGCTGGAGGGCCATTGTTTTCCAAGCCCCTATTTCATCCAGTGTCCCAGTCAAAACATACTAACATTCAGCACAAATCTCATTAGCTTACCAAATTCGTCACGTTATCTTGGTCTGAGAGTCTGCAGAACATCATAAAAAAAGAAATATGTAATGTTCTCTACCTTTAAGAACACTGTCATCTAATCAAGTGGTTATAAATAAAGTGATGAAAAGTCATCAGAAATACACATGTATGTTTAAAACTACAAACGGTTGGTAGTCAAGTAAAGCTGTATCAACGCTTGAAGAAAATTACATGAAATTCAACAAAAAGATTTCCCCATGGAATAGAAATTCTGTAGCTCATCATCCAGCAATACTAGGCTACTTTTCTTTAAAAATATGAAGGAACTTAAAGATGCAATGTTCTTTCACAAATGTAATCAATTATTCATGTAAAATATTTTATTTAATGTTTATTTAATACATTTTTATCCACAGACTTTTTGAGAATTTTCATTTAAGTGCTCCAGATATGAAGTATCCTCTCTGGGTTGTCCTTTTGCCAAATATCTGAAAACAAAGCTGCTTTATAATCCCGTTTGTTCATGTTTTCTCATCCCACAACCATGCAATACCTTTCATTTATTTTGCTTTAATAAATTGGATGGTAAATTGATTTTCTAAAATATAAGCCTGAGTTATTCCTCAATTAACTTGTTAAATTAAATATCAACAGTGCCATCAAGGAAATCTTGCCTAGTGAATAAAATCTTACAAGCATTATTCTGTCTTCATTTTGGCATAACAAATATAACACTTTAGGCACCAAACATTTATAAACTGTTAACATGTAATCCAATTCAGAGCATGTACATTTTGTCCAGTATGAAGGATTCTCCATGATGTACACGTAAGGAATGGAAAACCAGGCTCTGGTATGACATTTCCATTAACTACCTCAAGTTCTTTAAAGCCATTCCATTCAATAATGTTATGGAAATGTGACTTCATGTAGTCTCTGATTCCCAATGAGATTTCTAAATTTTTCCCACCCTGGAAGACAGGTGGTTACTGCCTTGCTTTTTTTCACCGAGTATGTTTCACCATATTCCTGCCATACTGAGCTTCTTGAACCCTCAAAATCATTCCTAGGTCTTTGAATCTGGTATTTCCTCTGGAAAACTTTACTTGCTATCTTCTTATTAATGAGTGCTTTGCTTGACTTAGCTTATCTGTAGTCTCTCAAAGCGGCTTTTGCAGATTGTTTAAAGTTAGAAAACATAGCTCTCTGTAAATTACTGTCAGATAACCTTTTTATTATGGAAATGGAATACCCCACTTTTGTTATGAATATATGAAATTATTATCCTGTTTGTGTGTGCAATTATTAATTTAATGAGTCCCTTTACTGGAATGTAAGGCCCCTGAGAGCAGGAATATATACTGTTTTGTTTCTTTATGCATATCCAGTTCCTATTTTTCCTTTCAAATTTTGAATCAAGAAAATTACTTAATGAGTTTTTTATAGTTCAGTCTACATTTTGTCATTATGGCATAATAGTTTCTTCCATTAACTCCCTTTTACATACTTATACCAAATTAAGCAAATTGTATTAGAAAAAGTTTTCCATAATAGTTTAATATAGCCTTCTCTACATTGTCCCCCAGTCATAAGTATTACAACTCTTTTTAGGACAAAATATTATCACATAGCTTTGGTTTCTGCATTAATTCTAACAATTTAAAAAAGGACAAAACCTGGATGTCTAATATTAGTAGAAGATTTGAGTAATTTATGGGATGTTGCTTAAGTGAAATTCCATACAGGTAAAAAACATTAGAATGTGTTAATAAAGTTTATCATTTCTAACAAATGTATCACTCTAGTGAGTAACATTGATAATGGGGAGGCTATAAGTGAATTATGGTAAGGAACATATGAAAAAACTGTACCTTCCTCTCAATTTTGCTATCAACCTAAACTGCTCTAAAAAAATAAAACCCTTAAAATATATTTACTTCTCTAAGTAAATCTGCATAATTATAATTGAAAATACAAAATATTATATGTGCATGTTATGTGGGCAAGGATGATAAACACTACCAGAAAACAACGGTCAACAGTTTGATGCATTTTATATGACTTAGAGATTTCTTTTTCTTCAACCTTTAAATAACATTACTATTAGTAATAATAAAACAAAAGTATATCTCTACCTGAGAGAAAATGCCCCTCTAAAGAACTTTTCAAATCAGCATGAAAAATCTTTTATTCACTGAACAAAATGACCACCGCAGATGTTGTAGGAATTTACTGTGAGGTATAAATATGGTTCTTATCTGTAGAGCTTATTATATAATATAGGAATATTTAATAAATGTACAAAATTACTACTCTGTCAAGTAACACATCAAAAAGTTTTAATGAGGAAAAGAAGAAAGCTTCATGGGAGCCAGCCTTCGAGTTGGTCCTTCAGAGACGTAGATAATCTCCACAGATAATGTTGAAAATGAGAGAATTTCTAGTGAATGCATTTCCAATTTTAATTCCCACAGAATCATCATCATACTGGTTAGCTTTGATAACTGTTTTCTGTCAGAAGAACAACATTTCTATCTATGAAACATCTTTCTGGCAAGAATAGACTGGTATACAAAAGCTAACTGCTTTAATTGGATTGTCAGTGGCGAACTTGATGTAACATGCACATTTTGATTAACACTTTATGTACACTTTATGCCCATTTAATGTCATACTGCAGTGTTACTTCAATACAGTCTCAAAAAAGTAATTTTCATGTTGGCTGCTTTAATTACTATTATCAGCTTTTCTTGAAATGTGTTTGCCAAATTCTGGCTCCTGAATAGTCTATCAAACACACCCATCCAAAATACAGATCAATAGTCCTGTGATCTGCATAATGATGTCAACACTTCTAATATTATTTCACCACAAAACCCCTTTAGGATAATAGTAATTAATAACATCTTAGCAATATAATAGATAATTCAATATAGTGATAAAAAGCATAAACTTTGGAGCTGGACTCAGGGCCTGTAATTCCACATTCCATCTACTAACTGTGTGACCTTGAGCAACTTAACCTTTCTATGCCTCATTTTTTTATCTATGGTATGCCATTGGCAATAAGAACTGCCTCATTAAATTTTTGTAGACTAAATGAGGCCCCGTATGTAAATTCCCTAGAACTGTTCCTGACACATGATAAGTACTAAGTAAGGGTTATCATTAGAGAAGTCTTCTCTGTATTCACTGTGGGAGATGGAAGTTCCTGTGATACAAGTAATGTAAAGTGTATTTGTATTTTCTAATATAAAAATCCAAGAAAATACTTTCACCCAAGACTCTGGCACTTGAACAGAAGCTTCTGCTTTCCTCTACAGAAAAGGATCTTAGGAATGATAATGGCATGCTCAGATATATAACAAGTTAAGATTGAGATGCCAGCAGTATAGAGAGTCTGATGTATGTATAGACTAGAAGTCATGTGTATTTCCTGTTTAGAGTTAAGAACAACCTTTAAACAATTTTTCACCATTTCTTCTCTTTGAGCATACTCCTAGCAAACTGTCTTTAGGACTAGGGTCCTTCCAACTTCTTGTCTGTTTTCTTCCTACAGACTAGCCAAGATTTGAGGATCTGGAGCAAGATTTCCCTAATACAGTCTTCCTTTTATGATCTGTGCACATATGGATGTAACTGTGATGGACAAACCTCATGTCAATGACTGTGTTGCTCTGCTGCCACTTGCCATTAACATATCTGTCCCCGGTCATTAGTACATCTGTCATAACAACGTATTCGGGGTTGATACAACTTCCCTGTCATTGGAAAATCAAAATTCCAGGTCCTAGGTGGGACACCGTGTGTTCCCACCGTTCCTTATATGAGTGAGAATGCCCCTGGAAACATTCTCCCATCCCCAGTGAAGCTGAACGTGGTCCAGTCAAATCAAATGAATGTTTAGTTTGACTCGTGAGTTAGAACTATTAGTGGGTGGTATCGCCAAGCAAAGTTGACTGAAAATCTTAAGAACCAAAGGATGAATCAGAGTAAAAGTTTTCAGAGTGCACAAAGCTTTAATGTCAAAAACTGGAGATCAAGCATAGATTTCCAGAAGTCTTCCTGAAGTATTATCAGTCCTTTGAACTGCTAATCCTTTTTTTGGAAATCTGTAGGGGATCTTCATATTTAAACACCATTATAACTGAAATGTTATAAAAGTCCTACTTCCACTTAAGCAATAAGCCACATGTATATTCTATGTGATTCTCGGACTTCTCTAGTATGCAGTTACCTATTTATGCTGATCAGACAGGTATGAGGAAACATGAAAATTCACTGATTGTTCATGTCCCTGATTTGCAACTTTCATTTTCTTGATTCTCAGTAACTCGCACCTGATGACATGTTCCCAACAAAAACAGTGGCACACATGGTGAAACACATCTTCTATGGATTAAATGTTTGTGCCTCGTCCAACCCATCCCATTACACTCACTTAAGTTCATATGTTGAAGCATTAATCCCTAATGTGATGGTATTTGGAGATGGAAGCCTTGGTAATTAGGTTTAGATGAAGTCATGACAGTGGGCCTCCTTAATGGGATTAGTACCCTATAAAAAGAAGAAGAAATCTAAACTCTTCTTTCTGCCATGTTAGTACATAGCAAGAAGGCAGTCATATACAAACCAGTAAGATCAGTAAGATTTCAGATCCCAAATCTACCAATATATTGGTTTTGGGCTTTCCAGTCTCCAAAATTGTGAGTAATACATTTGTTTGTTTGTTTAGGCCACCCAGTCTATAGTATTTTATTATGGTATCCTGAGCTGACTTAAACATGTGCCATCCTCAGGTAAGCATAATATTAGGGAAAAACTATATTGGAAAAGATTCCTTTGGAATTCTGATATTTCCCATTCCTTACCTCTAGCAATCACTCTTATAGACAAGTGTGCCTAACAGATGTATGTTAAATACGACTTACTAGTTATGCTGCAGGCACATACAAAACTATTATAACATTTTAACACATAATACAGGGTTTTTATTTTTCTCTCAGTGAATTTAAAATTCTGTATCAGAGAGAAACTCAGTTTAAACATCAATAAAAGGCAAATCGAAAATTAGCCTTAAAAAACTCATCTGCATACATATTTCTCCTTCCTATTTTTCTGCTGCAGGACTTTGCAATGTTTAGTAAGTGCTTACATCTTTCATCTTTCAATAGGAACACTGATATCTTATTCTACCTCTCAGAATTAGAGAAAATAAAAATGATAAACTATTTTACCTAATTAAAATGGAATTCCCTTTAGTATAACTATCACCATTTGCTACCAATGGAGTAATGTTTAATATTTAAGTTCATTTTTCACCATTACTGTTGACATAAATAAATATATTAAGGAGGTCAAAAGCAACAAGAAAAGCATGTTTTCTAAATCTAGTACTATTAAACACTACGCAAATAATATTATAAAAATGGTACTTACTAATTGCATTAGCTTTGACCTTAAAATAACTAAGCTATCCAGTACATCAATTTTCATGATCTGATTCCAAACATCGCAAGTGAATGAGTTGCTTGATATACAACATCAATCACTATATCAGTCACCCTTATAGACATGACCTAGGACTCAATGCTTCAAGCACTATGTTTCCAAGATGACATTATTATGTAACAGCGTTTTCACCCTGGGGCAAGTTGTATCTATTTCTCAGAAAACAGGGGCAATTCTGTGACTTCTTAGTTGGATGAGTAACTGTTAAGAACACTTCAGAAGAGAAGAAAGTTCAGTTTTGAAGATCTGCAGTGTAAACATAAGCATATTATTGCCCCAAGAGATATGACATCTTATACTACTGAAATGGAATCAAGTCACTAGCACTAAACATAATGACACATTTTTGTTATTGTAATTTTATTGTCAAAAGGCATACAGTATATCTCACATTTCAAGACTGCAAATAATTTCTTAAGCTTTCATCAAAACTGCTGAAGAATGGACCCCCTGCCCATTACTCTATTTCATTAAAAAGAAAAAGCCTTTGCTTAAAGCTTGGCTTTGCTTGGAAAGCAAATTAACCACTGTAAAATAACATTGAAATTTATAGCATATCAAAAGTTTCCTCTCTGGAATTGTTTTGATCATATTACTGAGAATGCAATATTATGAGCAGCTCAGTGGAAATAAATAATTCACTAGCAAGTTACAATAGCCCTTTCTGAATTTAATTGTCAAACCTGAGATATTATACACTGTTGAAGGTGGGAGGGGTATTTAGCATAAGAGTTAATTTCCACAAAGAAGCAAATCTAAGCTTTCGAATATATGCAGAATTCAAAATTATAAAGTTACAGACAAATAGCTACTAAAAGATAAGCTTGCACTTTTGTAAAAAGTCACTGGTTGATGCTCACTATGTATTACAGGAGTAGGCTAATTTATAACTTATTTTTGCAGAATGAGATTCATAAGGGCAAGATAGAACCTGACTGTATCATAGTCAGATTTAAAGTGCAACTAGCTTTCCAAAAATTCTCCAATGTAAATGATATTTTTCAATCAGATTAAAAATAAACATTTTAAGAAATCAAGTAACTTTGCAAATAAGTCTCACCATTTGCATAATGTGTGAAATTTTTCTAATCATATTTTAAGCAGAAAACTAACAAAATTTTTTGCCTGGGGTCTAAAATCCACTATATAAACGCATAAATATCAAAAGAGAAAAAAATATTTATCAACTCTATAGGTTAAAAAAACTCACCTACATGTAATGATATACCTTACATGTAATGATCAAATTTCCATTTAAAAGTTTACCAGTAGGGGTTCAATTACTGAAAACAAAAAGCATTTTTGCTGGTTTAAACACAAAGAGTATTGAATCAAATCTAGTACTAGGTAACTGAAATACTAGACCACTGTCTGAATTTCTAGGATGAACTAAGAAAGTCACATCACAGGCCTGGATTACCAAAGGGTACTACTGCTCCTCATAAGATCAGAATGGTCCCTACAAATTAAAAAGCCACAAGCCTCCCTACTAATTCCAAACAACCACTCTGATTGGACAGTCAACAGCAAAATGGGAAAATCATACTATAGGAGGGCTTAGAAATTGTAGCTTTCATTCTAAAGAAAAATATCTGCACAATATTGAGAGATTCTGTAGCTTCTAGGAATACCTTTTACAAAAAAAGAAGCTGATTCACCTGAAGAAACAATCTCAATATTCATTGTATTTAATAATACCCAACTGCAGTGTGTACGCCATTCTTAGTTTGTTCCAATGGGAACTAAATACATTTAGGAACAAACCTGCTCACCTGTCTTCTAGGCACACATGTCTGAAGAACAGTCATTTAGACTGTGTTTAGTTATACAGTGGTAAGGGGCACTGTGGTAGATGTATTATTGATACAGTGTGGATACTTGTGTTTCCTCTGTTGTCATGGAAATGTGTGTCTCTGGAACACAGTATTTCCAGAGCACAGCCCAGGAATGAAAGTTAAAGCACAGGGGTGAAACAAAAGAGGTTTTATATAGGAAGAGAAGAAACACTCCCATAAAGAGAGAGTAGGTCATCCAGCCTCTAGAGGAGCAGCCTCTCTGCTGGGGCAGATATGGGGCAGAGATCTCAGTTTTAGGAGGTGTAGCAGCTCGCTCTCCAACCCGAACCTGTCATCAAGTGTCCTGAGGTGGGACAAATTTTCTTACTGGCATATTGGTGATTTCTTCTTGAATTGATTGGAGGATTTCGTATAGACTCCATTATTATTGATTTCTTTCCAGTAGGTCAGAGCGTTGGCACGTAGGCTTGGAGACTTGGCATTTTACCTGTACTTTAAATTTAATTGTATCAGCTTCCTGCATTTGGTATGTTAAAATGGTTTGGTACCACTATGGCTCTGTGCTAAAGGCTGGGTTAAAACAGTTACAATGATCTATTATTTTCTGGCTCTGGATTTCCCTTTTCCTATACTTAACTTATATCTGACTAGCTACCTGTCATTATTAAACTCAATTCTTCATCCTGCTTACTATCACTGACACTAAGAAATTGGAGTATACTTCACCACCTCTTCTCTTTTCTAAAATCAGAAATGTTACGTTTCCCTATTACTTCTACAGCTTCTCTCACATCCTTTGTCAATTACAGTAGAAGACACTGTGGGTGCCAAATTCAGGTTCTTAGAATCCCTTTTACCAGTGTTTGTGTCTGTTGTGGCTAACTCTGCCCTGACACCTTCTCTGAATGAGAGTCCTTGGTTGATGGTAGCTCTCCTATCTGGAAACAAATGTGAGGCTCTTCCTACCCTTCATTACTCCAGTAGCCAATGACTGATTGACATGAAAGATTCAAAAGTCCAAATCTCTTCATAGTTGAGAACAGGATCAGGCAGAAGCTAGATTTCACCTGAAAACATTACCATGGCTAGCCTTTCTCTCCAGGTTTCTTCCTTTCAGGTTTCTCTTGAAAACACTATTTAAATCTCTAGCTCAACCTGGATGGAACTGGGGGTGATTATGCTAAGTAAAATAAGCCAGAAACTACAAGATGGCTTCAGTCATACGTGCAAAATAAATCAAACGAACAGACAAATCTTAACATTGACAGGATGCAGATTGTGACTACCAGAGGAGATGGGATGGAGTGGGAGGCAAGGCTGGGGGAGGACAGGGAAGAAAGGAGTTAGCAAGGTGGTGGTAAAGGGCAAAATGATTCTGGTGGAGGATGTGGTGTGAAATGCACACAGAACAGGGTGGGAATTCAATATCTTAAAAAGCATACGGCAAAGTAAACAAAAATAAGAAAAATCAATAACTCTCCAGCACAGAAATCTCAGGCACTATTTCCAAAGGCTCATCTACAGCACTACTCTTTCTCAAATGCATCCTCAGAGATATTTTCTACACACACTTCTTTACTTATTCTGTATCCTCACACCAGGGAATGATACATAGGAATCACTCAGTAAATGTGAGGAACACTGGCATTTTTTACTGACGATTGTAAGTATGTAGTTCTTATTATTTTTTAGTTTTCTGTGAGTCCTGAATTTCCTTTTTCCTTAGTATTTTAGACCATGAGATCATAGCTATCTTCTGCATTATTTTGTTGTTTTATAAGTATTGCATATCCTACCTAAATATATCTGATCTCCTGATAAACACAATTTTAGAGCATAGTACCATAAAGTTATATCTTCCATAGAATTTTATAGTTCTTTTCTATCATTGTTTTTTTTTTAATCAACAGACAAGAATATTGAATGAGAACCTAAAGGAAACTATTGAATTTATTTTGTGTTACGACTTGTGGACTGCAACAGGATTCAATATCTTGACAAATAGATACGTCAGATGGATAATATTAGAGCTCTGTAACCCAGGATGAAGGAAAATGCAACCTCATTTCTACCATGGTCTATGAAAACTTCAACCGAATAGTTGGAAGTATTTCTTGTATTCAGGTGACACATATAAACATCACACAGAAATGTTTGGTTTTCTCACATCTTTTAACAATGACAGAATAAAAACTAGGAGCTATAATTTTGGACAAATACATAAATACAAACTTTTAAGATAATATGCAGTGCCATAAGATCCTGGAGAGAGTTGAGATCATTCGTTAAATACTGCTCCATTTTAATCTTTCCATCACCATTTCAGTCTGTTTATTTTTCTTCTCTTTTCCGCATAACACTTTTTCCTCATCTCTGTGGAAGGACTTTTGATTCCGACTTTCTTTTCAGCTGTTTTAAATTTGAAATTTTCCCTACCTAACCAAAACACCTCTGTTAACCCTTAAACAATTATAGTACATCACACTTGCTAGCCTGCTGAATGAACAGAGGATTTTTAAATATGCTAGGAGCCTGCCTTGCTCTGCTTTCTGGTCTTCTAGTTATGATTTTCCTGTATCCTCTCTTTGCCCTTTCTATTGTATAGAATCATTTTGTATCTTTGCAAAAGGTGCAAAAATACATCTTTGCAAAGTGATTGCATGCTTTTAACAGATTTTCTTGTAACTAGAGTATAGATAATAACAGTATTCTAAGAAGCCAAGAGCAACTGAGCTATATTTGTAACTATTTGCAGGATGCACTTGGGAGAGGTGGTGTAGGGCTGTGTATCAGTACTAAAGGAGTAAGATGAAATGGTTCTCAGTGGTGGAACGAATGCACCCGTTTAAAAGTAAAAGGGAATACAAGGATATTTACAAAACACCCTGTAAGAAAGGAGAAATCAATGACATTGAAATCATTATGAAACAAAAGAGGTCACAGATTCCTTTTTCATGCAATGCTTACAAAAATGTGTCACTAAAAGAATTTAATCAGCTTTATTGTAGACACCTAAAAATGTATCATTGAAGCTTTAAAAATATAGCAATGCCCTACACATAATATGGTAACAGTACTGCATTTTTTAAAATTCTGAATAGTCACTTTTTAAAGAGAATAAGACTACAATATGCACCAATTTATATTCATTAAATGAATGCACACAAATTTATCAATTTTACAGAATTGCTAGTTGTTATAATGGGAGTGAAAACTCCTCTAAAAAAAGCCACATACAGATAATCCCCATGTTAAATTGGAAATGGCAGTCTAATATATTTTTCAGGGAGGCAGTCCTTAGGGGATTTTTGAATCTACAAAAAGATTATTAAATTAACACAATTTGGTATTGTTGAATCTTTTTGTAAACTGTCTCTAGATATGTCTATCAGTGCTTGAGTGTTTTGTATTTCTATAATTGTGTAATATACATTGGAAGCAGTGTCATTTGAATTTGCATGAATCAATATAAAGAGAATCAATCCAGGAAAAGGATACAAAGAACCAAAGCTTCTGTTACCTAAATAAAAGAGTATTAACAGTGGTACTGACAATAGCATCACAACTTAAATGGAGTATTATAAAAAGTCTGGTTTTGCGAAGTAGTTTGCTATTAATGTATTGATATGCAGTGTGGCGCATTTTCCTCTTTTCAGGGTTTAACCTCAAGCCACAAGCACCAGATTAGCAGATCAGAAATTGAAATCCTCTGACAGCTACCAACTTTATATATCTCCCTAATGTTTCTGATGTAAAGTCAACAATCATGATCATGATCAAAGAAAGAAGGAACAGAAACGAGCAAATTTAATATTCACCAGAGCCTGAAAGAAAAACATGAGATCATTTGGTTGCTTCCCATTTTCATTACCTGTCATACCCTTCTCTGTCTCAACCACATGCCCTACCCTCTCTGCAAGCCCCTATGTCCATTTCTCACCATTTTTGCTTCTTAAACACTATTTCCGCAAGGAAACCTTCTTAGACTAACTCTCTGAAATTAAGTTAAGGCCTCTCATTCATTCTTAAGTCATAACTGGCACCAATGACATTCTTGTCAGTTTTAATCCTTCATTTACTTATGATTATTTGCTTGATTTTGCCTCTCCCATTAGTTTGGAAGATGTAGAGCAGAATATGGTGATCATTTTTCCCCAAAGTTTAAACAATCGCTAATAGCACACTACATAGTTTAGTTAACCACATGGCAGAGTACAGATATGCTTCACTTTCTTACCACATGCAAGTATTTGCTAAAATGTTATCTCTTAGCTATGCAACCTGTTTTTATTCTGTGTACAATTTTGGGGTGTCATGGAACTGACAGAGTTACTTCTTCTCATTAGCAGGGAGTTATATTAGCTACCCTTAAAAAACATCACCTAAGGCACAACCTGATAAAGCAGCAGTTAGGTCAATCTCTTCTGAAGGAGTGCTTACCCCTTGGTTTGAGTCCTGGGTCTTGGGGATGTGGAATGTGGGACACAGTCAATATGAGCAACTAATTAAAAATAAAATGGAGTGCCTCCTTCCCCTTTCTCTTCCTGCCTGCATCTTTCCTTTAAGAAAAAAATAATGAAAAAAATGTTATCTGAGGTGCCCCCTTGTAACTCAGGCTACTAAAAAGCAGACTACGAAGGCCACAGACACAGACCTGAAGTTCAAGACCTGGGACTAAAAAAAAAGAAAAATATCATGTGGGTCATTTCAATTAGCATACATTTGCTTTTACTATGTGGAAAATCTCATGTTAACTATATTGGTTTTGAGGATAGGATGAATAAGTACAAAAATGTTTAATACAGAATCAGCATAAGGAACTGATATGAAGAATTATAATTTACTACATGATACATGTTGAGAAATGAAGACAATTACTTCTATAAAAGTTTAATGAGAAGAGTGCTTGTTTGCTGGTACAGTAAACAAGAAATCTCCCTAGTGAAGACTCAATTTGAGCCAAGGCAAATGAATTCAGAAAACCCTGTAGAGGGTAATCCTATGAACTGAAAAATCACTGGCATTTACATCCTCCACCCCAAATCAGACAAATCTTCACAAACTTTTCAACAAATGCTTATTTTTGAAAGATATAATAAGATCTTTCTGACCAAACTTCCCTTTCTCCTCCTGTATGACAGAAGGAAGGAAAGAAGGAAGGAAGAAAGGAAAGAAGGAAAGAAGTAAGGGAGGGAAGGAGGGAGGGAGACAAAAAAGAGAAAGATGCTAAATTAGTTGAAATTCTATCTAGATATACATAAAGTATTCTGGGAGCCAAAAGTCATTTCTAACAATTTCTAAATGCTCAGCAAATAAATAAATAGAAATAAGCAAATAAAATCTTTCATAGGAGTTGATTAAGAAAAAGGCATTTCCATAAATAAAATGGAACTTACATTTTTAAGAGAAAAACACTGGTTCTTAAACTTTAATGCTCTTATAAATACTAGAAAGAGGCTTACAAAGTATTATATATAAAAAGATTTGCATTTACATTAGAGTGTTTTGCATTAGGATGTATTATATTAAATATTTTTCTAGTGCTTAAAAATTATTCTCTCTGTTAGCTTTAAACATTTTCTTCATGGTATTTTATGTGTTTGATATTTTAACCAATCTTTTGTCTATAAATGTTATTAAAATAAATTTCAGGCAACTATTGTTTTTAAAATTACAAAGTCTGAATTTAAAAGATTTAAATAGTGATATTATAATTAGCTAAATTTCATTCAATCGGTGTTTTTATTTTTATATGAACAAATAAACTTTACGAGACTTACGTTTCATGAAACAAATTCAAACCGTCATCAGCGTTCATCTTTTTCTTCCCAAAGTTTCTCAATTTCTATCAGAAACACTGAAAATGCAGAAACCATGGCCACATATAGCTTTATCAGTTAAAATGTGTGAGAAATAGTAGCTCATTTTATCAGAGATAAACCAGTCTCATTTTAGAGGAGACTTTCCAGGCAACAGCGCCTGAAACCTGTGAACTCAAGCATCCCCAAGTTTGGCAGTCCACATTTAAGAGGCATTATTTATAAAATTTCAAGCAACCAGTTCTCTCACCTGATTACATGAGCATGTTGTAATTACCACATGTCTCCAGGCAGCCATGACCCCAGGTTATAACTCCCTAAGGATTCATTGCAAGCACCTGAATGACCTCATTAGAGGAGAATCTGAGAAATAATAGTTTCCTTTAGATGGAGTTAATTTTAGCTGGAAGTGAGGATTTGTTACTTCTTTTTCACAGATCCAGGTAAAAGTGATAGTGTAGTTAATCTCAAGTTTTCTCAATTGCCAGACAGAATTTGCAAATTTATTGTTCCATCCTTGTGCTTTGATTTTATTATTACTATTATACACTTTATTTTCTGTTTAAGTAAATGGTAAAATTATTTTCTTTGCTGAGGAGCTAGGAAATTAAAGTATTAATACCCTAAGAAGGATTTTTAACTTCTGATAGATATTTATAAGATTGATAAATATTTTACTAAATATATTGTTGGTGAAAATATAAATTGCTATATGGAATTTATACTTTATGGAATGCAGTAAAAATTAAGATGTTCTGACTCTCTTATTATTAGAAAAATGTAAATCAAAACAACAATGAACTACCAACTCATGCCTGTGAGAATAGTTATTATCTATAAATCTGGAAAAAAACATTGGTGAGGATATGGAGAAAAGAGAGCTCTTATATACTGTTGGTGGAAGAATAAAATGGAAGGCAATATGGAGATTATGCAAATAAATGAGAATGGAAATCCTACATGATCCTATTAACTGCTAGGTATTTGTCAAAAAAATATAACACTAATTTGCAGAGATCTATGCACCCTCATGTTCACTACAGTATGATTTACAATAGCTAAGTGCTAGAAACAATTTATAATAGCTAAGTGCCCATTGAAAGATGAGTGGATAAAAGATGTGACACAAACACGCAATGGAATACTACTTTGCTATAGAAAATTATGAAGTCATGTTATTTGCAACAACATGGATAGATCTATAAAAGATTATTTTAGTGAGATAAGCCAGAAGGAGAAAGACAGACATTGTGTGATATCACTCACATGATACATAGAAATCAAGCAAACAAATGAACTGAATCAAATAAAAAGAGACATTAACCAATAAAGCAAATTAGTGGTTGCAGAAAAAGAAGGGGCAGTGGGGGAGGCAAACTGGGTAGAAGAGCTCAGTTGAATAATGAAAGAAAAACTGAAATGGCAGTGGTAAACTTAATAATGTACAAATGTTGATCTACAATGATGCACAACATAAAGCTATGTTATGATACAATGTTCATTCAATAAAATTAAGTTTTTTAATTTATTATTAAGAAACCA
Source organism: Solenodon paradoxus (assembly GCA_004363575.1). Lineage (NCBI taxonomy): Eukaryota > Metazoa > Chordata > Mammalia > Eulipotyphla > Solenodontidae > Solenodon > Solenodon paradoxus. The sequence continues at coordinate 1,198,470 of RJWH01000112.1, read as the reverse complement.
CACATTACTGACTTTTTTAAGAAAGAGTTAATTATTAAAACTCTTGGAATGTTAAAGGATAATTCCTAGGTGGCATACTGTTAAGATTTCAGTGTTACCATCTCCTAACAGGCACGATGGAACTACACCCTTTTAATAACTACGGTCTTTGAAAAAAGAATAGTGACTTTGAGACTTCATCTCCATCAGCAGAAGGTACAAATATCTCTGTGAATAATAGGATCATTCTATGCATGAAAGCCATCAGAAAGAACTAGTGATACAGAGCCTCATCCCAGAGTATAGGAACATAACCCTGCAGCAAATTCTCCCTCACCTGGAAACTGACCCATGAATGCTTACAACCTGAGTGTAAAATGTAGGGCTTTCCTGAAATAACAAAAGGACTCTAGGGAGCAATGAACATAAAGCAGAAAACACAGGAAGGCAATAGATAAAGTCAGCACAGACTTTAATTTACTGAACAAAAGACTTCAGAATGAGGAAATAGAGAGAGGGATACACTTCCTATGAAACAAGAGTCTGCTGGGCTTCTTATCCATGCACTTTTTAAGTCATTTTTGGCACTGAAGACTTCTATATTGTAGCCAGGTCCCCAGGGTGAAACACCTGCCCCATTGACCATCCACTTGTGATACCTGACAGTTCACTCAGTTATAGTTCTTAGGGGCTGGGGTTGCTGGGCAGCAATCACTCACCCAGGGAGGGTACAAGTGGCTGGGCCTGTAATAGGAAACAGATATCTGAATTATTTCCTGCAAAAGGGTTCCTCAGCTCTCTCATGGAGGATAGCCAGAGAGACTTCAGCTAGATAGCAGTTTCTCACCTGGCAGGGTCTGTTGCTAAAAAGATGTGCATATCCATCAGTTAACAGATAGCACTCCCATTTTCAAGCCAAAGAGTTTGCTGTATGCTGTTCTATGCTGGTATTTCTGCTCAGTAAGAAGACTTAAAAGACTTTTCAGAGACAGTATGCTTTGCTGTGACCAGCAACTTCAGACCCAGGGACACCCAACTTCCTCTTACCAATGACGTCTCTTAGAACTGTGAGCTGCTTCCACCATGGACCTACAACTCCTGGGTCTGTCTTCCTGTGGTTTGCTATTAATGCCTGTTACTCTGGGGAAAAACTCTGTAGTCCCTGCCCAAACTCTAATCCTGAAGGCAGACTTGGGTCCGATTGACTTTAAAGCACCAACCATTCTGACTAGTGCAGAGATCACAAAACAATAGTAAACCCAGCATTCCAGGCCATTCCAGAACTATACCACAAATAACAGAACAAAACTAAAACCCCAGGGAAAAATATGAGTGCAATAAAAATAAGTACTATCTGAGGATTTGAAATAGTTTTAATGATACTCACTGAAATTAGGAGAACAGTGGAGGAACAAGAGAGAATTACAAAAGAGATACAGAATATATGAAATAGTTCCAAACAGAATTCATAGACCGAGAGAACAAAATAGTTGCACTGAAGAGCATAATAATGGGGATCAACAATTAGAAGTCACTAAGTGAATTAGTGAGTCTGCATACAAGCAAACCACACAGGAAATTAAAATAATGAAAAGAAACAGACATAATAAGATTTATGGGATAACATCAAGAGAAACAACATTAATATCATAGGGGCCCAGAAAAAAAGAAGAGAGAAATGTTCAGAAACATTATTTGAAGAAATAACAGCCAAGAATTCTCCCTAAAGAGTAGAAGGAAGGAAACATCTTGATCCAGGAAGCTCAAAGTCTTCCAAAGGAAAGAAACTCAAACAAAAATACACAAAAAAACCATTACAATCAAATAACAAAAACTCAAGAAAAATAATCTTAAAAGCAGTTAGAAAACAATGAGTCACATACAAAGAAGTGCCTGTAAGATTATTTATTTCTCATAAGAAATTTTAAAGGCCAGAAGGGAAAGGCATGATATATTCATAGTACTTAAAGAAAATAATTTCCAACTCAAAGTACTCTACATGGCTAGATTATCACTTACAACTGATGAGTGATAAAGAGATTTACAGACAAACAAAAGTTAGAGGAATTCATCATACCTAAACCAGCCTTGCTGGAAATACTAAAAGAACTTCTGTAAAAAGAAAATAAACCCATTTAGAAGTATCAAGACAGCAAAAATATAAAACGTGAGGAGTAGGAAAGTAAAACTGAGAATCTGTTAGAATGAACTTGAGACCAACTTGCTTTAAACTTTAAAAAATTTATAAAGTATAGAAACTTATATGTAAACCCCAGAGTAATCTCAAAACATAAATTCATAGTAAAAACAAAGAAGAAAATGTAACAGGAAATCAAAAACAACATGAAAGCTTTAAAGCACTAGAAGAGAATAAGAGAAGAATAAATGCACAGCAAGAGTGTGCAACAACAACCCGAGAACAATTGCAAAATAGTAGGAAACAATTACATATTTATAATCATTGTAAATGTAAAGAGATTACACTCACAGCATGGTCAGATGTATTAAAAACTAAAATCCAACATTTTGCTGCATACGGGAAAACATGTAAGTTCTAAAGGCAAATATAGTCTCAAAGTAAAAAGTTGGGAGATAATCCCACAATCAAATGGCAACCTGATAAAAGCAGGGACAGCCTTATTTGTATCAGATATAATAAACTTCCAACTAAAGGAGGTAAAAGATGTGAATGGATATTACATGATAATTAAGGGATCTATTCAGCAATAAGATAAAACACTTATTAATATATGTGCACTAAAGAGTGAATATCAAAATATTTAAGTAATTATTAACAGAATTAAAAAAAAATAAGAGAATGGTAGTGAATTCTAACACTCCCACTTACAATGGACAAACAAACCAGACAAAAATTTACAGGTAAACAACTATTAAAGGCAAATTAGAATAGATGGACTTATGAGACATTTACAGACCACTACACCAACAGCTATAGAATTTCTGAGTGTTCATGGAATATTTTCAAGAGTATCCCATATATTGAAAAATAAGACAAGTATCAACAAATTTACAAAGACTGAAATTAAACCAAGTATCTACTTGATCACAGTGACATCAATAAAAAAAAAAACACACAAAAATAAAGCCGGAAAACTTCAAAATATGTGGAGGTTAAACAACATGCTTCTGAATAACTACTGGGTGAAAAAGGAAATCAAAGGAGAAATTTTTTAAAAAATATTGGATTACAAATAAGAATGAAGAAGGAGCTGTCAGAAATTATGGGATGCAACAAAGGCAATACTTAGAGAGATGATTATAGCAATTCAGAAAACAAGAGAAATCACAAATAAGCCATGTAATCTTACCCCTAAAATAACTAGGAGGAGAAGAATAATTAATACCAAAAGTTAATAGAATAAAGAAAATAATATGTTAAAATAATCAGAAATAAATGAAATAGAAATCAAAAGACAGTTCAGAAAATCAATTAAACCAATTGATTGCTCTTTGAAAAATAAGAAAATTGACAAACTTTTGACTAAGCTCACTAAAAAAAGATAAAGCTCTTATAACTAGAATCAAAAATGAAAGAAGTTACAATAGATATCTCAGAAATATATAGCATCATAAGAGAATACTATAGACAGCTATATGCCAATATAAGTTGAATAACCTAGAAGACATGAACAAATTGATAGAATCAGCCAACCTAACAAGACTGAGTAGGTAAGAAATAGAAAATCTTAACAAACCTATCTCAAGTAAGGAAATTGAAGAAATAATCAGAAGTCTTCCCAAAAATAAATGCCCAGGACCAAATTGGTTTACTTCTTTAGAGAAGAATTAATCACTATAATCAAACTATTCCAAAATATTGAAGAATAGGAAACACTTCTAAACACTTTCTATGAAGCCACATTACACTAATCGCAAAAGCAGGCAAGAACATTAGGGAAAAAAAAGAAAGAAAATTATAAACCAATAACTCTGATGAAGATAGATTCAAAAATCTTCAAAAAAATATTAGCCAACCAAACTCAAAAATATCATCAAAAGGATCATCCATTATGACCAAGTGCAATTTATTCTAAGAAAAGAGATGCAGAGAAAGCACTTGGCAAGAGTCAAGATTCAACACTCCTTTATGATAAAAATTCTCAATAAAATAGGTATAAAAGAAACATACTTAACATAATAAAGACCATACATGATAAATTCACAATCAACATCATGCACAATTGTGAAAAATTCAAAGCATTTTCTCTAATTATCCAGGCAAGAACGTCCATGCTCATCACTGCCATTTATCTTCATATTAGAAGTCCTACTCTTAGAGGAATTAGGCAAAAAGTAGAGAGAAAAGGAATCTAAATTTGAAAAGAAGTAAAACTCATTACCAATGGCATTTTAATATATGCAGAAAACTGAAAATTCCACAAAACCTATTAAAATTAATGAACGAGCTTAATAAAGCAAGCTACAAATTGATATATAAAAATTTGATTGCATTTTATATGCAAACAATGATATAAAAGAAAAGGATATTAACAATGGTATTTCATTTATAATAGAAAAAAGAACTGAAATCTCGGAATAAGCATAATAAGTAGATGAAAGACCTATGCAATGAAAACACCAAGACATTTTTAAAGAAATGGAAGAAGATACAAAGAGATGGAATGATACTCCATGTTCCTTGTTGGTAAGAACGTTGTTAAAGTGCCCAAATTACCTAAAGCAATATACGAAATTCAGGCAAGCGCCATCAAAATTCCACTGACATTTTTCAGGTAAATAGAACAAAAACTTCTAATTTTTATGGGATCACAAAAAAATTCTACAAAGTGATAGTAATCGAAACAATCTGGTGCTGGAATAAAAACTAGATACACAGATCAGTAGAATTTTTTCCAGAATAAACTCACATATACTCAGTTAATCTACAATAGCAAAAACAAAAACCAACAACAGTAACAACAGCAACAACAAGAAAAATGCCACCATACAATAGAGAAAGTCCTTTCAACAAACAGTGTTTGGAAAACTGGACAGCCACAGACAAAAGAATAAAATTTATCACTCTCCAGTTGCACATACAAAAAATAATTCAAAATGGTAGACTGCTGAATGTCTGACTGGAAACCATAAAACACATAGAAAAACAATGGGCAATACTTTCTATAACATCAACTTAGAGATTACTTTGGGGATTTGATTCAAAGAGAAAGGAAAAAAGGAAAAACAAACTAAAAGCTTCTTTACAGTGAAGGTAGCTATCATCAAAACAAAAGGACATCTTAGTGCATAGAAGATATTTACACATCATTCATCTGACAAGGGGTTAATATGCAAAATATATATAAAACTCAGAAAACTCAGCAACAGAAAAATAAACTATCTAATCAAAACCTGAATAGAAGATGTGAATAGACATTTCTCCAAAGAACATACAGATCACCAACAGGCACATGAGAACATATTCCTCATCTCTCGTTATTCAGAAAAAGAAAATCAAAACAGCATTGGAATACCATTTCACACCTGTAAGGATAACTATTATCCAAAAGACTAGAAACATATTGTTAAGGATGCAGGGGAAAAGGAACTCTTTTACACTGTTGGTGAGAGTAAATTAGTGCTACTGTTATGGAAAACAGTATGGGGATATTAAAAAATTGAAAATGAAAATGAAAAAAATGTTAATTACTTCACTTGTAGTTATTTATGCAAAAGTCACAAAAAACACTAATTCAAAGAGATACATGCACCCTTATGTTTACTGCAATATTATTTACAATAGCCAAGAAATGGAAATGACCTAAGTGTCCTTCATGATGAATGGATTAAGATGTGGCATACAGCCCTAAGGAAAAAAGATGAAATTCTGCCATTTACAACAACATAGATGAAGATAGAGGGGATTAAACTAAGTGAAATAAATCAAAAGGTGACAGACAAATATCAGATTATTTCACTTATATGTGGACCATAAAGAAACAAAGCAAATGAGTAGACAAAACAATGAACTCTTTAACATTGACAACAGAACTGAGGTTACCAGAGATGAAAAGCAAAGAGACTGGGATCCAGTGAACAATGCTAGAGAACTATTAGTAATTTGGTGATGGTTGTATAGTGTTATCTTCTAAAACACATTATTTTGTAAATCAAAGTTATCTCAAAAAAAAAGAAAATTTATAGGATGTTATATTATTTCTGGGCATTATCTCAGAGATAAAGTCTCTACTACAAAAGATACAAAAGCCTAGACATATACAAAAATGCCCATCATTAAGTAAATCGTTTGAATAAATGTGCCTTACCATGACATGGTACGTAGCTATCTGAAAGCTTCAGTTGCCCTACAGTTTCAGCAAAATAATAAATTTAGAAGCAGGTATCCAAAGAAATGAGCAGCTGAAAACTAGATAAAAAGAGATATGTGCCTACTGGTTAGCAACAATTAATGGAGCTGGAAATGTCTAGTGGTTTAGGGTTTAACACTTCCACAAGACAGGAGAGCTGGCCTCCAGTATTGATCACATTAGGGATTAGAAGTCAAGATTCTAGATGGCTGAACCCTGAATGTCCATTGCAAGAAACTATCAATCTACTCACTGACCCAGGGAAATTACAGTCAAAGATTTTACATGGCTTCAATGTTCTATTCATGTCTCCAGCATTCTGACAGCAAATAACTTTAAATCTAGTAAAAAACGTAATACATGAAGAATTGATATATAAAGTGTAGAATAGGCCTTCCCAAAATTTTCAAATAAGCCTTTCCAAGGTATCCAGAACATGTTTCCAGTGTGTTACTGTGGCATGCAGAGCTAAAGGTCAATCAAGAGACACTGTCATGTTTACTTTAAATAATGAAGACTATCCATATCTAGGATCATTTCCAGAAATAATCTTTTTTTTATCAGAGAAACCTATCTTAAGACAGGGCAAACACTGAGAGGCAGAATTTTGTCATATGAAGTCATTCTTTCCTCACCATGTGAGACCCCCTCTCCTTCTTTGATGTACATACATTTATCCAATTCTTAGCTCAGGATATAAACCCTCAGTCTGCCTCATGTACTCTAGAATTTGCAGTCACATAAATTCTCCATGTGAATGCAATTAAATTTAGTCTTTTTCTCCTAATAATCTGGCTCATGCTAATTTGTTGTTTGACCATCTGAGAAGAACTTCAGAGATGGGGACTTTTTCCCCTACATAACTACCAAGGCAAGCTTGAAATATTAGAGAAATGTCTCTCTGAAGTGCTCTGAATCAATGATGTGTAAAGAGTGGGTGTGTAAACATCTCACCAGTCTCCCTCCTTTTCTGGGATGACTCTGGCGTGGGTTCTCCATTATCTCTACCAGGCTTGTGCTCCACAGTGATTATCCACAGTGGTAAGCCAACTACACACTAAAACTAAGCTTGTGATAACGGAAAATAAAAACATAATACCATTTACAATTGACAATGAGTTTCAAATCTTTTTTGTCTCACTTTGATCACTCCCCTACTTGTGCTGTCTGAAATAATGTTCCAAATAAACTACTTCCATTTGAATACTTACCTTGAATACTTAGATTCTCCTGGAGGAATCCAAACTAAGACAGGTTAGGTCTGTCCTAGATATGGCAGGAAAAAATCAATTTTCCCACTGACTTTGAGACCAAATCTGCTATACACAAGTGGTACAGAAAAATACTGAGCTGAAAAGACATTTTGAAAACTGGGAAAAGGCATGTAATGCACCTAAGACACCAGACAAAAGTAAATTTGAACCCATTCCAGAAGAATACTTCCCCAAAACTTGTCATAATTACCTTCTTTGAGGGAGAATGCTTTCTGTGTTTAAAAAGAGTTTATAATACAGAATTATTGAAGCATACAAAAAATCTACCATTATTTGGAGTCAGAAGACAAAATAAACATAGATTAGTATTCTCCAAAACCTGAAAACACAAGCAATAATTTGAATAAATCCATAAAATATTTTTACAGTTGCTAGAGTGAGTTTTAAAATTACAGACTCAGTAAGAAAAAAAATACATAATGATTAGTAATAATTTTTTCTCAATGTTCATGATGAACTAGGCAATCATTCATGAACCAAAATGCTGTGCAATCCTAAGCAAGCCAATAATTGGGATGTTTTTCACAGCAATTTTTTTGGTGCTGACACAGAAACTAGTTTTCTATAGCAACTGTGTAAATCACTTCTCTTTTCAATATAGTACTGGAAGTTGTAGCCATTTCAATAAATCTATTAAAAGTAATAAAATCATACAGGTTGGAAGGTAAGATATGAAACTAATACTTAGACACAGACAATAGAACTGAGGTTACAGAGAAAAGTGGGAGGGTGGAAACAAATGGTACTGGGGATCCGATGAACTGTGGTGGCCCACTATTAGAAATTTGGTGGTGGGCATGTTGTTGTGCGTCATGTAGTTGATAAAGAGTGAACCTGCACACCTAAAACTTGAACTGTATGTCAGTTACCTCAAAAATATTTTTTTTTCAGTAGAAAGCAAGTAAAGTTAACTGAAATGAAAACAGAAGTAGATCCTTAAGAGAGAGAGTAAAGGTGGGCCACTATGAGAGGAAAGTAGGTCAACAAATAATTTTTTAAAAGAAATAAAACTGCCCTTTCATAGACAAATGATTGTCTTTGCAGAAAATTTTAAGGAATCAACTAAAAAAATCTTAATGACTAATAGTTCAGTAAATTGGCAGGACACAGAAATAGTACACAAAATCAGTTGCATTTTTACATAATCTCAAGAACATGAGATTTCTAGCAAAGTAACTAGGCATAAAATTTGGTCTTTGCTTTTTCTTGGATGAATTATTTTAGGAGAGTTGATTATGCCATGACACATGGGCACCTAAGTTAATAGGCCACATTTCTGATGTGTCCCAAGAATGTTTCAGACACAGATTAGATTTGGGGAAGATGACAGTTGGTCTAGCTTCTTATATATTTTGTATATCAACATTTAACAACAAATTTATTTAATGCTCACAATATTAGGGGATATGAAAACTAACTGGTCATTGTAAGTGTATAAGATTGATGTAAGACTTAAGCCCTAATAAGAAGCAGAGAAATTTCCTCAAACATACACATCATTTTGACTTCTAACTCACTTTAATAACACTCTTCCTAAGGTTACAGACATCATCTATTTTATCCCATTTTACCTTTACCACAGCACTTTAAGAAATATATTTTCGTTATGTCCACTTAGTAGCTGAAGAAAATGATGTTTCAAGAACTCATGAACTGAATGTATTATACATAGATACAGACTTAGTCTGAGCACAATTTAAACCCATATAATGTGATACAATGTTCCTTTAATATGATTAATTTTTAAGAAGAAAATAAAACTTTAACTAAATTGTAAAAAAAAAAAAAAGAAATCATAAACCTTGCCCAACATCGTAAGCCTTCAGTGTTCAGATTTGACAGTCAAGCCAGGTAGTATTTGTAACCACTAATGATTTTCTGACTTTTCTGTCCTCTCTTGATTTCTATAATTTGTGTCAGCTCTCTAAGCTACAGTTTGCTAATCTCTTAATTTTCAAAGTAATACCTTTCCTAGATGTTTCTGAGAATTAAAAAAGATAATGCATGTAAATTACCTTGAAAGAAATGTAGACTCTTCCTACCTCCTATCACTGCCACCACAATTGCTAAAAAGTATCCACCAAGAGATAAATATGAAGCAATGAGTTAATTCTAAATATATAAAATAGAAATATAAATAATATATATTCCTCCTGGGGTTGTTAGAATGAGAGCCAAAATGTTCTCCCTAGTTTGCATAATACTGACTCTTGCTTGGCCCTTGCTTACCTCCAGAGCCAGAATTCCTGCCAGATAGCTTCGAACATAAGCATCTTTTCACTCCTCAATCAGTCCCCACAAATGGTCTATGAGCTTGCTGTTGTCTTAGTTAATCCTCTGAACATGAAGAAAATTCCAAGGAGATTTCATTGGAATTCCTCTTTTATGCATGGAAACACTCACCCTTCAGTCACAACTCTACCATCTGGCTGCAAATGCTTTCATGACTGTGTACATTGTTCTCACAATTATGTCCCCATCTCTGCACATAAGGAAAAGTATGGCAATTCTTGTCCTAAACAGGTGGACTAATGAACATGGGATTTAGGGGACATACAGTTTTGCAATGACTCATCATAAAGACTTTTAGCTTTGGTCTTGCAATGATCCCCCAGAAACCAGATTAACACAGAGAAATAGAATTTGCTGTTCATGTACAGTGAATGCTAATGATGGCAGTCAGCAGATGTCTTTCCTTACTCATTTAGAAAGTATCATATGGTTTCTTACTGCCTCTTGACCAGCCAAAGTCCAAGGTTCTTAAGTTTTTTTCCTTCCATTTTAACTCAAAATTCTCTGTAACTTCCCAATTCTATATGACTTATGACCTTGGAGAATACTTTCCAGCCGGCTGTCTGGGTTTTTTACTACAGTGCTTTGTTACTATTAGCATATCTTAGATCCATATAGAAATCCAATTTAAAAATCAATAACCAATTCAAAAATTTTAAACCCATTATGACCCATTTCATTGACTGACTATATATAGAGATAGAGATAGAGATATGTGTGTAATATATAAAGCATATATTCATAACCATGCATGGAATGTTATTCAATAAATTTTGAAATATAAACAAATATGTAAGACCCAAGTTCACTCACTAGCTACTGGTCACTAAAAGTAAACATTTAAGAAATGTGTTTACAGACACAAGTTAAATTATGACTGATAGAGAAATAATTTGTAGATTCATTAAGATTTAATTAAAAACCCCAGAGTTAGGTCAATTACCTCTGAAGGACGAAGGCTACACACCACGAAGTCTACATACCTCGAGGTTCGGCGGTTCGAGTCCCAGTTCGTGGGGACGTAGACGGGGAGCGGAGGAACCAGTGTAAACAACTAAACGAAAAATCAAGTGCTACAGTGTTCTTCCTCTGTCTCTTCCTACCTGCTTGCCTACTACAGCCTTCGTTCCTGCCTGCACATTTCCTTTGGGAAAAAAAAAACTCAAGACTGAGTTATAGTTATGTTGTTGGTAATTTAGAAACTAAACAATAAATGTATCAATTTGCTGATGATTAATTCACGTTAGACATAGGACAGTGGTTAGACTGCTTTGAATATATTACTTTTAACTCAAAAATAAAAATCAGTACATTGATAATGATTTATCAGTTGTAAGGTCCAAGTTATAATTTTCTACCTAACCTAACAATGAAATATATTTTAATTAGTTTTAACTACTCTATCACTATTATTAGTTATAAGAGTATTATTTTTAACAATTGAAGATGTTTTATATTTTATAAACATTCTTAATTTACATACAATTAAGTATGTATAGAATGTATTGGTGATTATAGTTATCAAGAATTCAATATATAGACTCAGTTTTCTAAATGGAGTCTTATTTTTCTTATCTTCTTTGATCATCTATATGTCAGTACATTTATGGACTGCATGGATTTAGTATTTAACACAAAAATGTTTGTCTTTAAGGTGTTTATTTTTTATTGAGGAAAAAGGAAAGGCAATCATTACAAGCAAGATTTACCTAGGTTTTCACTCATAATGATTATTCAGCCCTCTTTATGCTTTTTTCATATTCTCTATTCATGTTTTATAAGTTTTAATAGCATTATAAGTCATAATGAATATCAAGAAATCATAATGGCATGTCAATGAATAAAACTAGATTTTGATTGGATTTTCCCTTGATTAGATCTGATCTCTTGTTTAAGAAGATACTCAGTTTCTGGTGCAACCTGGTGAACTAATGCTTTGGTCAGCCACCTCTGAAAGAGCACAGTTCACATATATCCCAAGGACCCAGGTTTGCATCCTGCATCCAGGGAGAACAACCAATGTGAACTAAATAAAAGTAAAATAAAGGGCTGCTTCTTTCTACCTGCCGGCCTACTTCTCTTCAATCCTGCCTGCACCTTTCCTTTAATATATGTTATTAGTTTTATTTCACTGGCTATGGTGACTTACATTTAGTTTTGAGCCTTAACATTAACAATAATTGCCCAATTTCACTCATAAATAATTTGCCTATATTACGTTACTAATCTAGTTCTGAAAGTATGATACAAAATCATGCATAATTATTTAAATAGATGTTTTAAATGAAAAAAGTATTTTACTATAAAACACATTCATGTGAGAATCAATAACAGATTTTGTGTGATTTCATTGCCACCTGACATTTGTTCTGATTGAAGAGTCAAGAGTAATTTGTTCCTTTAATAGCTTGGCTTATCTTAGCAGTCTTGTTTTGAAAATATCACCATCCAATTGAATGCTTATTTATGTTCAGTCACAAAAATAGATAAGCCCTGTTTTCTGAAAAACCAAATCAATACATTTCCATTCCTTTCCTGATGATTTCAATGTAGCAAGATTTACTAAAATGACTAAATACTCTCTCTAAAAGGAAAAAGAGTTGAGTAATATATCACAGGAGTTGCAATACAAAAATATTCATAGTTCATTTACCAATCTTTTTTTCTTATACTATAGAATACTGTGGACAGTCTTGTCGACTCGGAATCTCTTACTTTTTTTCATCTACTATATCCTCATGTCTAAAATAGGTGGTAATGTTTGATTCAAATATTTCTTCACCATGCATTTTCTGAAAAATGCTTGGCAGAGAATAGAAAACCCCATTTTAAAACAGCCCAATTTAAAATTGGATATTTTTTAAAAAGTCTATATCCGTTATGCCTTTAGTCTCTGTGCTTGTGGCGAAAAGCAGCAAATACAGAACACTGAGAATAGCAAAGAAAAGATATAAGCATCCAACCTTTTGGGAGCAATTCTGAAGGAAAAAGTACTAGTACTTAGAACATTTATCATCATTTGATACAGTGAACATTTAGTGTCTCAAATTGTCAGCAATTTTTCACAAGAGGCCACAACTGAGAAATGCCAAAATCCATTTGATACGAACCTTCAAGTTTTATCTCAAGATCAGCTTTGCGGTGAAGTTGCCAGAATTATTTCTTAAAAAATAAAAGCCACGTTTAACTGAGTTTGACTTCAAATGTAAATTTTTTTAAAAACTTCAAAATTAAAATTTTATATGATCTATAAAAGATATAAAGTGCACTATAGCATTAAAATAATTTAGTAATCAGTAGAAACATGAAAAGTTTTAAAACAAGTTTGTAAATTCTGTTTTCTAGAATAGAAGAATCTGAACAGTAACTAAAGGAACCATATATAATAATAAGAGAAACTAAAAATCATAGCCTGCTTCCCTAAATATGATTTGCCAGCGACTTTGGATTCTGAGGATAAGTCTCACTAAAAACCACAGAAAGAAAATCAATAGCTGAGTAACTTGGAACTTCTAATAAATAACTTAGATTCTCCATTTCCTAAGAAATTTGAAAAACAAAGTGAGAACTAGATTGCTATTGTACAGACCTACCCATTTGAAGGCAAACAGTTTGGAGTTTTGGAGATTTAGGAGAGTCTTCCTTCATTAAGTATTTAGGCACTGACTTATATATTGGTAAACTATGTGTGGCTCATTATTTCCAGAAGATACCCAGGGAAATATAATCCTCCTCTATCAAACTACAATTAATTTTGAATGTCTCTAACATCTCTTTGTGTTTAGCCAAAGATATAATCAATTGTTAGATTGAGTATTTTTGTGATGAAAACCAGAAATAGTATTTTTCTAGATTTTGTTCTTGATAAAATACCAATAACACTACTTTTCCTACATGTCAGTGATCCCGCTTTTTCTCTACGCTTATGAGAGTGGTCATGAATAACACCAAACCCAATGTCTTTATTTTGTTTCTGCAAACAGCATGTAATGCATGCAGGTTTGAGTCATGTGGCCTCACATAGCTGAGTTTTAAGTGAAAAGTAAGCTGCCTGGACACATTTCCTCGTTTCTACAATTTTTAATTCCATTCTCCATCAGAAACCATGAAAATGTATTTTATTTTAGCTACTTATATTCCAGGGGAAACAATTTATCCTATAGGGTGATATGAGCATTTCCTGCACTATAAAAATATTGACTTAAAAAAAAATGAATTCATTCCATATAGCTTTGTCTCATAGTGAGAACAGGCTCCTCATGATTTACAACTACAATAGACACCAAACAGTAAATTATAAAAGATATTGGTTTCCAAGTACTCTAAGAACATATTCTTTATGTCTGGATGCATTTTTTTCTTTCTTTCTATTGTAGTCAGCAAAATATGACACACTTCAACTGACTGAAGAGAAAGCCCTATTGCCTTTCAAAGACAAATGGGTAAAGTAGAACTCCCAGATCTACGTGTCAAAGCAAATACTTTAGCAGATTTACCTGAAGTCAGTTGTTTTCCAAACTTTATGAAGATAAAGGAGACAGTCTACTGAAAGCTTTGGAAGATTACAAGGCTTTATTCAAACATAAATTATTTGATATTGTTATCAAACACATTTTGTTCCAATAAGTTAATCTATTGGTTTTGAAACTAATATAAGTACTAGATTACATAGGACCACTTTGTTGCAACTAACAGGCACCCATCTTAAACAGGTTGCTTCAGAGTACCCAGGTCAAGGAGTGGGGCAAGACCTCTACAACAAGTTAGATGAAGCTCTGTATGCAGAGTGCCACTACCACTATCTTTGCTCTTCAGTGCACGACTCTCTATAAATCTTCTCTGGTCTTCTTCCCTTTCCCCCTCCAAAATTTCTTCTTCTCCAAGCTCTCACATGGCACTCAATCTTGGATCAGTCAAAAATCCAACCTTAAATGGAATCAATCTATTCCTCTTCCAGAATTTGGGAACTAGGATTGAATTTGTTGCATGTAAATTGTGAGAGAGTTAAATTGCTGCTGCCATTCATGTTCACAGAACTTTATGACTTCTCTGCCAGATGTGAAGTGGAGTTAACCAACTACCAGCTCTTCTGTGAAACTTTCCACCCTCATTTAAAAATTGAATATACTGCAAATAAGATTTTCAAAAAGCAGTAGATGTATTTCCAATCTTGATGGACCTACAGATTTAGAGTTTAAAAGAACCTGAAGAAAGAGGAATTGTTCCGATAGCCTTCATTTACATGTATATTTCCTCTTCCCAACCCTACAGAGAAACAAAAACACAGAATAAAAAGGCAAGAGATCCACAAAGAAATTGAAGAAATGTGTTTGCAGAGTACATTCCCAAACTGCAGTGAAGAGACTGAAAAAAACATACATAGAACAAAAAGAAAATGGCTGGAGAAATATGAAATATGGAGAAATATGAAATGAAAATGTCTGATAAATATCAATATTTTAATTAGCTTTATAAAGGAACACTATAAAGTATAAATATGTGCATACTGACATGAAATATGTACTTAAAATTTTAATTAAGAATCAACTTTGACTTATTATCAGAGTTTGAATTATTAGCTCATTTTTGGCTGTCATAAACCTCCAGCAAATAAATATAGATAGAATCAAAATATTTTAAATAATAAAGAAATGAGATAAAGTTTAAATTTACTTCTACACACTTCTGTTCAGAAGTTTCCAACTTTATTAATTAAAATAATCACTGAGATAATCTGAATTAATATATTCACAACGGTCACTTAGGAAATGCTGTTTATGGGTACCAAATTGCATTCTATTCACAGTCTAATTATTTGTTAATTAAAATTTAGAAAATTAAAATATTATACAATGAATATGTCTATAACTCATGAACTAGAAAAGTTGAAGTATAGCATGCCATTTTGGAAGGCTTTTCCAGAAAGACTTTGAAGATTAATTGAGGGCAAAATTTTTAAAGCATTAAGCAGATTTTAAGCATTCATTTAGTTAATAAAGATAAATATAACATTATGTTAACCAAACAGAAATTTTATTCAGGAAGCAAAAATAAGTTAATATCTATAAAAGCAGTTCAAAATATTCTGAAAAAATCTGTATTTAATAAATCTGTTAAGCAGCCTCTAGAGACATATTGTGAGATTAAAATTTTAGTTTTTTAAATATTAAAAAATCAGGAAGAATTTTTCATTGCTTAGCTAATTATATAAATCAACTGAAACAGAAATCATAATGTCTATATGAAATCATTTACATCTAGTTTCTTTATTTGATAATATATACTAATGTCACTGTGGTGCTGTGAGACTCAAAGGATGTATGTTTTGAAAAGCATGTAATTATTTTCTCCCATGTAAGTCAGTGTGCTGCACTCCATACTTTAGCTAACGCAGAATCAAGGCCATGTCATCACAAGATTCCATTTTTTTTCCTCTTGAACCTGCATCTAGACTATATTCTCCTGCCTGTCCATGGGTGTTTGCACTCCAAACATGAATTCTATGCTTAAGTTTTACTAATTGGTGATTCTAGGAAAAAATAATCGCATACTTTTTTAATTTTTTAAGATTTTGCTTAAGTAAAAATTAAACTCTGAGTAGCATAGAAACATGGCACCTATAACTATGAATTTCCTGAATGGTAGTAAAGAATATTTTATACTGATTATTTTAATGATACTTTAATTTATTTGAGTTTCATACATTGACTTTTTTATGATAATATTATTAAATAGCCTGCAGTACAATAACAATGATGATGGTGATGTGATGATAAATATAATGTATGCCAGATACAAGTCAAGCACTTGACCTGCATAATCTCAATAAAATTTAATATTAATTCTATATATCATCAGAGAAACAATATCATCACCCAACCAACACAAATACTGAGTGTGTTATCTTGGGAAAATGACTTCATTCTGTACTCAGATTTCTAAGTTTCCTTTAAGTAGAAACATTTTGTAATTCTAATGTAGAACTAGAATACCTAAGGCTGCTCAGATAGCAATCCTTTCTTAATCAAGTTTTCTAATATTCATGTGCTTCTTCTGTTAGAAAATTTCTTAAAATTCTAAATTTGGAACATTAGACTAAAAATAAAGATGGTAGCCATATCTGTTACAGAAATTTTACAGCAATGTGCAAAAGATAGTTATGTTTAGGATTTCGAAACATCATTTGGGGACTACAATGAACAATTAATTACAAATAATGTGAGCCAAAGCAATGTGAACTATAATTTAAGAAACTATTTCACATGTAAGCTTATGAAGCAGTTTTATTGAATCTTAATGGTAAGGGTACTTAAATAGACTCATTCAGAAAATATCGGTCTTAAGGAAGAATGGCCACCTAGGAAAAGATAGAAGAACTCTGTCTGAAAAGTAGAAGCAGGATTTTATGGAATGTCTTCAGCGAACATCTTGTTTCTCACAGGATTATTTGAGGCGGACCTCAACCTTAACATCTCCTATGAGAAGCAGTCAAACAATGGGGTCCAAGAAGAATCCAAGAAAGGTCTTCTGTACATTGCAAGTGACAAACGTCTTAAGAAAAAGAACGTAACTTTCTGAGAAAACACCTTACCTGGGGCAAGGATATAAAAATAGGAATGCAGGTGACTGCTATTACACTAAATTTTCCCATTTCTCCTTAATACCAAATAAGTTTCTTTTTTTTTTCTTTAAGTGGGGAAGGGGTGGATAACACAGCGTTAATAACTTTTAAACTGAGTGAGTAAAGATAAACTTGAAATAGGCTATTTGTGATATATCCAAAAGCAATTCTAAATCTGATTAGCATATATACTTCATCTGAATGTGTATCTTTTTAAAGAATTTCACTGTCACTATAATATATATTAAGATTCCTCTTGTTTGTTTCTTAAAACAACCAGGTTGGCAATCTAAACTGGAATTGAATGTTTCCTTATAATAAGCTTCATGATTAAGCATATTTCATGATTTAATATTGTCTCAGTCTTACTATAACTTCAGCTAGTTATAGTATTTAAACTTCCTATTTTAAATAACAGATTGTGTTAAACTGTAACATATCCAAAATTACCTTTAAATCATGTTTTTCCATTTATAATGGGCATTTATATATCAGGGCACTTATCAACTGCCCTGGTATCTCTGTCATTCAGCATTAACTCTGCTTCTGATTGTGTAGGGATAACTAGAAGAGCCCAGGCAGAAAAAAACAAGAAAATAAAGAAAGGAACAAAAGTAGGGGGCAAAGCTACATGGAAACTAACTTCTATGAGCAAGAACATAATACATAAATGATTATTGAAGTAGTTTATTGCCTTATATAATGACTGTACAAAAATATTTCAAATGCCATGAGCAAAAGTATCCTGTCTCAGCCTGAAACTTTCACATATCCCACTTGCAATATACTTGTGATCTTTTCCAATAATTTTATTATCAAGAATATGAGAGAAGGAAACTAGTCAAAAGCTGTGCCAAATCTGCATTGGATCAAGCTCAGTGGCAGTAACACCCTGAGATATAAAAAAAAAAAGAGGGGGTGAAATCAGGTTTAAATTTCTTAATTGGATTTAACCCAAAAGGGAACAATGTATTTATCTTGACTACCTTGCTTGTCTAAACTACTGAAGCTATCACTGTCATCAGCACTCATGCCTTCTCCCCAGTCTCAGACAGGCAGCAGTGTCTGACTGCCAGCATATATTGAGGCCTCCTTCTTGAGAAAAAAAATTTCAAAAAACACTTAGCTTTTTCAGAGGTTTGTCAAGAGCTGAATACTTATGATTCAACTTTTCATTTCACTTGGTTACAAGGTACACATGAGGAATGGCTCATTTTCTCTCATAATGATTTTAAGAATCAATTCTCACATTCCTGCTACAAACTTCTTTGCAGCTAAGAGCTAAAGTTTTTGGTGTTAACCTTATTAAAAAAATGTTTATATTTGTGTCACATTTGGTAATGTACATGTTTTCTCAGAATTTTTCTCAAACCTACTCCACCAAAATACGGCCCACACCTCTGTATGAAACAATTAAGTATGAAACACTGATGAAGAAAATTAAAAGATCTAGTAAGTAAATCTATTTACCAGGTCAATAGATTGGAAGACTCAATATTTTCAAAGATCTGCCTTAATTAAAACTTTCATTTCTTCCAAATATGCCATCAGGAAAATACAAAGACAAATTATAGACTTGGAGGAAATATGCTTGACATATATATTTTAAGACGACTTGTATACAGGGTACATAAAGAGCTCAATAATAAAAACACAAGTAATAAAAATAAGGCAAAAGACTTGGGCATATACTTTATAAAGGCAAGAAAGTTTCAAGTGAGGACTAGATGAGATATTCTATATTATTAGTCTTTAGGGATGATTAAGTTAAGAGCATAATGAGGAGTACAGAGAAGATGGTGACCTGTTAGAAAAGAGATTCAAATCTTCCCCACAGAGTAAATGGAAATTCACCTATTGTCCAGAGGCATATACTGAGGAAGGACAGGCACGACAATTGCAGAGATGAAGTTGTTTTCATAACAACAAAGGGTAAATGAAAATTTCCCAGTTCTCAGTTAAACCACAGATTTGGGACTCGACATAAGAGCTTCAGGAGAGGCAGGGAACTGCAGGAGGATGCAAATGGCCTGAGAAGTTGTGGCAGAGGCGTCAAGATGCTCAGGAAGTTTAAAGAGTTCCTAATAAAAGAAATTCAAACAGAACTACACCTAGACACATTATCATCAAAATGTCAAAAATACAAGATAAAGAATCTTAAAAGCACCCAGAGAAAAATGTGTCATATACAAAGGAGTCACCATAATTTTGTCAGTGGATTTCTCAAATAAAAGTCTGCAGACTAGAAGGGAATGGTATGATATATTCAAAGTGCTGAAAGAAAAGGAGTTTCATTGTAAAATACTATACCCAGCAAGAATAGTATTCAAAACTGAAGGAATGAGGAAAAGCTTTTTGGATAAGCAAAAGTTAAAGGAATACATCGCCACAAAACCAGCTTTGCAAGAAATATTAAAGGATGCTCTAGAAAATGTAAAGAAACCCCATATAAAAAAAAATAAGACCACAAATATAAAAAGTCGGGAGAAAGAAATGAGAACAAAAATGCAGATAGTTAGAATGAGTGGAAGACTACTATCTTTCAAATAAAAACAGTAAAGAAATATAGAACTCCTAATGCTAACTTCAGGGTAACCTCAAAATATATGCCCAGGAAAAAAGCAAAGAAGAACATAAAAAGAGAAATCAATCAAAACAACTGCACTCATCTGACCTAAGAAAAGAAAGACAAGAATGAAGTCATTATCTGGAGCAACATACAAAAGACAAATTACAAAATAACAGTAAGTGCCTATATCAATAATCACCCTAAACATTAATGAACTGAACTCACCAGTCGAACAATGCAGAGTGGCTGAATAGAATAAAAAGCATAACCCAACCTTCTGTTGCATCCAGGAAACCCACCTTTTTTCGAAAGATAAGCAAAGGCTCAAAATCAGTGACTGGAGGACAATCCTCCAGTAGAATGGCAACTACAGAAGAGCAGGATCAGCTATGTTCATATTGGGTAAAACAGACTTCCATCTAAAGAGTATAAAAAAAGACAGAGATGGACTTTATATAATGATGAAAGGGTAAATCCAGCAAGAAAACATAACACTTATTAGCATACATGTACTAAATGAAGGAGCATCAAAATATATTAGGCAAGTCTTACTATATTTGACAAGAGACATTGACAGAACACAATAATAGTGGGAGATTTCAATATCCCACTTACAACAATGGACAGATCAACCAGTCAGAAAATTAACAGGGAAACAGCTGCTTTAAATGACCATCTGGAACAGATAGTTCCAACAGACATATATCAAACACTTAACCCAATGACTGCAGATTTCACTTGCTTCTCAAGTACACATGGAACATTGTCAAGGATAGATCATATGCACGGACATAAAGCATTTATTAACAAATTAACAAAGAGTGAAATCATACCAAGATTTTCTCTGACCACAATGACTTAATGCTAGAAATCAACCACAAAAAAAAGATGGATGACTCCAAATTAATTGGAAACTAAACAATATGCTTCTGAATGACTCCAGTAAAAAAGGAAATCAAAGAGGAACTTGAAAAATGAAGAATAAAGACACGAGTTACCAGAATCTATGGTATGTAGCAAAAGCAGTAGTAAGAGGAAAATTCATTGCAATCCAGGCCCACCACAAGAAACAAGAAAATTTGCAAATAAACAACCTAACTCTGCCTTTAAAACAATTAGAGAAAAAAGAACTAAAAAACAGCAGAATAAAGAAGTAATCAAAATTAAAGCAGAAATAAATGAAATAGAAAACAAAAAAGATAATCCAAAAGATCAATGAAACCAAAAGTTGGTTCTTTGAAAAAGTAAACAAAATTGGCAAAAATTGACTAGACTCACAAAGAAAAAGAAAGAGATAAAACTCTCATAATTAGAATCAGAAATGAAAGGGGAGAAATTGCAACAGATAACACAGAAATTCAAAACATCATAAGGGACTACTATGAACACTTCTATAACAACAAACTTGAGGATATGAACAGTTTTAGAAAAATACAGTCTACTAATACTGAACCTAGAAGAACTGGAAAACTTGAACAGAACAATCATAAGCAAAGAAACTGAAGAGGTGATCAAAAGTCTCCTAAAAATAAAAGCCCAGAATCATACGGCATTTCTAATTAGTTCTTCCAAACATTCAGAGAAGAATGAATAGCCATTCTTCTCAAACTCTTTCAAAATATTAACTAACGAGGAACATTTCCAAATACTTTTGAGCCTAACATCACATTGATACCAAAAGTTGATAAAGATGTCACCAAGAAAGTAAATTACAGACCAATATCTCTAATGAATATAGATCCAAAAATTCTCAATAAAATAATAACAAACCAAATCCAACAATGCATTAAAAAGATCATCCATCATGACCAAGTAGGATTTATCTTGGGGATGCAAGGTGGTTCAACATACATAAATCCATTAATGTAATACACTATATCAATAAGAGTAAGGAGAAAAACCATATGATCATATTCAATAGATGCAGAGCAAGCTTTTGACAAGATTCAACATCCATTTATGATTAAAAAAAAAAAACCCTCCATAAAATGGGAGTAGAAGGTACATGCTTCAACAAAATAAAGGTCATGTACAAGAAACCCACAGCCAACATCGTAGTCAATGACAAAAAATTAAAATTACTTCCTCTAAAATCAGGAACAAAGCAAGGCTGTCCACTCTAACCACTGCTATTTAACATTGTACTGGAGGTCTTAGCCAGAGCAAATGTGCAAGAAGAGGAAATAAAAGAAAACCAAATTGAAAAAGAGGAAGTAAAACTATCATTAATTGCAGATGACATTATTGCATATATTAAAAACACTAAAATTCTGCCTCAAAACTTCTAGAACTTATCAAGGAATGTAAAAAAGTGTAAAGTTATAAAATCAATGCACAAAAATCTGTTTCATTTTTATATGCAAACAGCATGCCAGAAGAAATTTAAATCATGAAAATCACACTAATTAAATTAGAAGTTGAAAGAATGAAACACCTGGGCAAATACTTAACAAAGCAAATTAAAGACATATACACTGAAAATTACAATTCCTTTTTAAGAGAAATAGAAGAGGACACTATGAAATGGAAAGACATTCCCTGTTCATGTCTGGGAAGAATCAACATCATTAAAATGATCATCTTACCCAAAGGAATATACAGAATCAATACAATCCCCATTAAAATCCTACTGGTTTATTTCCAGGAAACAGAACAAAAAAATATATGGAATAACAAAAGATCCTGAATAGCAGAAGCAATTACTAGAAAAAAGAATGAATCTGGAGGATTACTCTGCAAAGTGATAGTGATCAAAACAGTATAGTACTGGAATAATAACAGAGGCATAGATCAGTGGAGTAGAATTGAATCACCAGAAACTGACCCACTCACATAAAGTCAGTTAATCTACAACAAAGAAGTCAAAAATACATGATGGCAAAAGGAAATTCTCTTCAATAAATGGTGTTGGAAACACTGGACAGCCACATACAAAAGAATGAAGCTAGACCACTCTGTAACAACATTCACAAAAATAACTCAAAATGGACTAGAGACTTGGACATAAGTACAGAAAATCTTAAGATTCTTGGAAGATAAAACAGGAAAGACTTTTCATGACATCAGTCATAGTGAGGTCTTTGGGGGTTCCCTCCAAATGAAGAAAAATAAAAATAAAAAACGAAGACTGCATGAAACTAAAAAGCTTTTCACAGCGAAAGAAAACATCACCAAAACCAACCTTCTAACTAGGAGAAGATATTTGCATTTCATATTTCTAACAAGGGCTTAAAATCTAAAACATATAAAGAACTCATAAAACTCAAAAACAGAAAAACAGGAAATCCAATCATAAAATGGAAAGAGGATATGCAGATGACCGAAAAGCACATAAGAAGATACTACTATTCGCTAACTATCAGGGAAATGCAAATCAAAACTACAATGAGATCTCTCCTTACACTGAGACACTAGCTATTTTCCAAAAGTCTGGAAATAACAAATGTTAGCAAGGATATGGAGAAAAGGGAACACTTTCACACTGTTGGTAGGAGTGCAAATTGCTGCAACCCCTGTTGAAAACATTCGGAGATTCCTCAAAAAGTTGAAGATGAAAATCACATATGATCCAGCCATCTCACTTCTGAGTATATACCCAAAAGATACAAAAACTCTCATTTTCAGAGATTTATGCACCCCTATATTTACTCTAGTCCTACTCACAATAGCTAAGAACTAGAAACTACCTAAGTGCCTAACATCAGATGAATGGATCAAGAAGATCTGGTACTATGGAATATTACACAACTCTTAGAAGAGATGAAATCCTGTCATTTGAATCAGCATGGATGGATCTAGAGGGGATTATGTTATTTACTAATAACAGTAATAACATGAATAATCCCACAGACATAAAGTCAAATAAAAAACACAACACTATCAGTGGAATAAAATTGAGAGCCCATAAATAAAACTCAAACTATTTGGACAGTTAAACTATGTCAAAGATGTCAAGAGCATAAAATAGAGGAAGGAAAGTCTATTAAGCAAATGGTGTTAAGAAAACTGGAAAGACATCTGCAAAAAAAATAAAGAAAGAAACTCTAGATTACTAGTATCATACACAAAAATTCACAGAAAATAGATCAAAACCTGGACAAAAGACCTGTAATCATAAAATACTTAGAAGAAAATGTGGTAAAAACCCTCCATGACCTCAACAACAAAGAATTATTTGAGGAAAGAGTAACTGCAGCAAAAGAAATCAAAGCAAAACTAAACAATTGAGATTACATCAAACTGAAAAGCTCCTGCACAACCAAAGAAACTACCACTAAAACAAAAAGGCAACTCACTAAATTAGAAAAGATATTCTCAAAACATACATCAAATAAAATCTTAGTCTCCAACATATACACCTCAACAATAAAAAGCAAATGATGCACTCAAAAAATGGGCAAAAGACTAGAATGAATATAGACATCTATCTATAGAAGAAACACAAATGGCCTACAGACACATGAAAAAATGCTCTATATCACTCATCATCAGAGAAATGCAAATAAAAACCACGATGATATCATCTCAGACCGGTGAGAATGACCTTGTCAAAAAGACTAGAAACAGCAGGTATTGGAGGGAGCATGAAGAAAATGGAACCCTCCTGCACTGCTGGTGGGAATGTACATTAGTGCAACCTCTGTGGCAAACAGTGTGGAGATTCCTCAAAAAAGTTGAAAATGAATGTACCATTTGATCCAGCAATCCCATTTCTGGGTATAGACCCAAAGGATATAAAATTCCTAATCATACAAAACATCTACAGCCCCTATGATCATAGCAGCACAGTTCACAATAGCCAAGGCATGGAAACAACCTAAATGCCCGACAACAGATGACTGGATAAAGAAGCTGTGGTATATGTACTCAATGGAATTCTGTGAAGCTGAAATTGTACCCTTTGAAACAATCTGTATGGAACTGCAGGGGATCATATTAAGCAAAATAAGTCAGAAAGAAAATGATAAATATAAGATGATTTCACTCACATGTGGAATATAATGAAAGGAAACAAATGGACATATAATTAGAACAAAATTAACAGGACACTGCACTGTTACTGGGGTGGGGACAGGGGTAAAAGGTCCTGGTAAAGGACACTGGAACCTGGTGGTGGGTGTGGTGTTAAATATAGACTGAGATGCAATTTCAGTATCCTAAAATGAATGTAACATAAACAAAATAAATGATAAATACTATTATAAAAATAAAGTAAAAATAATGAAACACAAGAACTATTTTTTTTCTTTTATGTGAAAATATCAACCAAGCAAAATCAACCTATAGTGATGGAAATCAGATCAGCAATTTTCTGGGTGGGTGTAGATGGAAACCTCTGACTTCAAAAGGACACAGGACAACCTTCTAGGCCAATGGAAATGGCTCATAAGTTACTTGACTTAGAGGTAACAGACACTTATCTGCACCTTTAAATGTCTGAATATTATTATACGTTAGCTATATCTCAATTTAAAAAATAAAAAGTATGGTGAAATGTAGAGCAAGCAACTGTCCTTGATTACTGGACCAGTGGTCAATTCCTAAGTTTCCAACTCTGTGTGATGGAACAATTACTGATGGACTAAACTTGGCAACACCGTGATTAGTCATCCTTTAATAAGAGTAACATGGGTTTTCAATAAAATATTAGCTTCACATGTAGCTTTGATATTTAAATTAAGGGACTACAGGTAAAGTTACAATCAATTAAAAAGTAATTATAACAAGATCATTTAAAAATCCTACTGCACTGACACTAATTAAATTTAACATATCCTCTAATGAGTGAAATCCGATTAGGCATTTCTTTATAGCTTAAAAGCTTAGTCCCTGAAAATAAGAAAAAACTTGGCTCCACATCATGAGTATATGTTATAAACTAGGAGTATTAAGCACATTTTCTTTGTTATAAGCACAGACCAGAGGTGGCAAATTGGAGTTATGCCTTGCAGACATGTTTCATATGGATTATGATTAATTTTTTAAGTTATTCACAGATTTAAAATTTGAGAGAGCTGCCAAATAAATCTCTTTTCTTTCTTTATTTGAATAATGTGAATATTTGGCATGCTGAATTTCATTCTCATGGTAATCTCTACACTGTCACAATCCCTACTACTTCCTACTGGTTTTCTTACACTGAAGCCAAGAATCTGTGTTTTTATTGTCATTTTAGTAGTACAGTGAACAGGAAATTGAAATTGTTTTATGCCCAAAGCTATGAAAAAATGAAAAACAAAATTGTTTTTTTCACACATTTCTTTGCAGTAATCTTACCTGTATTAAAGGTAAAACAAGAATGTCTGTGTCCTAAGAACTAATCTGGCTGCTGTTCTCCTTTTGCTGTCTGACTAGTCCAATCTTGCTCTGCAGAAAATACCCTGGGAAGAGTTACTGCTCTCATAGACCTTAGAAGCAAGTAACAACCAAGACTTAAATATTGAAGCATATGATCAAGTACTAAACTAGATAAGAAACATTATAAGTGTAGTTTAAAGTTTTTTTGGAGAGAAGAGAAAGTTCAATGATAACTAAAAGATTTGGTAAGCTTGCTGAGATGTGTCCTGAAGACTGTTTTAAAGTGAACAGGTGAGTATTGCATATGCTTCCCATGTGCTTATATATCTAAAACCTTACCAAAAGTTCTCACTACAGAAAAAGAAAACAATGCTGTCAGTGTTAAATTTATCACCCTAGTAATGTTCATGGAGAAAGATTTATTTTAAGTAAATTGAAGTAGTAACTTCAGACTTTTTTAAAAAATCATGTGCAAGTTCATTTGAAAATTCCTAATTAAACTACCCAGTGGAGAATGAAAATTGCTACTTTCTCACCTAAAATGTAATCATTGAAACTAAAAGCCTGACACAAAATCATAAATAATATATTGATAAAGATGTAAATAGTTTCCATGAGACATGATTGTCAATGGTCAAAACTTTATATGTATATATTTGGGTATGTGTAAATTATTTTTTAATGTTTCTGCAATCAAAGGAGAAATTTTAGCTCCAAATAAATTATTCAGGTTAGCCAATCCATTTGCACACTCCTTATTATATTAACTATTAGACTTTATATGAAGTGAACAAAACTCGGTGATGTGAAGAAACAGTCATTTTCTAACTATAAAACTGTGAATTATGAAGATTAAAGAGAATTTTTTATTCTCATCAAGAAAAGCTAGAAATATTTTATAGGAAATTGTTAATATGATTTTCTTTTAGTTTTACTAAGTTCTGGCAAGGGAATTTATATATTTCTCTGTATACAACTATGTATTTTATATAAAATTTATATATTTTATTTATATTTTATATTTTATACATATTGTATATATTAATACTTCTATAGATGATAATATGATATTTAATATATAATATATTCACATATGATATATGTTATCTATACTGTTGATAACTTTTAAATGAACTTTAGCAGCATTAATTGTGTTTCTCTGAGTCAAGTACATTGGCAAAATGTGCATCAATATAAATCATTACATGATGAGACACAGACAATTCAACTCTGTAGGACCCATAAGAAATCCAAGAGGATAATTAAATTATCCATGGCCTAGCAAAAGAACAAAATAAATAGAGCCTGTTACCTGAGAGATAAAGGAAGAAATGAAATAAAATGGATCACAGTGGCAATGAGCTGGAATGTTTGAGGGGAAAAATATTTCTTTGAAAGGACTATATGTATATAAATATATATGCATATATATTATTGCATGTATGCATTGCATGATATTCAGTATATATAGTGGATATGCATATGTGTGTGCATATCATAGGCATAAATCGAGTCTAGAA
This sequence comes from Solenodon paradoxus, assembly GCA_004363575.1. Classification (NCBI taxonomy): domain Eukaryota; kingdom Metazoa; phylum Chordata; class Mammalia; order Eulipotyphla; family Solenodontidae; genus Solenodon; species Solenodon paradoxus. The sequence goes on along the minus strand of RJWH01000112.1, from coordinate 1,170,589 downwards.
AAATACAAATGAAATTTGACAGTGCTTTAACCTGAAGAGAGAAATTTAGGAAGCTGAAGGATTTTTAACTCTTTACCGTACACATTTCTGTGTCACTTGGCTAATTATGTTAAAAATAAATTACTTTTATAATTTAGAAAAGGATTTTTTTTTTAATTACACCTTTTTTTTTTTTAAGTTAACTTTGCTAAGCTTTTACTGGGGCAATATCTTCTATTTTTGTGCCTAGAATTATAACATGATTGATTTTCAAAAGCTATGCTACAGCTCGATCATGAGTTCTTATTCCATAATTAGGCTTTTTTGTGACTCTGATTCTGGGTCACACTGTGAACTTGGACGCAGTACAGAGGTTCCTGTAGGTCTGAAGCTGGATGGTCTCACAGGGGATCCATGAGAGCAATGGCTCTGCACACTACAAGGTCATGGAGAGGTCCTTAAAGTTCTTGCGGTGACCAAGCCCAGGTTACTCAAGTGCTGTGAGGAGACTTGAGTTTGCTGTTCACCGATCTCTGCTACCTACAGAGAATCTCAGAGGCTGAAAGCTGAAAAATCTAGACTTTCAAAAGCACAGATGGAAGATATATATGTACATATATATGTATACACATAAATGGCATAAATGGCAGTCTTTGGGTGGTCAAATTGTAAGAAATTCCTAAAAATCTTCCATTTTTGTCTTTAATAAGCATTTATTACTTCTAAAAGTGGAAAGTAATGCTGTGTTTTAAATATGTAGTCTGATGCTATTTTGATATGTGTACAGCATTGACCCACCTCTTGCATCTGATTATTCCTAGGCATCCAAGAACGTCCCTAACCACGCCATCGGTTTGAATAACCGATTCACCTTCCTGTTCCCCTCAGGGTGGGTCTGATTTTCTGCCTCTGATGTCCTGACTGAAGACACATCTCACGCAGATTTTTTTGTATAACAGGCTCCATTGCTTACACGTTCTGTCTTCAAATACATTTCTTCAAATTTTGTCCACAAAAAAAACTGTTTAAAAGAGTAAGGAGTGATCTTCACACCCGTGGTCTGATAATCTTGCTTTGTGTGCTTGCACAATATTCCCAGTGTGGTGGAACCCGCCACTCGGCAGTAAATATCTCCTGCTGTCACAAAAGCTCAAGTTTCACATCTCACTGTTTATAAAACAGGAAGAGTTTATTGCCTTACACATCATCCTCAGTCCTGGGATTATCACTTTATATGTTGACCTGTTTGAAAATGAGAGTGACTCTTCAAAACCACAGGTGGGTATTTTTCTCAACAAGGAGAGAGTCATAAATGAAAAGAGGATAAAAACCTTAGGCTGAGACATTAACTTAGCTCTATCACTAGTCCCAGAGAAAGCATTTCTTATGTAAATACTAAATAGGAGATGTAATAAAAAGATATTAGGGTACATGAGTGAAAGTTTGAAATATTTCTGAGGAAAATTCACCTTTCTAAACTTTCAACTTAGTTTTACTTAAATATTTTCCAGTTTTCTTTTAGTACCTCTCTGGTTTTTATGGATAGCATAGAGTTCAAAACATATTAATCAGTTTGACTTTAATGGCTGCCTTGACTGAATTAGTGAAATCTTGAATGTGTGTATTGGCATTATACAGAATTCCCTTTAAGGAACTTATAATCAGATAATTTGGAAAGATTCAATTCATGTTTTTAAGAAAATATGTCCCCAATTCATGTTATCATTAATACATCATATGAGCATTGTAATAAAAAAGATTTTCCTCCTGTCAAAAAAAATGTTTCTTCCCTTAAAGTGTCCTCATACAAAGTGAGATTACTTGGTATTCAAAGATGTGTTTATTTCCTTTTAGATAATAAAGGTGATATTGATGTAGAAGAAGAACTAACTATCATACATTAGGGGAGTTTATTTTTCTGAGTGGCAATGGTCAGTGTTTATTATTTCTAATCATTTGATGCATCATTTTCACTTCCAGATAATTTCTTCTAAGAAGATAATTTAAAACATGCATACTAATTAGCTAGTAGAAAATCCAATTTTTAAAAATCCAACAGAATTTGTATTTTTAATAATAAATAGTAAACAAACTATGCTAAATATACATAACAATAGAATTTGTCATCATATAAATAATGTAAATGAATAGGTAATGACTGTAAAAGTAACAAAATATTAACTGAAAACAATATTGTAAGTCTTAAATACAAAATTATTTTATTTTTACTAGTAAATAGACAATAGATGATGGATAGATCAGGGATAGATAGGCAGATAGATGATAGAAAATTTACATACAAAAATGTTAACAGTAATTAACTGTATCATGGTTTATATCATCATCATCATAATCATTACCATCATCATTCTTTTAAATGTTTTCTAAAGGAACATATATTTACCTCTCTGGCACTTACCTTTCTCCCTATATTGATGTCTATTGACCTCTTCACTTGAAGCTCTATTATTTTTTTATTCATTTGTTTTACACTCAGCAAATACAAAGAGCCCACATATGTGTCAGTCACTGTTCAAGATATTGAATATTGAGCAATGAATTAAAAAGATAACTGTATCATTCCTGATGGAACATACCTTCTACTGTAGCTCTACTTCAGACTTGCTGTGACAGTAAACAACGTCTGATTTCCTCCCTTAATTTCGTACGCTGACAGTCTTCTCTGTCAGGCATAATGATTGCCAGAAGGAATTGTTAAACTTCCATTTCCCTCCTTGAAGATGAGCATCTGTGGGTCTCTTTTTCTCATTGAGACTTTGCCTCTTCAGAGCCTGGCTCCAGGCTTAGTTCAAGGCAATAGTCGAATGTGTCACTCATCAGCTTTGTGTTTCACTCATTAAAAAAGCCTACAACTACAGAATTATTTCTGTTTTTAATTGGAAGTAAACTGGGTAGAGTATATTTGAGGTACAGTCAACAGAGTGGAGAGCAGTGTGAGAATTATAAAACTGAGGAATCAGTCAAGGACATAATTATTTAGAATATTTTAGACAGCAGAAGAAAAGTTAAGGAAGTTTATCTTAAATGTTAGCAACATCTCCTCACACCCTCCTCGTCATCTGATGACTAGTTCCAGTTAACTGAGGTAGTCTGAAGTTAAACCCCATGCTTCCCTTTACATCTAATACCAATCTAGTGTTTTATCTATGGACACAGATGAAAATGGAAAAACTGCCTCACTCCCATCCAAGGTCAGTTTCTTTTTTTTTTTAATAGCATATTTGATCTAATCCTTTCTCATCTACTCATAGATGTACCTATGGATATCATTCCCCAACTAAATAAAGGTTATTTCTCCCATATCAGGAAAAAAATAAGAAGAAGAACAGTTTCTTTTGTTTGGGGAAACTCAGTTACCTGTTCAAATATTGCCTCTCTTCCATTTCCTCATTTCTCACCTTCAGAATCTCTTGGAAAACAAATGCTGCAAATGTTTTAATTCAATTGACCCTCTTGTTTCAATTGTTCCTTCACACTTTTTAACTCTCCCTGTGTTATATTCAGGATGAATTCCTCAGTTTACTAATTCTTTCAGTTTAACAATCTCTCTTTAATTCTTATAGTCCAGATTTTACTTAATGTATTGAATGTTTTATGCCAATTTAACATTTACATGATTTTATCTTTTTTATCATCTTTGTTTTCTTATTAGTTTTCTTCTTTTATAAGTTAATGGAAGCTATTTCTTTACTGAACAATTTGCATACCCTAAACATATTTATTTTAAGTATTTAGGTCATTTTTACTAAAACATAACCTAGAGAGAACTCATTTTCCAAATACTGAAATTCTTTTCCAAACATCAGATTTGTTACTGTTTTCCTCCATAGTGTATTTAGTCATTGGTTTTAAAATTTGGTTTTGCAAGTATATTGCAAGTGGAAAGATAGGAGGGGAGGAATTTTGTATTCTGATTCATTTCTTTCCCAAGGACCTGGTTACCTCGTTCAGAGGGTGGTCTTATATCAGCTTTTGAGTGATTTGGTTTTGCAATCATTTGGGTTATATCGCCTGACTGTTCATCCAACTGGTGATCAGTTCATTCAATTACTCGAAAGAAGCTATCTTGTCACTTTAAAAAATTTAGAACACCAGGGACATGTCAGACACAACTCTTAAGACTACCTTCAGAAGCAATAGGAGCCATGTCCCATTACTAGAAGTAAATCTGACTCTTTTCCCCTTCTTCATGAGGAACTCGTTTTAAATCTTGTCAAGAACTGTAAGAGGAGGATTTCAAACATGACTCTGCATACAAATGTTACTATTTCCTTTCATTAGCTTGTCTAGGATTAATTCATTTTTCTGTTATATAATTAGATGCTAATTCCTTCAGTTTTCTCTCTCCTTTTAGAAATCAAAGTGCTTAGGAAAGTAAACTTGTACCTAGATATTTTTTTTCTGTTTTATAATTTTGTTATCTAAGTGATTTATTTTTACATGGTGACTTATTATTAACTGCTACAAAATAGATTCTATTGAGCAAAACATTGTTTAAAATGAATTATTTCCTTAATTCATGTTTTTTCTTTTTTAAATAGTTTTAGGATATACTTGACATATACCATTTAAGGTGTACAGTGTATTGATTTGATACACTTACATGTTGCCAAATAATTATTATCATTGTATTAGCCAGCACTTCCATTGGGTCACATAATTATCATTACTTTGTGCTGACGGGGACATATAAAATCTAGTCTCTTAACAACTTTCAAGTATATAATATATTACTGTAACTAAGATCACAATAATGTTGTGCATTAGATTTCCAAAACCTACTCATCTTCTGACTGGAAGCTTACATTCTTTGACCAACACTTCCCTTTTTCCCTACCCTCTTGCCTCTGGCAACTACCAACTACTTTCTGTTTCTACAAGTTCATTTTCTTAATTCCACATATAAGTTATAGATAAGCATCTGTCTGTCTGACTTATTTCATTTATTTCATCTTAGCCTTTACCTCTAAAATAAGAATCTTATTCTGGGCTTATTGATAACAAAGAAAAACTCACATAAATTTTCCCTAAACTTCTCCTTAATTACAAGAATAGAACTTCATCCTCCATTAAAGATCTAGATAGTGCTGGATAAGAAAAATTTGCATGGTGTTCAGTAAGCAGATTTCTTAAAATAGACTGGGTTGAGATATGAAGAGGAAATTGGAGCAGACAGAATTGCAGGTCTGGATTTTTGCTTCAACCACTTCTCCTTTAAATATGAATATCCCACCCAGGTTTATGTCTAAGTTCAATTCAGGTTTCAGTTTTTCCCTATTCTATGGCAATTGAAGACCAAATATGTTTGATGATCGTGACTTGTAGGGCTCACAGGAAATGCAGAAATACGGCATTTTCAAAGTTACCATTTTTGGTGTGCCCTGGAGGATTAGCAGTTTGGTCAGCTGCTTTCTGCTGAGAGCACAATCCACATACATCACAAGGACCCAAGTTTGTGTCCCAGGGTCAGAGGTAACAAACAAAATGAACAACTAAATAAAATAAATAAAGCGATTCTCTTCTCTCTTTCTAGCTACCTGTCTCTGCTAGCCTTTGTTCCAGTCTATACCTTAAAAAAAAAAAGTAACCATTATCTTGTATATGTATTTACTGCTTCAGCAACCTTTGTGCAAAGGCCTATGTAAAGATCCAGTGAAGCCCAAAGAATATTTATCTTTCCTCCTTGCTGCAGGTTAGATGTTACACCTTCACTCTTCTCGTTCTCAATTTTTCTGTTGATCCAAAGTAGAAAAGTTGGGTGCTGATGGGTATGCCTCATCCTCCCATGTTCAGTTCATGACACAAAAGACTGCTTCCTAGTTGAGATTGATTTATAGAGCCCTTCTGAATATTCTCAACCACCTCTTGCATGAATCATGATGTTCATTAAGGAAGAATGCTTTGAATGACAGTGCTCCTTTATCATTTAGCAAATAAAATTGAAGGAATGTGTTACAGTGCTAACAGTCTCAAAAATTCAACTGCTTTCAAATAAGTTGGAATGTCTGTTAAAAATATGGAGTCCCAGGGCTTCAAGTGTTCCATGGCTAGGTTGAAGACTTGGTTACACTAAGGCAGAATTGCTAAAGAAACACTCGTTGAAAATCACTGGTAGAGTAAAAAAGAGCAGTAGACTTTTAGTCTGACAAAATTGAGTTCATTTCTAGCTCCTACCTCTGAATCTGTATACTTTACCATCCCCATCCATTCAATGTATATAATAACAGTTATGTCAACAGTATTATAATATTAATATAAATTCAGTAATGAAAGTGCCTAACATGCTATCTAATGCTCAAAAAATTCTTCTCTTTCCAAACTGGTGAATCTAAACAGGAATTGCAGCAATAATGGCACAGACATGTGGATATTACTTTATTAAGGGTGCAATTTTTTTTCTCCTCTGCTGTATCTCCAAGATTTAAAAGAACGTTTAAAATATCACGAGCATTAAATAAATTCTTTTAAATGAATGAATTAGTACATGAAAAAGATTATTTGGAGATATGAATTAGAAAGCTTACATTATTTTAATTAGTTCTAATCTCTTTGAGCCTTCATCTCACTATTTTAAAAATGAAAAGAATATCTATGTCACCAAGTCTAGAGGTTTTCACATGAAATAATACATAAAACACAATAGTATTATATCAATTTAAGTCATTGAAATATTTTTATCATATAAAAACATAAGCTTAATTCCCTTTATCCCATTTCCCCCACTCCTCCCCATCACTTTGCTACCCCCTGATTTGCCTTTTGGTCTCTTATCTCTAAAAGTCCATAGTTGTTTGGAGTAGCATTCTCTGGCCCCCGTTTTTAGTGTTGTCTAATTTATGATGCCTATTTGTTTTCTCTTTAAACAAAGGGAGAAAATAAAAGGGAGGAATATTAGTAAATCTACTATGCTATTTGTAAATGTAAAAATACTACTATGTATACCTCAAAACAAGTCATTGTAAAAATGCAATACCCCTTCAATAATAATAAAAAATAAATTTTAGCAAATAGTATAAAAATAAACTTAAAATTGCCTTTTGTTAACCATTAATAGAATATGGTATAAAGTAAAGCAATCCTATTTTTCTCACTCAGATAATTCATTATTCCCTAGATGCCTAACATATATTTAGAAATATAATAGGTTCAATGCAGGAAATTAAAGAAGTGAAAAAACAAACATTTCCTGCTCCTGAGAAGGGAATATTGACAAAGTGTGTTTAAAATGAAACATGGAAGCAACTAGTCCACCATTTTTCACTAGAAAAATCTAACGCCATGTAAGTGATGTTTCAAAGAAGTATATTGAGTCAGAATTCACTACCTCTAAGCAGGAATCATGTAACAATAGGTCTTGTTTCTTAGGTATAGAATATTTTTATTATTCTAAACAGAAACAGGTAACAAACATTACCATTTGTTTCTTTGAGTGCTGAAAGAATTTTCACAACAGTTTATTCATAATTATAGGTGTAAACCTTCCAACTAGAACTTACATTCTGTGTGCCTTACATATATGCTCTAAGTATTAATATTCACTTTATAAAAATTTGATAGATATAAAATGACATAATTTCACAGATATTATACTAATCACCAATGAGGGAGTATTGTTAGAATATAAAATTCTGTTAAAACAGATAATAATAAGTCTTTCTCCTTACAGAGACCTGGGATGGATATACCAAACTTTTATTTTCTTTCACGGTTGACTTATTTTAAATAGAAGACAGGGTGGTAAGCACAACCTTATCTTTTCTATACACAGGGAACTTCCTCAAGTACCGATGGCCCCAACTTACAATGATCCAGTCTACTATTTTTGACCTTAAGATGTACAAAAGCAATATTCAGTAGAAACTATACATTGAATAACAAATTCTGTTCTTTTCCAAGACTATTATTATTTAGTACAACTCTCTCATGAAGCCAAGTGGCAGCAGCGAGCCACAGCTCCTAGCCTGTCATGTCATCACAAGGATAAAAACTTACACTCTACAGTATATTTGGTGATTCCCATCATACAACAATTAAGTTTAGTCCAGTATTTCAAGCATTCTTTAGACTCAGTGTGTTTTTAGCTGTGTACATTGATAGCAAGAACCTTGTAATCATTCTGTTTTTCACTTTCAATACAGTATTCAATAAAGTACATGAGATAGTCAACACTATATTAGAAAACTGGTTTTGTGTTAGTTGTATTTTCCCAACTGTAGATTAATGTAAGTGTTCTGAGCAACTTTAAGGTTTACTAGGTTTAGCTATGCTATCAATGGTTTATGCATACTAAATGCATTTTCAACAAGATGTTTTCAAATTATAATCAGGAAGCAACCTTATCCTAAGAAAAGAAAGACCTGCAGCCACTTTTCTTACCTGTGAAAGTTAAATAGCCTGCTCAAAATTAACCTGCTCACACAACCACTAATTAGCAAAGCTAAAATTCAAACCAGAGTATATTAATTCCAAACTCAGAACTCTTGTCTTCTTGACATCTGGCTGGTAAAGTAGATGTGCAAATAAATGATTCTTATTTCCATTTGAACATTAATATTTCAATATGTCATTTCTCCTAGCTGCCTCACAGTGACTTTGTATAAATACTTCAGCGATTACTCAGAAATTATGCAGCTCTTCATTGTCTTTATTTGCAAATTATAAGGTTTTACAGATAAAATACTTCTGCTTGTGTCTACAGTTCCATTTTTCATAAGTCTAATGAGTATCTTCTTGTTTTCTGAGAGGGTCTAGATGATGCATTCAAAGAGTCATTTTATGCTTATTAATTCAAAATGTGTGGTGATAATAGCTAATCCTAACTAACTGCCAATGGCAACTTGCCTACTTTGGAAAAACTGTCCTCTTGATTTTGTGTATTTTCTTGAGTCAACATTGGCTCATCAAAAAGGCCAACCTTGCATAAGCTCCAGATGAGAAAGCTACAACTATGACAAGAACTCCAGTGTGATAACTTCCCTCCTAAAACTCAAGATGTACCAATGTAAGCAGGTGACATGTAGCAGACACCTCCCTTTCTCTTGCTGTTGCATTCAGGCATCACTTTGAGAAGAGCAGCTGTTCGCTCTTCCCCTAAAGTGCATCTCTTCATAAAAATTCTCCAGAGTATATCAGCTACAACTTTAATCTATTTATTTTACAGGATTAGAAATGAACAAAAACAGTCCTAGTTTTTTGCTGAAAATATATCATAATATGTATTCAAATTGCTATTAAAGCCTGGGAAATTATGTTTTTGCTAATTATTTATAAACAATTAGGCTTTTGGCTCTGATATTGTCAAAAATATTTTTTAAAGTATCAAGTAATTTTAAACTAAGATTTCTAGTGACACCAAATAAATAAAAGTTGTTAGATTTTAGACAAAGCATTATACTCTAGACAAGAACCCGCAACATACTTGTGCCATGAACAGTCTGCTTTGTCTTTTTTAAAGGTTATTAAAGTACATCCATTTCCCAGTTTAATACTTTTATTAAAATACAGCAAATACATTTTAATTCCCAAATAAATTCTCAATTTATGTTATGTTCATTAAAGAGAGGAAACAGAAATGACAGGATATTGTTTGATGAATTCCTTCAAAGTTTTTTTATCATTTTTAAGAAGGTAAAAAAATTTCAAATCAACCTAATAAAAAATGACATAAAATGAAACGTAAAGCAATGAGTTGTATTTGCTCAGATATACGTTTGCTCTGAAAAGACCATGACACCAGATAAGACTTTTCCCAGCAACACTACCAGCCTCTCCACCTAAATACTCTTTCTCCAGTCTTCTCTTGCTTTCTTGCTCTTTCTTGCTATTCTCCCTCTTTCATTTAGGAACTGAATGTGGTAGAATGACAGAGATAAGATGCTATGGATTTAAAGAACATAAGGCTTTATTTTCTACAGGAATAAGAAATTTAATGAGAAGGATGTTCTGAAATAATCAAGGATACACACTTTTTGCTACACCATCTTTAGCACATGATATCACTCATTGTCCAATTTAGCTACTACAGTTCAAGTCAGTATAACTTCGTTCCAGACAAGAAGAATGGAAGTAATGGAATACAGGAGGTGTTTGTGTCAGAGAAGTGAGCTCACCCCGCTCACCATTTTAAAGAGTTTCTGGAAGTCCCTCCAAGTGATGTCTACTTGCATCTTACTGCTCAAAACACTGTTAAATGACTACCTCTCATTTTAAGGAATTTTTCATTACTGTAGCAAAGAATAGAATAATGGATATAAGTGACCTAACTCTTACTCTCTCCTTTCGTCCATCTCTCATATTCCATCTTCCAATATTTCTACTCTACTACTCTTCTAATCTTTATACGGATTATGCTCTACTACTAGTTCATTCCTCATAATGAGATTTATAGTAAGTAACCTGCATATGGGTACTTACCATAGGATGAAAAAAATGTCTCCATGGTAAACCGGCTCAAATCTAGGGGTTCAATCTGATCCTTATGTTAGAACTACAGCCCTCTCTGAACAAACACCTATGGCTTAAGGAATGAATTCTTGATTGTTCACTCCTAAGTGCTTCTTTCTGAGGCTGGGAATAAAACGTCATATAAATGTATTCCAACCAACAGAGAAAGAGCAGGATAATCTTGGAATGGATAAAGACATTTGGCATGTTTCCAGACAGACATTGAACAATAGAGAATAACAGAGAATAGGAAGTACTCAAGAGCTAAACTAAATGTTTCAAACAAGGAAAATGATGAAAAGGAGAAAAGACAATTATGGCTAAAATGACATATGAAAACTTCACAGGGGAAAGTATAACTTGTGAAGGGTTATTATATATTACTACTGACTTATTTTTTAATTTTTACTGAGAATTAATAAAAATGCCAGATTATAAAAATAGCATAAAGAAATTCGAGCCTAAAATAATTGAATATTATGAATAAAACTCTCACTGAAAATAAAAAGTATAAATTGGAAGCTAAAATAATATAAGCAAAAATTACATTCAGAATAGTTAAAAATAATCACAGCAGAAGCACCAAGTTTTCCAAAATATTTACTTTAAATATTGATAAAATGTTAAAATTACAAAGAAATGAAAATAATTCAGTGAGTCTCCAGATTTAAATGACCAACTAAATTCCTTAATAGGAATAATATTTTCACCAAATAACATCAATAGGAATTTTCAGGACCCTGGGATAAAGGAAGAAATGTTAAAGTTTCCAAAGGAAAAAGAAAATCATCTGACATCAGAATAAGAGTAATATAAAACTTCTTAGGAAAAAAATGGGAAAAAGGGAGTAAATAACTCAAAAAATTCTGTAATTATTCTGTATCTAGCCAAACTATATTTCAAATAATAGGCAGGGAAAAAAAAGAGATTTTATGAGATATGGTGGCTCAAATAATATATTTCCCGTACACGCTTCCTGGGAAACTAAGGAGACCAGGAAACAAAACAAAGAAAATAAATTCTCAGATTAAGGGCTTTATGTTAGTCTACACTGGAGTGGGAGGATAAAAAGTTCCAAAAGAATTGTCTCCGGAAAGAGAAAACATGGAACTAACAGAGATTATAGCATGTTTGACTATAGCATGCTAATTTTTTTCAAAAATACTTTACTGATTTTTAGGCTGTATGAAACATACAAAGGCACAAAAACTAATCAAAAGAAAATGCCAGGCAATTATTAGACTTAGCCATGTAAGGTAATTTTTATAGGTCAAATGGTCAAATACTGACAATTTCCTAAGTTCAATCTAATAGCTCTCTGCTGTTTGGGTAGAGAGAAGAAATAGTACCTGCTTCAAAATTATATATATTATATATATGATACTTTAGAAATAAGAGGTTAAATACCAAAAGAGAAGGTGATTGTCATAGAAGAGCAGGACTGAGAAGAAAGAGGAATTTTTTTAAATTTTATTTTATTTTACTTAATTTTATTGAAGGAACATTGCATCACAACATTATATAGGTTCAAGGTGTACATCATTATAAATGAATATCCATATAATACATTTAAGTTTATCACCAGCAGTCATTTTCCTTCACTATGTAATTAATCCTTTTAAAACCTAATTTCCCTTCTTATAGCCACTAATTTTATTCTCTACACTAAAGTCTGTATTTGCTTTATTTGATTCATTTATTTGCTTCAGAAGACCTAATCTTTATTACACTATTTTGAACCATTTAATTCTTAAAACTATATTCATATGTTTTGATTTAAAACATTTCTAATGAAAAGTTTGTTTATATTAATGCAAAAATTACATGAAAACATTTTTAATTATAAGCCTACTGATCAAGTTCCTGCTGTTAATGCAAAGATCACTAATACAAGACATTAGATCATAATTTCCTATGGTAACAGACTTTTTAACAGGGTCTTTAAAACTGCAAGCAGTGGATGCTAAGGGCCCACATATTTAGAGAGAGAAATCAGGTTATTTAGATAGAATTGCTAAGAGATGACCTAGAAACTTAAAAATTTTAGAAACATTTGATAAAATAACATCAAAACTTTTCAAATGACTTTGTGCCCTTAAAACATAAACTCCTTAAAGATATACAAAAATATTCTTCCCACTAAAATTATACTGTTAACATTTAATGGAAAATGTTTAAAAGCATAATGTTAGAAGACTCTTTTTAGAATCTGTTAACACCATTTTCACACATAATATACAAATTGCCTGCAAAATAATTTCCATTGTAGTTCCATTCTAATTAGCACCAGCCCAGAAGTCAAATGATTCTTTATAAAACTATTGAGAAGTAAATTACATTACTGTGATTCACATAACCACACTGTACATCATGGTGATAATGTCCCATATATTAGAAATGACAGCCCATTTTCCATCTGCTATTATAAAAAGGTACGTGTGATATAAAGTCATTGCATTTTCTGAGTTAATGCCAAATTCTAAAGCCAACCTGTCTTCTACTTTGTCAATTTTTCCCAAATAAAACAAATAAGACTGCCACTGGCTCATGCAGATAACAGCTTTCATGCTGGTCTATACATTTTATCGTTGATGTATTATGTAGTTCACACCAAAAAAAAACTGGATTTCAACTGTCACTACTTATTAGGTTTCTCCCAATTGTTTTCTACAGGAATTGTCTCTGCTCTCAGAAAATAACTGCACATGTATTACCTTAATCTTCCAAAATAGTAGCCTTTGTGTCTTATGAAGATAATAATGGAATCTATCTCTTAAGCTGGGGGTTTTATGTGAAGCAATGCAAAACACTTAGCACAGTTTCTGGTACATAGTGAGTATTCAATAAATATTGCAATTATTATCCATACTTAAACTGGGGAATAACATGAAGAAGCATGACCTGGGAAAAAGTAGATAAACAAGGAACAAGAATTTAAAACTGTAGGGCTTGCCCTACTGCTAAGATTTGTCTATGAGCATGTTAATAGGTGATATAAATAAGAGGTTTCGTATAAGGATGGAAGTAGAATCAGTAAGAGGCACCACTGAATATCTTCTACAGAACTTAGGGTTCTGAAAACAGAGGACACCATTGTAAGAGAAGCATCAGGAAAAGTAATATAACGACTAAAGTGGGAGCTTCATTTGTGTAATCAAGATTTACAAGAAACTTTACAAGTAATTATCTGAGAGGGTCTTACATAATGTCACAAAATACTTCATATATAAACATCAATCATTTCAGCTAGCCACTCTCAAATTGTAGGGAGCACTCAAGTGGTTGTTAAAAACTCAACCTCTGGAGGTGTCTTGCTGTCTTGCTGGGTCTGGAATTCTGCTAAATTACAGGAGCCCTCATTTCTTCCCTCCAAAAGGATAGGTATTTCAAAAAGGGCTTGGTATTACAGCCAGGAGAAATGATAAAGATTTGATTTTTTTTTTATTTTAGCAAAGATATTATTTTAACATGTATTTACACTTGTTACAAGTATTTTGAGCCTCTACTATGTGCAGAACAGTTTCTAGATGCTGACTTAAGTTGTTTGCTTAAGCAATGCTCTTCTCTTTACTGAAATTCCTACCACTATACCCAACCCAAGAAAAAGACAAGCGAGAGCCACCAGCCTGAGTCATCAAGGAGATCTCAGCAGGTGATCCAGAGCATAAAAAACACATTTCTGCTTCTATTCACTGAATTCAGTTTTAGTGCTGTATTCTTCAGAGTTTAAGTACAATAAGGACTAGAAGCAAAGTACCTCACTTAATTCTTTCAGTGGTCTAATAATAAAATCTCACCTTTATAGAGAAGAAAACTGACGTTGTTACTAATAGATATGTAATTCAATGCTAATTCTAGAGCTCTTTATCTCTTCATTGTTTCTTGACTGTTTCGTATTTATTCCATCTATACCAGAAATACACTGACACCTGCCCTGCACCTAATAATAGTTTGGTCAAGTTTACCAGATAACTTGACAAGTTTCTGTTATCATGCTGATCTGTAGTAGCTTATGAAAACCCACATTCTGAGGCCCTCATCCTAAATATATTTCATCAGTATCCATGGGGTTGAGGGCATTGGATATTATCTGTTAGGTTAATAGTTCAAACTATTTTTCAAACTATTTTTGTGAACTACTTAACAAGATTAAATATACTTTGAAATAGAAAAACAACATTGATTTAGGAATAAATAAAGCCTATCTATATATTCAGAGAGCAAATACACAATAAATTGCTGAAGTATTTGAAATCAGGAAAGGTTTTTGATTTTGTAACATATAAAGTGTCAGGGTCCACGATAAAGTGCATATAAGGGACACTTGAGGTCATTTTCAAACTAAATTCTGATTTCTTTCTACTAGGGTGTCAAGGATTGTAATGGAGTAATAGAGGGATAAAGAAAGGAAAATATGATCAAGAACACAGAGAAGAAACAACTGACATGTTATGGTAGATATTAGTCTTTAAAAACTTAAATTTCATTTGATAAAAAAAAAGGCAATACAATCCATGAAAACTGTTTCTTAATTCATTTCCTGTTTGCCACAAGAATATGATCATCATATACTTTTCTATTACATTAGGATCAGGGACAAGTTCTATTTAGAAATAATACTAGTAACAGCTTTCATATTTTATTTTCACATTGAAAACTAGTCAGATTTCCTTCAGCCTCAAAGAGCATGTTCATGTAAAATTAAATGAAAGCAGGTAATTAGCTACACTTTTTTTCTAAACAGGAAATGGGTTAAGACTTGATACCTAGGTACAAACTTTGAACAATAACACATGGGCAAACCAAGGAAATTTTTAATTCAAACTAAGATTCTTGAAACAGTATATGCAATAGCAAAAGTAAGATGCAGAATACAAGTAGCAATATATTAAATTCAGAGTTGGAGGAAAAAATATTAATCATTATGTAATCAAAATTTTTATACTGACGGACAGATCTGAAAATCATCACATTTTATCGATGGTATTTAAATAAAGATTATTGCAGAACTAATGTTACTTCAATAAAATTAGGATTGGAGAAACAACACATTCATAATTTGGTAGTAGTATTGCAACATTATGTAATCTTTTTTAAAACTTTTGGCAATTTCACCACAAAAAAATAAGTAAATAAACATATCCTTACATTATAACCCAACAATTCCAATGTTAATATTTTCCAAAAAATAATGGGAATGTGTTAACATACTAGAATTTCCTTTGCAACTTTATTCATAAGAGCTAATAAGGAATCTAAAAAAGACTTAGAGGTAGGTAAATAGCAGAGTGTGGATATACAGTGGAATACTATTTAGCAATAAAAAAGAAATATACACTGATGTAGACAAAAAAAATAGATGAAGCTTCAAACAAAATGAAAATATACTTTCATTTATGTGAAATACTAGCCAAGAAAAATGTACACTTAATGAAAAACAGAAGAATGCTTGGTTTGGGGAATAAAGGAAGAGTATGAATATGAATTGACTGGGAAGGAGCAAGAGGGAACTTTAAATGATGAGAACAATATTTTAGTATAGACAAGACCTTAATAGACTTTAAAAAGACTTTAGTGTGGACAAATATTGCAGTTATCAAAACTCATTGAGTGGTACACCTATGATGTACGCAGAATAGAAGCAAAAGCATTGTAAATACTGAAATCTAGTTGATGGTAAACATGCTGAAGTGTTTAGGTGAAAATGTAATGATTTCTCCAACTTATTTTTAAATTCATCAAAAACTATGACAGGATGATAGACAGTGGAAAGAATAGATAGTAGATACATGATAAAGTAAGTATAGAAAGTATTAATGGTAGAATCTAATTGGAGGGTAAATATTTTCTCAGTCTTAAAACACTGACTTTTATGTATGTTTGAATTTTCACAATAAAATGTTGGAGAAAAAATATTAATTCAATCGTTATGTAATCAAAATTTTTATATTGGCAGATCTGAAAATCATCACATCTTACTGATAGTATTTAAAAAAAGATTATTATAGAACTAATGTTACTTCAATAAAATTATTATTAAAGATTATTACATTTTATATTCATACACTTTCATAGATGTGTTATAAAAAAATAACCATTTCATAAAATTAAGGGATGTAAACAACTTAGATAAAAAGTACTCAAAATTGCAATATGTTCAGACAGAAAACAATATATAAACATGATTACTATAGGAGTTATTAGAACTATCATAAGTATTCAAGTTCTCTTTGTGGAAATATGATAGGATTACAATTTCCTCCCCTGCTTGAAATAAAGCATAGCCAAGTAGCTTGCTTTGGCCAGTGAGGTATCAGAAGATCTCTCTCTCTCTCTCTCTCTCTCTCTCTCTCTCTCTCTCTCCTCTCTCCCTCTCCCCACCCCCACTCCCATCTCTCTCTCCCTCTCTCCCCTGCCATAATGTAAGGTTAAGGATGATGGCAGCCACACAATCTGAATCTTGGAGTGTGAATGACATTAAATAAAGCTCACTCAGATCCAAGATCATAAGCTTGTATAGCAAGATTAAAGCTGCTGAAATCATTTTTAAGTCACTAAGCTGTAGAGAATGCTGCTGCAACACAACCTAACCCATCTTGTCAGAATTACAGAGTAAAGTCTCTCATGTTGTTCCTTAAAATACATAACACAAAAAGTGCCCTTTCAAAGTCAAGTTTTAAATTGGAAAGCATTTTACAAAGATACATTAAAAGCAGCCATTTCAAAATTTACCCACAATAAACACTCTAGATTCTCTGCATGTATTATCCTCTAATGGATAAATAGTACAGGTCAGAGAATTCCATAATACAACGTCATAAAGAAAATCTCAGCGTTCAGAGTTGTACATCATTGAGAGTTGTACACAAGAAATAGAAAAATTTAACCTTGTTAACAGCAGAAAGTGATGGCTGCAGACCTCAGAAAAGAAGGGGTGAACACTTCAGGGTACAATCAATAACCAGTGACAGCAAAAAGAGCTATGATAAAAGTGTGGTTCAGAAGACAAATTGCTCTTTTAGTGATAGCAGTCTTCTGTTGTGACTGATCTAAAGAACTGAAGCAATAGGATTGCAAAATTATTAGGGAAAACATTCCCTTCATGAAATAACATTTGTAAAGATTTTTTGCTAAATAAATGATGATAAAAAACAGTTGAAAATCACAGACTACATTTTCTACAGGGTAGTTAATTCCAAAATTACACATCTATTAATCTCACTGGCCTAAAGGGTCACAGTCGAAGTGATTTTCCATTTTTCTTCCCCAAAGACTCCTTTGACTTTTTGATTAAATGTCACAGGCACTCCCCTCAACTTTCTTAAATTTAACTTTATCAATCTTTAGCAGACTTTTCTAGAACCTTGTAGGTGCTAACATATTGAGTTTAATAATGGTAAAAATAATTTCAAATATTGGACTCATTTTTCAAACCCCATTAAATGCTATGAAACTGTATATAAAACACTTCTCACAGTGTCTGGCACCTGACAACCTTACCCTCCTCCCTTGTCCATACTTCACAAAATGCATGTCACCCTAGTCAAATTACATATTTTAGATGTTATTGTAATAGTAATTAATTTTACACATAGATCAAAAATACTTAAGAAGTATCAGAACAGCCAACCAAATCACCTTCTTTTCTATTGTCAAAACACATCTCTTTCATACACAAGAGGAGCATAAGTGGTTTTTCCGGGTCATGTTTCTCTCAGTCACAATCTCCCATTTTATTCAAAGAGTGCTATATCAGACTCAATACCTCTTATTCCAAGCTTTATTTGTTTGAGACCAAACCTTTCTGGTATTTTAATCATTTAAAAACATGTGATGTGTCAAGTATAGTACACTGCTCTACATTACTCTTTATATTGAAAATCTCATATGAAAAATGCCAAAGTTATCCACAGAATATATATCTATCTTGCTTGTATTTCACAGCTCCTACCTTTTCACTCTACAAATGCTTTCTACACAAAGTGATTTTATCTTCCATGGTGACAGACATCAGGAAAAATTTAAAAAACAACTTGCTCCACAATTCAGTTCCTGTGAGCTAGTAGTTCATTCCAGAGGTGACAGATTCTTTGCTGGTGTTTTTCACTAATGACTAAGCTTTCAACGGGCAGTAATTTTTTTCTAAAAAGAAACACTGAATAAGGCAGTGCCATCTACTATAACATATTATTTATTTAAGTCAGCAAAATATTTATTGCATGAATCATTTATTTTCTAGTGGGAAAAGAACAGACTTACAAATAGGAGGTACTCTGGTTTCAAATCCCAATTGCACCATTAATGACTGTGCGACCTTCTGAGAATCACTAAACATCCATAATCCTCAATTCCCTTACTATAAAAATTAGATGATTAATATCTATCCCATATCTTGTAAACAATAGCAGAAGTAATGCATGTAAATTTCCTGTCACTGTGTCTAACATGAAATAAACATAAATAAAATATTTATCGATGTCTACATCATCGATAAATATTTGTTTTCATGGTAGATGGCTGCTGGATTTCATCTTGTTCCAAGAGAACAAAGCAATCTATTACCTGTGCGTTTTCTTGTTAGGCAGCACCATGTGACTAGTTCTGACCACAACCAGATGGATTGGCTAAAACATAAAAGAATAGAGATAGGATCTTTAAAAAAATCTCTTCTGCTACTATAAACAAGGAAGACTTGTTCTAGAAAGTGTAACTATGAGATGAAAAGACTTCTATCACCCTGGCTCCCTGATTCAGCATGTGAATTAGATTCACTTTTCAAGCAACCCAACATAGCCAGATGGAGAAAAAATCTGGTATTTATTATAAGTCATCTACAATGGAGAGTGCTTCTATCCTATTCTAACACAAAATGTGGTATTTTATATAGGAAAGTACATTTGAAATAGAGATAAAGCATGCCTTTTATAATATCAAACAAACTCATACCCTAGGAACAAGCAGAAAATCTGCTTGAAAGGCAAATACATAAATAGTATTATGAGACTGAGAAGGTAACTGAGACTTGGGTAGAGAGGATCACAGAGAGAGGGCAAGTTGCATTTTGGTGATGCAATGTATTTCTCTAAGAGACTTTGTTAGCAGAATGGGCCAAAGGCTGCCAGTGGCTGGGAAAGGGGCAGAAGACTGGATGAAAGAAGCAAAGAGAGATAAATCTTTTGTAACTTGATTGTATTGTTAGTTGCACAGTTGTATACATTTGCCAGAACTCTTCAAACTGTACACCTGAAAAGACATTTTATTGTGTATGAATTATACCTAATAAATATAGCTCTTTAAAAAGATTGATTTCACTAGTGATAAAATAAATACAAATTTTAAAAAGCTTAATTTTGCATCTATTGGGCTGACAAAGATTGCAATATTGAAAACATCCAAGAAGTTGCCCTATAGATTGTGATTAAAGACACATCCTCATACACATTGTGGGTGCCAGTCGATACAAATTTACAATATGTATCAAAATTTAAGGAGAGCACTTTTTAAAAGCTCAGTATTTTCACTTTCAGAGAAAAAGCAAATATGTTTGTAGGGCACCCATGTGTACCCACAGCTGTTGGAACAACTTATATTGGTTATAAAAGAAACTTACACATTGTTTATGAATTCATGTTTCATGTCAGGTTTCTGGTATTACTGCTGGGCTTCACACTTCAGTTATTTTTAAACAACACTTTACAGAAATTTAGTGTTGTCCTAAGCCTTGTACTTCTCAGGCTATAAAATACAGTACTTACATGTTTTAATGAAATTGCCACCTAGCTAAAGTTTGATAAAGAGGGATTTCCAACACAGATTATATTAAAAGCATCAACATTTTAAGTATAAAATTGAATATTATCTCTCATATATATGTTGATAACTGAGTTTTATACAAGACACAATTTATATTGGGCCAACGAACCTGACATTTAATTTTCAGATTTTGATCATATTTAACTACAGTTAAAACAAAATAAATTATTACTTAAAGATAAAATTTTCATGAGACTGTTTAGAAAAGGGTATAAATTTCAAAAATCATGCTAGTCACAGATGATTGTAGCCACAGTTACAGGATTTTATACAGAAATCATATTCCATACTTCCTCATTACTCTATCACAAATTCAGTTTAAATGTATTGCTCTCTAATTAAAACTGAATTTATTTAAATTCTAAGATTAACTAATGCTATTTTCTCAAGTTAATTTTTCCTTCTCTATTCTACTTAGGCTTTGAATCAAACTTATTAGTTTATATCATGAATCGAATGTTATACATCTATCATACCACCATGATAGGATCATAGTCTAAAGTAAGAGTCAGACACTGAAATGCCTGCCTTGCATGTCAGACTGAGGAATTAGAATAATATTTGGGGGGTAGCAAGAGAGCAATGGAGCTAGGCAGGGTAATAATAAGATCACTTTTCAATCTTTGAAGAAATCACCTGCCAGGAGGTATGAAACATGGAGTTGAGGTTATTCCAACGAGAGGGGTTCAGGTTAGAAGTTTTAATTAAAATTTATACTTAAGACACTATGTAAAGGAGTGAGCTGGTATAGTCATTGTGACAGTGAGTAAGAAGGTGAATAAAGCGGGGTCAGGATCACTGTAGGAGAAATGGAGCAATCAGAAGTATAGCAACTGAGATCCTAAGTCTGGAATTCTGTGACAGCATCAGTCATCATTGTGATCTGGGCAAAGAGGCAACCTAATCCCAGTCCCTGCTTGCCCAACCTAAACACCCTATGGGAAAGTGAAGTTCCTAGACCTGCCCAGAAAACATTCAGGAGAGATTAACTCACAGGAGTTTATTAGAATGTGTAAAATAGAAGTCACATTCAACCAACAAAGAATAAATACAGTTGGAATGTTCTAATTTCAGAAAAATTGTGAAAAAAAAATGAGGAGTAATGGTCTTCTAAGGCCTAAAATGCCTGCTAAACAATCCCAACTAGGCAATATATAGACTATCCAAAGAAGCCCACCAAGTTAATTTCCAGATTTTGCATGACCTAATAAAAAATTTCTTGAGCTCCCTGGAGTTATAGGAGGCCAAGTTATAATACCTTAGAAACCTATTAGACCATTCTCTTTCAGAATAGTATAAAATAGCTTTATGGTGAAGGAAGATTGAACTTTGGGAGTGATTCTGGAAATTTCTAGCTTCTTTTACATGATTTCTCTCAGCTTAAACTGCAGTGACCTAATGTTAGCTATCATGGAATAGGAGGAGTTGAATGAATGGACATAGGATACACAGCACCCTTAAAGAGAAACTTCAAGGTGATCAGCCCAGTAATAAACTATTTCATCATAAGCCAGCTCAAAGTTTCTAAAGTTTTCATTTTTTTAATTTTATAATACGTTAGGTAGCATATTTTGTATTTCAAATAGGTAACATATGTACACCTAGTCTTTTTCAACACACTCCCAGATATAATCAAAAGGTTACTTTAGCCCCACTATCTATATAAGTCATAATACTCCTATATCATTGCATGTATACAATGTGCTTCTACGTAGTCTGAATAATACACAGGGGAAGTCTATCTATATTAGATAGATAGAAATAATAGCTCAACAAATCCAATAGCATCATGGATAGTTATCTCAATTTATTCCCATGCACCCTCAATAAATCTAGCAAATTTCATAAACTAGTCTCTGAACATCTTACCTTACATTTAATTCTTTGTCATAGACTTCAAGCAAACAAATATATGATCAAGGAGACAAGACCTTAAAATTCACTGGTCCATAATTTCACTTACTATTCTACAATCTTCAACAATCCAATCATCTGTTTCCCTTTGCAGTCTCCTGCTCCTAGCTAGTATGACATTCATAAGATTTCAATAAGTCTTCTAGAAACAAGTAGAATTAAACCTGCACCCCCATAAAAATAAAAATTCTTTAAAATTTCATTTCATTGTACTTTCAATTTTCAGAATATTTTCTTTGGCAAAAGTTAGATCTTAAATAGCTATGAGCTTACTGTTTCCATAGCCAGTCTCCTAATACTAAATAGTGAAGTCTACTGACCAACCTCCTATCTACATTTCAGCTATTTGAACCACAGGAAAGAAGCAGGTGATGCAGAATCAGCTATATTCTTCATATCAACAAACAATAAACAAAAATATTACTTTATTAATTTCCAGTGTCCCAATGGGAACCATTTCTGCCATTTCTTCTAAAAATATGGCTATTCAAATTTATGCAACATGTACTTTATTTTCATTTTATTAAAATAACATTGCTCCATAACATGATACAGGTTTAAGGTGTGCATCACCATAAATTAGCATCTGTAACCGAAACATTGTTTACCATAAATAATCCTATTCTATTCTTCAGCATATACTTTTAAAATTATATTTTCTTTGAATAAATGTTCTACAGTTACACCAGATATGTTGTCCTCAACACTAAATCAATAAATATTCTAGATCAATATGATTGCTATGCGTAAAAAGGCTATGTGGCAACTCATGGACCTCTTGTGCACATGAATCGAGTGAATAAGAGACTACCTACACCAAGTTGTATCATTTCCCAAAAGTCCAGAAAAGGATGATTTCAAAGAAATTTGAGATTCAAAAGAAAAAGTCAGAAAGACTAAAATCTGAGACCACAAAAAATGTAGAATAATTTAACTCAATAATAACTAAAATAATTCTCTTTCCCCAAATCCTTCAAATGCAGAATTACAACAGGTGAGAGTTGTAATAGACATGTCCAAAGGTCCACGTTTTCATCTCCATGCTATTCATAACATCTGTGATGTTTTTAGATGTGTAGATTCTGTGCTTCCAAAATGTTAAGGCTCATTCTCAAAACACTAAATACTTGAGCCACAGTTTCATTTGAAACTTCCGGTTTTACTCTGTGCAGCATGTTAAAAGAAAAGAACAAAAAAACATGTTTTGAGAAGGGAAACGAAAAAGAAAACCTTAGTGTGTTCTCTAAAATACCTAAAGTTCAAGAAACTGTATTCGGGGGAAAATTATATGCTGAATTTCTTAATGTTTTTGAGTAAATAATGAAAGCAAGCAGGCAGGCAGGCAAGTAGGAAGAGAGGGGAAAATGCATTTTTATTTGTTTGGTCATCTTTGGTTATTCCCCTGGCCTCAAGTTGTGAACCCAGGTCCTTTGTCATTACATGGTCGATGGCCCCACCACTGGTGGGGTATTTGAGCCACCAGAGTGTACCTAAATGTTTTTTACATTGCATTCAACTATATTTGTTATCACTTGAATGAATGAGAGGGCTTTTCTGTTAAAAGTCAGCCTTCAAAGGTAATAATACTTCAGTGCATTGTCATAAGCAACTAAAACAAATACTATATGGCATCACTTATGTGTAGAATCCAAAAGGAGACAAGCTCATGAAAACAAAAATTTTTAGAATGGTGGTTACCACAGATTGGAGAATGAGGGAAAATAGGAGATGCTTATCAAAGAGAATAAAGTTGTAATTACTAGTTCAGTGTGTTCTGGGGATTATAGAGATTATAATTAATAATACTGTATTATAACCAAATCACTACAATGTATAATCACATTGCAATATACAAGTATATCAAGTCAGCACTTTATACCTTCAACAATAATGGTATATATCAATTATATCTCAATAATGCTGGTAAAATTAAGTAAATTTCAAATAAAACTCATCAAATGTAATTCCATTGCTATAATATTCAGTTGCCAACTGCTTAATCATGTACTTTCCAGTACCCTCCATTATGCTTAACCCTGATGATATTCAATGCTTAGGCTTTACCAATACTTTTCCCATCATGTCACCACTAAATTTTGACAAGAAGAAAAAAATATTTTTTTAAAGTTTTCACTATAACAATACATGCATGAAGAAAGAAACAGGTTTAACTATTTAAACTGCTTTGAGTTGCACAAAGCTTATGGTTTATGATACTCTTGATCTTGTCTTTGTCTTACTCCAAAGACCTCCCCACTATGACACTAGAATTCAAAATCTCAAGATGAAAAGAGAAGCATGCTTTGTCTGTACAGTACATACAATAAAATACCCCAAAGCTTTTCTTATTGAACATATCTTTAGTGTCTGCTTGAAGTGATTTCTTTTCATCTTTAGTATTTTCTTACATTTCTGTATGTCTGGCATAATAGGTGTTTCTAACTGACATTCTTTTTCATTTTTGGTGATTAAGCAAGATCATGTTGCTTTTAAAGTCTTATCTGAGAGAAGCAATGTCTTACCATAAAGCAACATTAGGGAAATGAAGCTATGCACAAAATAACTTGTACTTATTCTGAACATTTCCCTGAACTGTGCCCAAGTTCTGTGAAGACGTGAAGATGCCACCCAGGGATATACAGATAATATTGTAAGAATTCTTCTTCTAGATCATCACATTTACTGAGTTTGGTCAAGGTAACATGATTCAGTAGTTTATCTTCTAGGGAGAACCTTACAACTTGACAGAAAAAAATTAAACAAATTTATTTCATCTGCCCAGTGATTAATATTTCACAAGAGATTATCGGAAAGTACAAGTTCAAAGTCAGCAACAGCAATGGTACCTACAGCTCCCCATTTCTGAGAGAAATGTAAATAAATGCTTTATTGTTTAGATCATTTGTATCCAAACCTGACTTTGTGACAATAGTACATATGTTTTTATATGATAATGCTCATCATAATTGTAGAAGATCTGGGAAAAGACAAACAGTCTTGAACACCAAAGCAACTTAAAGTATTTATTTTAGCAACTTTTTATGGAGAAAATACATATTTAACTATAGAAGGATTTGCATATAAATAGAGTAAGCAATAAGAAATAAATATGTGTTTACAAAGACAGTAAACGGAAATTTTTTGTCAGCACTTAGAATGGGGCTATAGGAAGAGTTGGAATTATAGGCAGAGACTAGAGGCAATAGAGACTCTTACAGTTGTAAGTTTGTCAGGGGCACTGAAGAATGGACAGGATTTTTATAGGTCATCAAGTTAAATGTCAAAACCTTGCCTTGAGGCTTTGCATTTTGTAGATGGGAAAAAGTATGATACATCCTAAGTAATTAAACAATAAAGCTAAGGCCTTGCATTTGATGCATTTTTTTTGTACTTAGACCTTGTTTATAGCTTATCTGATTTTCTATATTGGCTAGCCCAGTTTTATATATTTTATTAATAAAACCAAATTTACATATCTTAAGTTGGTGATTTTATTATCTTTCTGAGCAATGTATCTTTGCAACAGATAAAAAGTTTTATTCCATATTTATAAAAATTTTAAAGTTATATCTAAAAACAAAAAAAAAGGATGATCTAGATAAGGCAGCAACATTCATATTAGAGAAGTGGAGATAGATGTTAGATATTTAGAAGTTAAATATCAAAAGTATTTGTCCATTAAGCAACTATCGGATCATGACAGAAAACTGAGAAAAGGCAGGAATCACTACTGATTATTATGTATATCAAAATTCTACAAACCAAATTTGGAGAGTAGGAGAAAATGCAGGTTTCAGGTAAAGGACAGGAAATTTGAGATACCTGCAGAATGCTGTCTTGAAAGTAATGATAATAATAAAAGCAGTTATCATTACCATTGCTAGTTATCGACCATAAGCCAAGTCTATACTGTTTTATATGTAATGTTTTATATAATCCTGACATCTATCGCTATTCCCATTTTGCATATGAGGAAACTGAAGCACAGAGAGGTTTGGTAATTTGCTCTAGAACATATAGCTAGTAGGTGACAGAGACAGCATTTTTTATCTTGACAATCTGTATCTAAATTTCATATTTCAAATACCATGAGAGGGCCTAGAAAAATGGTTTTATAAAACAAAAAGAGAAAAGGACAGAACAAAATAAAAGACTGGGAAAATTGAGCAATTCCCATCAGATTTAATTTGTCTAAGAATCGTTTTATCTCAAACGAGATTGAGCTCACATTTGTTTGAGACTCATAAACTTTTGTCCAGTCTGAATCTCATGATTCAGTTGCTGTTCAACCAGAGGAAAGTTGCCCATCTTCCCTCGTCCTTGCCCATTCACATAAAAACTAGGGATGCCCATGTTCACTAAACTCCTTTCCAGTTATGGATTTCTGATATCCAAAAGACAGAAAGAAAAGAATGAAGAAATAGAGGGGAAGAGAAGGAAGTAGGGAGAGAAACTGAGGAGACCAAGAGGAGGAAGGGAGGAAGAGAGGGAGGGAGAGAGGAAGGGAGGAAGTCCACATGAAAACAATAATTTGCAAGTTCGCAAGAGGAAACTTACAGGGCAATTTATATTTATAATGATCAAGAGGGCAGTTATTGCCCTAACTGTGAAATATTCCTTAACTAATATTTAATTTGAAGTAAATATAAAACTAAACTTTTCCTCTTTATCATCTGTTTTAAAAATGAAGATATTTTAAGGCATTGCTCAGTAAACGAGTCACACATTTTGAAGGAAGCTTATCCTACTGAATCTGAACGTTTGTTGAACAAATCAGTCTATCTTCCAGGACCTTGAAGTGACTTCATGAGGAAATTAATATCTTCTTTAGGGCCAGCTCACATTCACATATTTGTAAACTTTCCTTTGGTTTTCCAAAAGCTAGTTACTGATGAAAAAATAACAGTATCAAGTACTCATCCTTTTATCTCAGCTCTAAGCATCTCATATCAACAATAAAAATATTCTCATACTCATGAATGTGTTTTCATATCTAAGACTAAAATCTTAGAAAAAGAGAAAAATAGACCTGTAAACTATTCATAACACAGCTAATTAATTATTTCAACATCAATAAAACCTGTCTTTAAAAACACATTTGGGCTATAAAACTGTGCCATATGATCTCTTTAATTTTGGCTGCTCTTAAAATAACTGTCAAAGATCGATGCGGTGGTTTAACAGATTCGTCTAGGGAGGTGCATTATTTTCCTTAGATCCAACAGTCAGCAGGAAACCCATATGTGTGTCTTTAGCACTGTTATATAATGTCTGTGTCAGTTTCTTAACTTAGCAGAACAGAGCAATCCTTTGATGCTTCTAAAGACCTCCAGGATTTAAAGAAATTCATTTAGTGTTATTGGCATATTAATTGCCAAGACAGTGAAAACTTTGAAAAGCTTTGTTTGAAGGAATCATTTCCAAAAAATCCCTTGTTCCAGATTAGGTTCAAAGAGATTTAATAAACACTTGGTTGTTTATTAATAATAAACATAATGCTATTCACTCCAACTGTTTGCTGATGCTATTTTTTTATGATTCTCCATGGCAACATAATGGTGGTGACTCAAAATGATGAATATGAGAAGCAATTCTCAGAAACAAAATTCAGTTTTGTATCTATTTGCTACATACATTTTAGGCTTCCTCTCAAATCTTTTTGTAAGGGTAAGAGCACAGTTAAAATTTCCCCATCCCTGTGAGATTCTTCTTTGAACTAGTTGAACAAATAAATTAACATCAGAAGAACGTCAGAGAGTAGGAATAGAGACCAAATTTAATGACATCTGTATGGGGAATCTACGTAAGATTTTCAAGTAGGCAGGCCAGAGATTTGCGTACTGTGCAGACGAACAAGAGAGAGGTTTAGGGGATTAAGGTGAAGGGGGTCTTCACCTAAGGAGATGACTTTACATTGATGTGAAACAGCATACCTTAAAATCTGTAAAGCAGGTATGAGATATATAAACAGGAAATAAATTAGCTGGCAATTAAGGCATGCTGACAAGTCTCCCAGGAATAGTGAAGATGGGCTTACCACTCTTAATACTGTAAGCCCTGCCCCTTGACAGTTCTCCTGAACTCTGGGTGGGCTGGCAAAAACTCATGGCCACACCCCTGGTTACATGAAGGGAGAGTCCATCCCCCAGGTATGTATGAGATACCCTATTGCCTATACACACATGTGGAGTGATGGGCACGGCATGGCACCCACATGTGTGCGCTCCTTTTTTAATATAATACAATATTACTCCCTGCCACTACTTCTAGTAAGCTTGCCATATGATCCTAGACATACAACTTTCTGTGAATTCTTTTTGGATAGATTCTGCATTTCATAGAGGTACCCAAGCCCACCTCCATCAAAATGGCAAAACCTTGTCTCTACATGTTTGCCCTAAAGATAGGTCATTCTAATTAAAAGGTTGTTTCTTGAGATGACTCCATATCTAAGTAATATTTATATTTTAAGATAATAGTAACAGTTTTTCTCATATCGCCACCCTTTAACTCCACATACCAAGGTGACATATATTAGAAAAAGTTGGCTCTGGACATCTTAGAAAACGTCTATCTGACCATTCCTGCCTATACCTTTCCTTTAAAAAAAATTTCAAACTCCCTGAGTAATATCTGCTTCGTGATGGAATTAAGTAAGTGTTATTCATATTGAATTGTCACATTCTTAAGGTAAAATAAATGTCAAAACTAATAATGAAAGCACTGCCATCATCATGCCGGTATGATTCAGGTTAGCATTTTGAGCTCCTAATATACATGAAGCATGGTGTAGGAACTAAAACAGAAAACTCCAAGCCTCTCATCTCCTGTAGATGCCCCACTCTAACAGAAAGGAGCCAAGGACAGTCCCAGGGACAAAAGAAAGCTTCCATTCTTATAGTCTTTTCATCCTTCCCTTAAACAAAGCAGCTATCTGCCACAGCTTGGGCCGCTAGCTTTCCCCTAATCCAGAAGATTTTATTCCTAACCCATACAAGAATGTAGTTTGGGATGGTCTTAATTCAAAAGTTTGAGTAAGTAGAGAGGACTCTGTCTAAGAAACCTACCTCCTTGCCAAATGGGCATCCCCTCCTTTCTCCCTGAGACCTCAGATTTTGGCACAGGATATAAATCTTTGGTCTGCCCCAGATGCCTTAGAATTTATCACCATGTAGATTGTCCACACATATTATTAAATTTGCACTTTTCTCTTACAAATCATGCCTAATGTTAATGTATTCCTCCAACCAGTCTGTGAAGGACCTCAGAGAAATGTAGAAATTTTTCCTTTGAACCACACAATGGTATAAATTGCATTACCTACATGGCAAAATCAATAAATGTTTTAAGAAAGAATTTGGGCATACAAAAGCAATATACTGAGAAACTTTGTTAAAAGTTCTTTTGATTTCAAGATTCAGAGCTCTATGCAGACAAGCAAAAAAAGACAATATATGGAAAAGTGTAAAACCTACTTTAAATCAAACAGACTTTATTTTGTCTCTAACTATGTATTGATAATTCTGGTAGAGGTGCTGAATGCAGCCTGACTGAACAATTTCATTTTTTTCTCCTTAGTGGTAACTCCAAAAGAAATAAAACCATCTGTTAATGTTATAAAAGTCCAAACACTTTAGTTTTCTGTCTAAAAACTCTTTTTAACTACTCATAAAAACAGAAATGAAGTTAAAATTTTTTAAACAAGTGATTCAAGTTCAGACCACTTTGCTGCTTGACCCTCTAAAATTGTCCTATTCCCCAAACCTAGTGAAACACATGTAGAGACTGCCTCTTTGTGGTGGATATGGATCTTGATCCTTATTCCTGAATAAGTGCTTTCTCTATTACATTACAAATTTAGTTATTCTTTGGTTGACAAATGGTATAGAATACACTGAAAAGATAAAAGGTCATATCAAAGAACTCAAAACAAGAAGTAGAGCAGAACTTCACAGGTATTGGAATTATGAATTGGAAAGTCATTAGAAACTCAGAACTTTGTTCTGAAATCACATGGGCTCTCTCCCCTGATTCTAAGTGTCCATTTTGTTATTCCACTTTCTGTAAATCAACTGACTCTGTTTCTCTAAATATGGGATCAAAAGTCGTTACTCAGAGACTAAAACAAGATAATCTCCTTTCTTCACTACCTCTATTCAACTAATTAGAACCCCACATTATGATGGTTGGATAAAGATATCTTTACAAAATGACATACTACTCAAATCCTTCCATTTGCAAAATCATGGGTAGACCTAGAGGATATTATGTTTAGTGAATCAAAGCATGTGGAAAAATATAACCACATATCCCACTCACATGTGGCACATAAAGAAACAAAATGAATGAGCTAATAAAACACTAATAAACATTAGAACATAAGACTAATAATTTATTCATTTTTCCTTGTAGATAATACTTTATTCCATGTATATAAAAATTTAAGTACAAAAATAAACTATATCAGCATGGTGATGGCAATGCTTACATCACTAGTGGCTACCTGAAGGGAAGTAAATTGGTGTGGACAAGGAGTGGGAAAATTGATTAAAAGAGATCAATGATACGGTGAAGGGTAGAATTAGACATCTAGTGATGAACCTAATATACTATACACAGATGTTGATTTATAGTAATTTACACCTGAAACTTATGCTATAATCTAAAGTTAACTTAACAGAAAGTTTTAAAAATAACCAACAAGAGTTCCATGTAACAATTCCAAATTCTCAGAAATCCAATAGGGATTGTGTGAGCAAACTGTCTATTCATAATTCAAATAATTATAGTCATATAAATGCAGTCAATTTGTAAATAAATGGCCATGAAGGGCCAGTATTCCCAATACACAGGAAAACTTTTCAGAGAAAGAGCAGCAGCATAAACTAAGGTAAAATTGAAAAGACAGTAGAGGAAAGTGTTAAGAGTACAGATTCTGACACCACATGGGTTTGAATACAGATCCTACCACCTAGTGTGTGACATGGGGAGAGTTATTTAGTCCTCTGTGTCATAATTTCCTCTTCTATAAAATGGAGATAATCAGAGTAATTATTTATCAGGATTATAATACATAAAAAATACTATGTACAGTAAAAATGATAAATAATCTGTACGATTTCAATTAATGATTTTTATTATCACATTAAAACCATCATATCAGATGGCTTATGTATGATAACGGCCATTCCAAAGATGTTAATGACCTAACTACAGGAATTTGCAAATATGTTAGGCTATATAGCAAAGGGAAATTAAGCTTGGAGAATCAGTTTACCTTATAATAGAGAGATGATCTTGGAGTATGTGATGGGACCAATATAATCACAACAGTCCTTAAAAGTGGAAAAGGGAGCAAAATTGAGAATCAAAGAGATGTGACAGTAGAAACAGAATCACAAAAGTACAGTATTGCTGACTTAGAAGATGAGGGAAAGGGAGACTGAGCCAAGGAATGTGAGTAAAGTCTAGGCACTGGAAAAATCAAGGACATAGATTCTACCCAGAACCTACAGAAAGGAATGCTGTCCAGCTAAAGTCTGACTTTTCATCTAATGAGACCCATGACAGACTTCTGGCTCATAGAACTATAAGGTATGTTAGAAAAACACTTTGTTCTCTCTCCTGCATAGATAAAACAAACAGTTCTTCTCAAATGTGTATCTCTTTCTTCTATGTTTCCTTTACACAGAATATTCACACTTACGCTTCTGATCACCAAATGCAAGAAAGTTTTTCCCCACAACAAGCAATTCTCTGACACTAGCTAGAAGTCCTACAACTCAATTTTGACACTATCTGCTTGGAGAAATCATCAGATTCCAGAGGTTAAGGGGCTCAATCCAAAACACTGCTCCCACCCTACTCTAGACGTCAATCACTAGTGGTAAGTTCCCAAGTTGTTCACAACTTCTGTCTGATTTAGCGACAAATAAGAGCTCCTGCTACCCACCTCCTTCGAATAATTTGCTAAAAATGCCCAGGAGCTCTGTCCTCATGGAGCTAGGAAGCACCACCCCCGGGTGTAGTTGTGTTTGTCAACCTAGAAGCTCTGACCGCATACTTTAGGGATTTTATGGGGGCTTTATCAGGTACACATATTCAATCACATATTCCATTCATAGTCCTTCTTCTTTTCAAGAAAATTAGTAGGATTAATAATTTCCAATGTCTACTCATGGTTTATTCTGTCCTGTGAACCCTCATCTAGGAGGCATCCAGGACCCAGAAGGATCACTAAACTAGAAACAAAAGCATTTATATCACCCAAGAAGTTACAAGCATTTCAGGACCCTTATGCCAAAAACCAGATGCAGAGACCAACATATATGTTCAATGGCCTCAAGAAAGGTAATCAATTGGGTTCTTTAAGTTGATAAGTGAGTGGTAACTTATTATGGAAGCAGTAGAAAATTAATACACTCAACATTTTAAATATCATTAATTTTTTCAATGATTTCCATTATTTTCAAATTTTCTATTAACAAATACTTATAACATCAGAAATAATTCCTAATATCTTAAAAATTATAACTTTATCAAAACAAACTGAAAAATTTATATACAATCTTAAATTTCTCTTCAATGTCTCTTCTCCAATACCATTGTTTTTTAGATGCTTGTCCTCCTATTCTGACATGTTACTCAGCACACAGTTTTCCCACTGTATCCTTGTTTTTTCCACTTCACTACCCCCACCCTGGATGAGCATAGAGACGTCTTCTGGGATTTATTTCAATTTTCTAGTCCAGCACAACTTTCTTTCTGCCTAATTTCTTTAGATCCACTTTCATAACTAGTATTTACTTAATTTAACTACATTCTTTGTTCCCGGGTATTTTGCATTTTATAGCATATTCCGGAGAAAAGCACCTTACCTCCAAAAACCAGCAGCGCTACTAACAATGACAGTCAATGCAATGAACAAAACTGGGGATGCCATTCACAGTCTGTATAAAGAAAAGTCTCCAGGCATGTCCAAACCACACAACAAGATCTGTTTTCCCTACAAATGGCTCTGAAAGTAGAAGTCTGTTCAAACAAATAGTAAGCAACTTGAGGTGCAAGTAGGCCTTTTGGCCTTCTTCAAATGAAACGGCTGCGGCAGTCACATATTCTGTCCATATGAAAGGCTGAAAAAGACCTAACCGTTGGTGTGTTGAGCTCTGAAGAGTTCACTGACACAGGTCTCCTGAAACAATATCCATACTCTCCTGGCAGGTCTCCTGAGGCCTTGAGGAAACCATATTAGAAAGAGCAAACTTCTTCCTGCAAGCCATGAGTGCTTCATTAGTATACTGGACAGTGTCCAAATCACCTTTTTAAAATACTCAACTACAATTCATCTTTTTAAATGTGTACAGTAGCACCAAGGAGAAAAGGTGAGGGGGATCTGTATGAGGGTAAAGAAAAAGATTAGCTATTTTTCTCAGGCTAAAAAGCAGTATCTGGAAAGAAAAGAAACTTTAAAAAATTCTCAGAAGAATTGATTCTTTCACTCTTAGTACCAACAGAGTACATTTAGCTCATTCTGGAAATAAATTTGTGGAAAAGAATAGGCTTTTTGCATATACAAAGACCTTCATTATTCCTTTCCAAGAGACTTTAGGCAATAAAAATATTCAAAGAATAACAGGGGAAAAGGCATCAATACAGAAAATTCAACATAAATGAAAATTGATAATAAGGAAATAAAAGTATAATCTCATTACCATAGACCTTCACTAAATGCATAAGGCAATGTATTGAAGGTGTGGAACAAGACAGGATTGTTGAAAGTAATGTCCTGAGATACACTGGACATTTCTGAAGTGCAAGTAGCTTGTGAAGGATGGAAATGGAGCAGGAAAGCTATTATAAATATATTCACAGTATATTGAGCCATCAGAAAATGCAAGGCAGTTACAGTCCAAAGAGTGAGTGCAAGGCAAAAGAACTGAATTTCTCTCATGTATTTTTTTAAAAAGTCTCTCTGGACTGTTCCAAGAACAGTGAACTGTTAAGATGTAGGGTTCATCCCCTCCCACCAGACACAATAAAACTATACCCAGTAAATAATTACAACCTTTGAAAAAGAATGGAGACGAACATCTCCACAAAGAGAAAGGACACACATGTTAATAAATGGTAGCAGTTGATCAGTTTCAGCACAAATGCCACCCAGCACCAAAACCCTGAGGTTTATCAGGAGGTACAGACCCTCTTCCCCGTGCTGAAGAACTCATCCCTCGGTGGTTTCTTCCATACCTAGGAACTGGTACCTAAATGCATAAAACTTGGTGTATAAAATAGAGGACATCTGTTGGTGAATAATAGGACTCTGGGGATCAAAACATAAACAGAGAGACCAGGAAACCTAAAGATAAAATGTGCACAGACCTGATCACAGGATACTCATCCATTGGACCAAAAACTTCAGTATGAAAAATAAGAGGGTTATACTCCCTGTGAACCAAGACCCTGCTGAGTCTCCTACCAGGCACTGTTTTATCTGTCTAGCACTGGAAGACTCAACACAGAAACCAGGCCCCAAGTACAAAACACATAGCCCCATCACCCATTAGCACACTTGTGCCAGTGTTTACAATAAAGTTCTCTGGTTCTCTCAGCTGAGGGCAATGATCACCCACCCAGAGTAGGTACAGCCAGTTGGGTCTGGAATCCTGGTACAAAGTGTTGACAAACTTCCTGCAGAGAGGTATCTACAACTCTCTAAGGGGTGATCATTAGCTCCAGTGAAACAGAAGCTTTACACCTACCAGGGGCAACTGCTAAAACAGTTTTTCATATCTGTCTGCTATTTGTTAAATCTCTCATCCAAAGGCTTATATGTCACTCCATGCTGGGGCTGCTGCCCAGCAAGGGAATGAGATTTTTTCAAGGGAGAGTGCGTTTTTTTTGCAAACAGCTCCCTAGGACCCAGAGAGACCCAAATCCCTCTTATAAAGGACTCTATCAGAACTTGCCCTGCTTATAACTTGGGTCCATAATTCTTAGGTCTCTCTCCTTGAGTTTTCTAATCATGCCAGTGTTTCTGGAGGAAATCTCTGTATTCTCTACTCTAAATCCAACCTTAAAGGATAGATTCCCTGACTTCGACAAAGTGCTGGCTCTGGAGCTTCAACAATTCTGATTGTGAGAGTGCAGAATTTACACAACAATAGAAAGTCCAGAATTAGGGGCCAACAAACCCTCCCCCACATCCTAAAATCTACAACCTGATGCACAAACAAAAGACGATGATATTAGGACAAGGAAGAAAAGTCCTTTAACCTAACCATTAAAATAAGCACACAATATCAAACAGAGTAAAAAGATGGAGAAAGAAAAAGGAAATTATGGACCAAAAAAAGGAAGAAATATGAATACAAAAGATTTAAGTAAACTACCTGAAGATTAAGCAACGGTTTCATTGCAGCTCATTGAAATCAGGAGAACAATTAAGGAAAAAAAAGAGAACTTGAACAGTGATATAGATAATATGAGACACTTCCAAACAGAATTCATAGAGCTAAAGAATATGAGTTGAACTAAAGAACCTAACAGAAAGTTTCAATAATGGACTGGAAGAGGCCTCCAATCATATCAGTGAGTTATAAAATAGGGAAGTGAATTCACTCAAGCAAACTAGCAAAGAGAAAAATATAATTTTTAATATAAACAGCTTGGGACACCTAGGATAACATCAAGAGGAATAGCCTTCACATACTAGAGGTCCAGAAGGAGAAGAGAGAAAGGAGCAGAAAACTTACCTGAAAAATAATAGCTGAGAATTTTCTTAACCTGGGGAATAAAATATACATCCAGTTCCAGGAAACTCAAAGAATTCCAAACAAAAGAGACCCAAACAGACACATTGTCATTAAAGTCCAGATAAGATACGTTTTCATTAAAACGACAAAGATCCAAGATAAAGAGACTCATAAAAGCAACTAGGGTTAAATGATGAAGTTCCAAACAACTGTCAGTGAATTTCTTAGCAGAGATTTACAGGCCAGAAGAAAAAGGTATGATACATTCAAAGTGCTGCAATAAAAGGATTTCCAGCCAAGAACACTTTATTCTGATAAGCTATCACTTAGAATTGAAGGAGTGATAAAAACAAAACTTTACAGACAAGCAAAACTTAAAAAAATCCAACTCTACTGAAAGTCATAAAAGAAATAACAAAGAAAATTCTATAAAATGAAAATGAATTCCACTTAGAAGCAGAAAAACACCAAAAAATATAAAATATGGGGAACGGTGAGTAAAAACATGAGCTATTATAATTAGTTTGTGATAAATTACTATGAAGTTAAAAAAAAGAAGCTTAGATATCTGGCCAAGATGGCAACTAGTATGAGCAAGAGTCATGTCTTCACCAGAGAGCAACTAGAAATTCACCTGCTTTCTAGAAACTAACACTGAGGAAAATCAGGCAGAGAGACTGTAGAGACACAGCAACAATCACAACAACAAAGAGTAGGTGAAAACGCCTGGGATCAGAGCTACACTGCAAACTCAGACTTGGGATTCTGACCTCAGTGGAGGGAGTGGAATTTCAGGAATATCCGGTACTCCCAAGAATCTTGAAAGCAGCAGAAAACCCTCCCAGTGGTAAGGGACACTGAGTCAGGGGAAAAAGTCTAGGCACAGGCCTGAGGAGGAACTGGTGCCTCAATAGTTTGAGCAAGAGACCTAGGTGACAAAATTATACTGGGCACTGTCATAACCTGAAGGCAGCTAGGGGAAGTACCCACCCCAACTCCCTCTCACTATATTGCCACAGAGCTATAGAATATACCCACCAGAAATTCCACCCTCAGGCTTAAAGAAAGAGTGGAGTTCCCCAGAGGGAGCATCAATGTTACCCACTATCACTACCTTGTAGGTGTAGGTGTAACTGCATACTGATTGTCGATTGTGGGCCAGTCACAAAAAGGTGGTCACTGTGGTTGGTTGCTGGGACGCTGACAGAAGGTTCTGCATCCCACACACAAACTCCAACTCCATAGACTGAAATTTGGGGCAGCAATATAAGGCCCACATAAGACCTTCAACAAATCCAACCAGTGGTGATGCCATAAAACACAAGAAATCCAGTGTCTAAACCAAGATCCAGGCTTACTCAGTGCAAGTCAATAACCCACACAAGGCCATCGCTAAGGGGAAACCTAATCCACAAAAACATAAACAGAATGCTAAACAGAGCGAAGACACAGAAATATATGTGAAATGATAGATCCAATCAAAAACCCAGGGCAGTATCTGAATACCACAGATGTCTACGAACTGCCTAAGGATGAATTTAGGGCAACAGTGATAAACATACTCATGGAGTCAAGAAAACAATAGAAGAAGTAAAAGAGAACAATAAAGACGAGAGAGTAGAAATGATACAGCTTGAAACAGTTGTCAAAGAAATAAAGAACACAGTAGCTTACTAAAGAATTCAAGGGAGGGAATCAAGAATAGGATGGATCAAGCCTCTAATACAATCAGTGAGCTAGAAGACAGCACAGAGAAATGCACTCAAGGAGACCAGAAAAGAGATAAAAGAATGCAAAGAAATGAAGACAGCATTCCAGACCTATGAGATAACATAAAAAAATAAATTAAAAAAAAAACTGACATTCACATTATAGGGGTCCCAGGAGGAGAAATGGGAGGCAGAAACTCTACTTGAAGAAATAATAACTGAGAATTTCCCTAACCTGAAGAATGAAGCAAGCTTCATGACCCAGGAATCTCAGAGTCCCTAACAAAAGAAACCCAAGCAGACCTACACCTAGACACAATGGCATTAAAAAGTCAAAAATACAAAATAAAGAAAAAAAAGTCTTACAAGCATCCAGAGAAAAATGAGTCACACATAAAGAGTCCCCATAAGATTGTCAGTGGATCTCTCAATTGAAACCCTACAGGCCAAGAGGAAATGCATGATATATTCAAAAGACTGAAAGAAAAGGATTTTTTAGCCTAGGATACTATACCCTGTAAGATTATCATTCAGAACTGAAGGAATAATAACATTTTTTTCCAATAAGCAAAAGTTACAGAAATTTATCACCACAAGACCAGTACTACAAGGAATACTAAAAGATGCTATGCAAATTGTAAAGATACCTCACTTAAAAATAGGTCTGTTAGACCTATTCATCTATGTTCATTAAAGATGTTGGTCTGCTGGTCTTTCTTGCTTGGTGATGTCTTTGTCAGCTTTTGGTATCAATGTGATGTCGGCCTCATAGAGAGTGTTTAGGAATGTTCTTTTGTCTTCAATATTTTGGAAGAATTTGAGTAGACTAGGTATTAGTTCTTCTGTGAAGGTCTGGTGAAACTCATTGGAAAAGTTACATTGTTTTGGGTTTTCATTTTTAGGGAGATTTTTGATTATCTCTTCAATATCTTTGTGATTATGCAATAGGGCCTATTCAAGACCTTGACACAGTTTATTTATATAAGATAAGCCTATGATGTAGATTTTATTATCACCATTTTATAGATGAGCTAACCAAAGCTAAAAACTCTACCTAAGTTTATATAGTATAGATGTGTCAGAGCCAAGGTTCAAATTTATCTTTTATGCCCAAACCATTTGTGCTTAATATTTTATCCTGTTTAGCTTTATTATTGTTAATATCTTTTTGTTTGAAAAGTTAGTTATCCAAAATTTTTCAATTTTACTTTAATCAGATTGAGTTTTTTCCTTTTATTTACCTTATTCTTCCTGATAATTCTAATTTTTAACTTTCCTGTATTAAGAAATTGTGACTCAAACCTACATTAAGAATTTTTATATGTTTTACTAAATTCATCTAAAAGTTTAATTGTTTTAGAAGTATCCAATATATTGTATTGTCCTGGGCTTCTTTTGAAATAAGTATTTAATGTGATAAATTATGATATTTTCTTGGGCTGAAAAAAAAAATAAGGAGTGGTGAAAGAAACTCTGGTGGTGGGTGTGGTGTGAAATGCAGACAGACTGAGATGTGAATTTAATATCCTAAAAAGCATATAGTGATGTGAAATAACAAAACAAATATATACATGGTATATAATATATAGCATATGTTAACAATAATATATGTATAACAATAATACAATGAATATCCATATATATCTACCATATTGTTCAATTTTATCTGTTTTGAAATGTATGTAAATTTTAAAAAAGCATATAAATAAATAATTTTTAAACATAAAATAATGAAATAAGCTTAAATACTTATAAACCCCAGGGTAAACTCAAAACATAAATCTATAGAAAAACATCATAGAAAGAATAAGATGAAAAGAAAGACAAAACCCTACATGATGTTTTAAATCACCCCCTGTTTAATGTAGCATTACTAACTATAGCAAAGAAATAAAAACAAGCTAAGTGCCCATCAACAAATAAATGGATAAAAAAGATGTAGTACATAAATACATTGAAATATTACACAGACTTATAAAAGACGAAATCCTGCCATTTGTGACAAACGACATGAATGGAACTAGAGTGGATTATACTAAGTGAAATAAGTCAGAAGGAGAAAGATAAATATGGTGTGATCTCACACATACGTGGAATATAAAGAAACAACAAAATGAACAGACAAATTAAAAACTAACCTTACACATTGACAACTGAACTGAAGTTAACAGGGGAAGGGGATGGGGGGTTCAAGCAAATGATGATGGAGGTCTAATGGATAATGAAGTTTAGTGAAAGATAATTTGAAATTTGATGGTGGTTGTGCTATGTTATCATATATATTATGAATTATGAACCTGAACTTCTAAACTAGTATTATATTGTAAATTATATTTAAAAAGAAAAAACAGGGCTTCTCTAATTATAAGGCTGTGTTTTGTGAATGAATCTGGAAATTTAATGAAAGACAATGCAAAAGAACTACCAGTCTTCACCAATTTTACCACGTGCACCGATAAGAGAAAAAGCTCTCCAGAGGTACAGAAAGTCAAGGGAACCACTGAACAGAAAAGATTAGTCCCTAGTAACCCAAAAAGTTGACAAATGAGATACATACAAGGAAATGTTCCCAGCTCTGAAAACTGAACTATATAACAAAAATGATATCCAGAGTATCACAACACTCAAATCCCAAGTCTTTATGAAGGGCAAGTCCTGACTCTACAGTAGTTTAAAAACAGTGCAAACTGAACTGAGTTAAAATTATAACAGAGCCAAAACCTGCTTAGCCATAGAAGGTAACTCAGCCCACATGGTAGAGACATGACAGAGAGATTGATGCATCTCTCTTGAATATTTCTGCAATGTGACCTAAAATAAAAACACGTAAGATTCATGTAGAAGAAAGAAAATGTGAGTCCAGATTGAAAAGATAAATGTCAATAGTAGCAAACTCAGGAATAGCACAGATGTTGTTAATAGTAACACAGTGGCTTTAAAATAAGTATCATAGATATGTGGACAAAATACTTAAAAGATGGAGAATTCAGGAAAGATACAAGAATCATTTTAAAAGAAAAAAAGAACCAACTATATTTAAAATGAACAATCCGTCAAATGGACTTAACAGATTGGATATAGCAGAGGGAAAAATGAAATAATTTGAAAATAATCAATAGAATTATCAAAACTGATAGGCAGAGACAAAAATGAGTAAAAAAGCTGAAGAAAGCATCCAAAATCTCTAGAGCAATATCAAATGGTTGAACATCAAATAAGTAATTATTGTCCCAGAAAGAAGAGAGAATATAAGGGGGAAAAATGCCTCACGTTTATTGCTATGAATTTTCCAAAACTTATTGAAGATATCAATTTATGGATTAAAGAATCCTGAAAAATCAAAAAATGACAAATATAAAGGACACCATCTCTAAGCACATCTTACTCAAACCACTGAATACCAAAAAGAAAGAGGCAAAATTTATTGAGGTATTACTGGTTTCTAACACAGTGTAAGTTTCAGGGGACAACTTCGCACCTGAGAAATAAAAAAGCTGAAAAGCAGCCATACTGTGCAGAGATTTTTTTAAAATATCTTAAAGAAAAATGCACAGTATAGTTGATGTCTCATTAGACACAATGAATGTCAGAAATCAAGCTATGACAGTCTTAACATGCTGAAGAGGAAAAACTTTCAAACCAGAATCCTGTATCTGGTAAATATATTCTTCAGAAATGAAGGCAAAAGACATTTTCAGTGAACTCAATACTGAGAGAATGTATCTCCAGTAAATCTACATTATAATGAATACTAAAAGAAATGAAATTTAAATGGTCAGAGATCCTCTGGAATCTGTTTACAAAGAAAATAATATTATGATTTAATAATAATCTTGAATAAAACAAATATTTATATTTGTGACATCTAGTTCAATGACTAGATTTTAAAAACACATAACTTTCTACATATTAAATGAGGGAAAATGAATTAATTTTTTTAAATTAATACAACAAAAAGTAAAAGAGAAAAATAAAAAATAAGGAAATAGACAAACAATTAGGATGGCATATCTAAATTCTAATGTCAGTAGAATAATTTAACATTATTTTAAATATAAATCAACTCAATTAT
Organism: Solenodon paradoxus; assembly: GCA_004363575.1. Taxonomy (NCBI): domain Eukaryota; kingdom Metazoa; phylum Chordata; class Mammalia; order Eulipotyphla; family Solenodontidae; genus Solenodon; species Solenodon paradoxus. The sequence continues at coordinate 1,128,887 of RJWH01000112.1, read as the reverse complement.
CCAATTAAAAGATTACTCTGAAGGAAAGAAGGGGGAAAGTTAGTAGTAAAGACACTGGAACTCTGGTGGTGGATGTGGTGTGAAATATAGACTGAGACGCAATTTCAGTATCCTAAAATGAATAGAGCATTGTGAACAAATGAAGCAACAAATGTTACTATTTTAAAAAAGAACATTTTAAAAGATAAATGGAAAATTAGATTAAAAAAGACATGCAATTTAAAATGATTCGTCTAAAATAAGAGGAGTTGAAAATAAAGGATGAGTAATGTTTTTCTCCAAGGGGAAGTTAGCAAAAGTTTGGAAAAAATCTATATAAATATCAGATAAATTGCAATTTAAGGGTAAACAGATGATTAAAGATGAGAGAAGATACTGTAGAGTGACAAAATTCAGCTATTTTTTGTACCTACCCTCACAACCACCCCTAAGGTGAAAATATTACCTAAATTGCTTTGAAACATATTTATAGTGTGGAGTTCTCCCAAAGACAGCCTTCCTCATTTTTTAAATATTAATAATAATTCCACAATAACAGTAAATATGCAATCATTGTTCACATCTCTCTAAGTATTCAAAATTATTTTCAAGAGTTGGCATCCTAATAGGAACAAACTACAATTTGGTTGATTGTTTATTAGCCTGTAATATATTATATCCTTTTCCTCTTTTTTTTTTTGAATTTAAGATACAAAGTTGTCTTAGAGAAATCCCTCATTCTAGAATTTGTTGATTAAATTCTCATAATGTTGTTTAATATAGTCTCCTGCCCTGTGTTCTCTGTAAGCCAATAGTTAAATTTGAAGGCTTGTAAGAATCAGGTCAAACTTTTTGGCAAGAATATTTCTTAGGTGGTTATGTTAATTACACCAGGAGACAATTTTATATTATCTGCTTGGTCTCTGTGATATCAGCCGTGTTCATGATCTTTGCCAAACCCCAATATTTCAGTAAGAGACTGTAAAACAGTGATGTTCTCATTATATTTGGTACTAGTTTTGTTACAATTGCAGAAATACATTGCCTATCTACGGGACACTGATCAGAATGTGCCAAAGTAATGTGGTCCTCAAAGAATGCCCTGGCATGGACCCTTTTTAGTTAATTTGTTACTGACTCTCTTCTAGACTCCAAAAGCATAACAAGGAACAAGAGGGACAAAATCAGTACTCCCATAATCTACATACTGTAGTGAGGGAAAAAGACAAAGAACTGATAAAATAATAAATGAAATAACAAAGACAATTTCAAATTGCCATAAATAGAGTGAAAGAAATTAACTAAGAAACAAATTGATATTGACTGGCAGAAGAATAGTCTTTAAATAAATGGTTCTCTCGTCCCTACTATCTTTTCTGACCTTAAACGATTCCCCAAATTCCCATGTGTAAGGCTAATAGATGAAAATACGGTATAAGAACTGAGAAATGCCATATAAAAATGAAGTAGTGTATATAGTAGTAGTATATAGTAAAATCAAGCAAACAAATAAACTAAATAAACAAAAATAGACTTTGTTCGTAAAATACAGCTAGATTTTAAGAGAGGCGGGCAGAAAATTTGGGTGGTAGGGATTAATTACATGAAGGAAGAGAAGGACTGGTGGTAAATTTACAGTCTCATATACAGTCGTTGATTTACAATGACATCTAACTTAAACTTTGAAAATGTTATAATACAATGTTCCTTCAGTAAAATTAATTTTTTGAAAGGTTGAAGAGAAAAAAAATTAACTGTTGTGGATAATAAGGAAAATAAAGTTGTTAGTTCACCTATGGAATAAAGAAAGGGGAAGGAGAAAATTTTTCCTGATAGTCCTCTTCAGAGCATTTGCTTTTAAGAACAGATTTTTTAATTTGCCTTTTTGAAATTCCTGAATCGTAATTTTTAAGAATTGAAATATATAGCATTGATAATTTGATCTCTCATCTTAGTTATTAGAGTAAAATACTTGAAAGAAGTGAGAGTGAAATATCAAAAATCAAATTCATTTTATTTTTGGACAAATTTTTTAACAAGACACCAAACTCCAAAAGAGGAATTCTTGTTTTTTCTTTCCATTTCTTCAATCAGAACCAATCCCACTGATTTCAATGATCAGTTCTTTGAAGATAGGAGAAAAGAGGGGGCAAGGTAGAAAGGTTACTTGAAATGGGCACTACATAGTCTCTTTAGAAAGCAATGAAGACCTCACAAATTCAGTGAGTAACAAAATAACCAGGCTGCTCTCTTCTTTCCTTTTTCTCTCTTAAAGGCTGCTCACCTAGAATCAACTCATCACTGGCACATAAGCAACCCTGGAATGCTAAAATCAAAGGTCAAGCCTGTGCAGCCTAGTGCCATCTAGCATATCCAGAAATCCTCCAGATTCTGACTGCCTATCCCTCTCCTTCCCAAATCCCCTTCCTGAATTCCCACAGGCAGGCCTGTTTTCCTTGTCCTTTTTAAAGGGCCTCACCCCCCCTACGAGACAAGATGGTTATTTTGGACATTAATTCCTCATTCTCCTCAGGTGATCAATTCATCCTTGAATAAAGCCTTTTCCCTTTCAAGCAACACTTGTTAACTGTGTTGGTTAATCAGTGATGCATCAACAAACCGTTGGTGTCGTTAGTAATGGATGATTTCCATTTCATAAGTTTTCACTTCATGTTTCATCAGTAAATTTGATGGTGGGTACCTTTTTTCATGTTCAGAAAATAGAATTTGGGAGATAATACCTAGTTAAAAAGTTAAATATTATTTTATTTTGTGTTTATATGGGGAAGAAATTAGGTTAAGACGTAGGTTTCGGTGTCATACAAGTCCTGGTTCAATTCCTTATATGCCGTTCAACTCTGTTGTGACCCAGAAAAATGATTAATCTCCATAAGCCCGATTTTATCATCTACAAATTAGGGAACACTTTGTGATGGTTAATTTTATGTTTCAGTTTGACTGGACTAAGGAATGCCCAGATATCTGGCAAAACATTATTTCTGGATGTGTCCATGAGGATATTTCCTGAGATTTCAAGGTGAATTTGTAACACTAAATAAACATGATTGCTCTCACAGTCCCTGGGGACATCATGCAATCTGTTGATGATCTAAATAGAACAAAAAGAGGGAAGAAAGGCAAAGTCTCTCTATGCTTGAGCTGAGACATCCATCTTCTCCTGCCCAAGGACATCAGTATTCCCGATTTGGGGGATTTTAGATTCAGACTAGTGCTTACACAATTGACTCCGTTCTCAGAACTTCAACTCGATTGAATTACAGCCCTGGTTTTCTTGGGTCTCCAGCTTACAGACAGCATATTATTGCCTTTTCAGCCTCCAGAACTCTATGACACAATTCCTATAATAAATCTCCTCTCGTTATCTATCCTATCTATATCTATATGTATATCTATATGTGTGTGTACATATGTATAGATAGATGGTGGTTTACAATTATGTAAATCTCAAAACTATATGATGCTATAATGCAATGTCTCTATTTCTTCAACAAAATGTTTAATAAATAAAGGTACAGTGCTTAAAAATATTTTCATAAAAGGAAAAGTAATTCCATCAGAAGTATCCAAGAATAATATATGACACAATAATGTGTGGAAAGGGATCTCATTAGGGCTAGGGACACTGGTTTTTCTTTCTTACTGGAAAACATAATACTGTTAAAGATTCTCATTTTATTGATACTAAAACTTTTTTTGCATTGTATTGTTATATTGATACAAAGTACTTTAAAACTCATCCATTTGTTTTCTTTCCTCCTTAACATAGTTTAATAGGATTTGTTCAAGTCACATGCAAAATTGGAGTTCTAGAATTCACTCTAATAACTCACATCGGCAGAAAGAGATAAAGATAAGCCTCAAGTGCTCTACTGGCGTCAAGATTCCACTGAAGAGGAAAGAGATCTTGAAAATGAAGAAAAAACATTCAAGTGTTTCAGCAAAGGTAATGCCTGCTGGAGAGGTGAGAAGGATTTGCTACTTCAGTGAGTCAGATACGATTTACCAGATTTGATGGAGGTGAACAGGCTTTGAAAAATATTTGCTTTAATAAACTACGTCCCTTGCATGGCTCCCTGCAGTCTCTCTTTGGATGATAGCCTCCTAGGTGTCAAAGTCCAGCATCCATATTCAGGCCAATCATCAGACCTTGGTAGAGAGGTTATGTAACTGCCTTTGCTGAATGAGAAAATGTGCTTCACTCCACACTGACTACCTACCCTTAAGGGGCTACATCAGTGTAGAGAGTGCAGAGGTTACACCTTAGGTAACATGTGGAGAAAGTGAAGTTATTCTATAAGATGAACAGAAAAACTTTTCATAAATGTAACGTGTCTAAGAGGTATGTCAGAGAGTGAGCTTACTACCTAATTTACATTTTTAAGTCTCTGAGACACAGAGAGGCAACTTGGCCTGAGTTTGTGCAAAATAAGAGAATGCAGAGTTTTAAGGAAGTTTTTTCAGTCTATACTCTTCACTATGTATCATAGAACTTACAATGTTCAAACTCTTATTTTCAGATATAGTCTAAGTTCTAATAGAAAGCGAATTAGAAGTCAATTAATTTAACCAACTGAAAAAAAGCTTTTCAGACATGAAGAAAACTATTGACATATGTTGTAGAGATTAGGCAATGATTAATTAGTACTATTTTTCAAAAAACTCTTGGGATATATGAATGTGAACTTTCTCCCTGTTGTCCTGCACACCCCTGGTTTATCCTGAATGAAAAAATAGCAAAAATGTTAACAAAAGAAAACTTGATTGTAGCTGTACTCACTTTTTCAGTCAACTGGAACTCAGGACCCTAATCATAATTTACTTTACTTTTCGCATGAGCATAGATGTGTACCTTCTGGCATATGTACATCCCTCAGTTCTTCTTCCTTCTAGCCTTGAATGCAGTCCTGAGCTGCAGCCCTTATTTCTCATACAGATCCACAGTACTCCAGACATTAAAAGGAAAACAATCAACACAAAGACCTATTTTAAATTTTAACTTTTTGTTCACTTTCTCCCGCATGCTACAAATCCAACTCTTAATCTCTCTGTTACTCTGCAGGAATTCATTGCCTTCCAATTGCCCTTTGCCTATCACAAATTTTTTTCAGTATAAGCCCCCTTAGGCTTGCCTGTCATCCCATGTCATAAGCACCACATTTTATGTGGTTTTAAAATGAATGCTAGGAAAGCAATCTGATGGGGCTAAAACACTTGGGTGAAAATTTCTGTTGTGACACTACTGCCCCCCTACTCAAACTATATAATCATCCCAAGTACATTTATTTTTTAATACTAATTATATTTAAATTATAGAAAGCATAAATATAAGATATTTGGAAAGAGATTTCTTTTTTTTAAAGAGTCTGAGTTTGATGATTTACAAACTTTTGTTTTTATCTCAAGAACAGTTTCTTTGAACAAAATTTATATGGATGTCCAAAGTACAAAGCAGATAAAAACAATTTCTTCCTGAAATAGTGGTATCGAGTCATCAAGATCAGCCCTCTAGTTGCCTCAGACACAAACCCTTAGAATCTTTAAGGTTTACTTTCAGCGTGAATGTTGAAAACCACAGAAGATTCTAACATCTCTACTTTCTCACATCTCACTCTGTTACAGGAAAGAGGAAGAGGCGAGTCTTTGTCCACTTGGTTCAACTATGTAAAAACAAAAAACAGAAAACTAAGTGCTACAAACAAAGTTTGCCATTTGCCACAGTTAACCATTTTTATCTATCATCAATATCCCGTTTATGAATCTTTCTCTTAGAAGAAGGAATCAAGGGGGAAATCTACTACTAACATGCTTTCTTCCACTGCTCAAACTTTTTTCTAAACTCTGATGCCTAGAGAACCACAATTTAATATTTGACCTACTTTACATAAGAGAAGAAAATGCCAAAGTATTTAGGAATAGCATTCTCTTTTAAGTGAAATATTCCAAGAACCTAGCTACATAGAGCATAATTTAAAAGTATATTGAATGGTGAAACAAGTAAATTATATTTTTAAATAAATAATTAAATTAGTTTGAAACTCCTTTTGAATCTTAATTTTTAATTTTTTTATGCTATAATGGCTTCATTCATGTGAAATAAGTTTCTTTTTTCATTAGTTTCAAATTGGGAAACAGCCACATCTCACACAAAGAGCCTTATTTCTCAGACATGTGATAAAATTTCTCCTAGTCAAACAGGTAATAACTGGACAGAGCAGGGATCTGAATATTTGCAGTATGGTTTTGTGATTCCTGCCGTGAACCACTGTACAATAACGCCTAATGCAAAACACAAGCTAAACAGGTGTGCCTCACTCAATGGGAGGATAACAATACATCAAAACACAAGATGGTCATAAAGAAGGGATGCCAAAATTATCCCAGCTGAATCTTTTTGGTCACAATGCTTTAATTTCCATTTATATCCTGCCTGAATATGTTCCTTTAAAGTCAGATGCATATTCAATTTGGATATTTAAAAACAATATCAAATTTAACATTTCAAAAAGTGTAAAATCCTGGTTTAATCTACCCTGTCTTCTGCAAAGATATTATTAATACAGTCTTCACCATCTTAGTAAATATCATTTTCACCAGTTACTCAGGCTAAAACCCTGGTGTGATAAATAGCTTTTGGTGTGGCTTCCAATTATCCCCATACCTGGTATTCATGCCCTTGACTTGTATGCTCACCTCCCCTTGAGTATGGGCCAAACCCAATGATTTGTGAAGAGAAGATAGCAAAAGTGATTGGTTGTCACTACTTATGAGTAGTTTACAAAACACTATGACTTCCATCTGGCTAGTAGTTTCTCTTGTTGACTCTTATCTGTGGCCCTGTTAACTGTTCACACAAATAAGCAAGCTGCCATATTGTGAGATGCTTTATGGAGAGGTACAGGTGGCAAGGAACCAAGAAAACCTCAGGGCAACAGCTCAGTGAGGAGCTGAGCTCTATCAACAAATGAGTGAGCTAGGGAAGCAGACCCTCCTCCAACAGATGACGACAGCCTTGAGAGAAACTGAGTTACAGGAGCCATTTAAACCATACAGAGATTCTTGACCCAAAGAAACTGTGAGATAATGTTATTGTTTTAAGTCATTAAGTTTGGGGGTAATTTGTTATTTATTCAGCAATAGATAACTAATATGCTTGAAATCATTCTTGACTCCTCAATTCTTCCCACATTTTATATCCAATCTGTCAGCAAATATTGTCATTTCTTCCTTTACAAATTAAGTAGAATCAAGCCAATTGTGAATTCCTGCACTAAGACATCCATGATACAGGCCACCAGAATCTCATCATGGAGTCTGACAATAATCTTATACTGGTTTCTACCTTGCTTCCTTGAGTCTATTTTTGATACAACTATCAGATTGATTCTTTTCAAACATAAATCAGGTCTTACAGTAATGACAACCACCTGGTTGTCAGCATCATTGGCCCTGCAGGTGGCTAAGATCCTGCTTGCTTTCTCATTATCGACTTTCCAGTCATTAGCTAAGGCTGAGACCCAGTCTGTATATCTGAAAAAATTAATTATCCAAAATATAAGACTACCCAAGAGAGAGATGCTACTTCCTAGAACAGAGAAAGATAGCTATTGACACAGACTGGCTAGTATTTACTCAGTTACAGCACCTCTTAAATTTCCTGAAGTTTCTCTTTAAAGCTGTTGGAATGAGTTATCTGATCTTAGAAAGGGGTTAGCTACAGCAAAGGACAAAAAATAAAAGTTTTTAAAGATTTCCAGTTCTCTACATTTGACCATTGTAGAAATTCAAAAGCACCGTGTGGCTCTTAAAAGATATTCGCACCGAGTGGCCAGCAGATTTAGACTTGTAAAAAATGGGAATAACACTTCCCAATCAAAACTGGGTTAACTGATTATGTTTCAGCTGAACAATCCATTCAAAATCCCAGAGCAGGAGTGGTAACCTTATGCAGTAAACTTTTCAATCTAAATATAGCTAGTCCTAACATTTGAAACTTTCAAGAAAGCAATAGTGCAAGGTCACAGATGTGCTTATGATCAAAATGACAAAATTATGATTATATAACTTATCCACTCAGTTTCATAACTTGAATCCTTAGAACCCAAATAAAGCCCAAGATAGTGTAATAGCAAGATCTTGAGAACATCTCCTCTCCTACAGACACAACAAATCACATCTAGACATGAAAACTATAGCTTTCTAAAAAGAACTGTGGATAAAAATGAAAGGAGGTCATAAGGAAGCTCAGGTCAAAAATGCCTACCTCAGCAGATGGATGCAGTACTTGCTGGATGCTGTTCGATGAGAAAACTGAGACACAGGCAGAGGAGAAGCACCTTCACCAAGCGCATACCAAATAGAGACTCAGGATATCTGGAGGTGTGTGTTCTCCCACACTGGGAGAACAGGCCCTGAAAGGAAAGAGAGCAGGCCCAGAAGCCAAAGCTAAAACCAGGAGAGAAGGCCCATTAAGTGAAGTCGAAGCGGGTCCCAAAACTGGGAGAGGAAGTCCTGAAGTGAAGCCAAAGCTGGGCGAGCAGACCCCCAGCAATCCGTGAGCCTGCCTCCATCTGCCCTCACCAGACATCCAGTCAGCCAACACTGGGATCTTCATCTTCCCAGCCTCCAAAAATGATAGTGAGGTTTTGATGTGTGAGAGAAATAAGTGTTGGGCAATGACAGATACCAACATGAATAAAGAAAGTAGCCACTCCTAGGCCATGTTCAACATCATAATCACACAGATATTTTTTAGCCTACATTCTAGGGTGAAGGTTGGTTGGAACCTTAGGTGGTAGCAAAAGAACTTAAAAGAAGAAGAGAAAAAAAAGTAGAAGAAGAAGAAGAGGAGGAGGAAGAGGAAGAGGAGGAGGAAAAATGAGAAAGACAAATATCAGCTGATAAAAGGAAACAGAACAAAGGAATAGACTAAACAGAAACCAACCCTTAGACATTGACAATAGAACTGCCATCATCAGTGGGGAACAGGACAGGGGTGGGGACAAATGGTAGTGAGGCCCAACAGATAACGATGAAGAATTTTGGTAATTTGGTGGTGGGCAGGGTTATTGTCATATATTTGAGGAATGGAGAACCAGCACATATGGGCTTATATTATTTTTTAAATCAAGTTACCTCAATAAATGTTAAATTTAAAAAAATTTAAACACAAAAATTAAGAAAAGGTAAAGCAGAAGCATATGTGAAAACTAGTCCTTAAAAGAAATATATATATACATACATAAAAGCTACCTACTGAATTTAATGTATTATATACAGATGTAGATTTACTATGATGTATACCTTAAACATATGTGCTATAATGCAATGCTATCAATAATATTAATTTAAATAAACAAAAAATTAAAGCTATTGAAAAAACACAAAGAACATTTCAGTGCTAAATTTAAAAGTAGAAAATATCTGTTCATCTTAAGAAAAGGGAGAAAGACAGCATCTTTAAATACAAAGAATCCATAGAATATTTAATTGATATGATATTCGAAGTGAAAAATATCTACTAAATCATTTATTTTGTGATCATGGGCTTATGCAATCTATAGATGTAATAAAAAATGTTGCTGGCCTTTGTTCTCTGGTTCCTGGAAGGCAAAAAAAGATCTTTGGAACTTCCAAATAACTAAAGAATTTTTTTTAGTCATTGTAGGCCCCTGGGACCACATATATGTATTTATACCAGAAAGGTGATTCAGGATGAGGATTGATCATGCTGGAAAGCCCAAATATATGCTATCATATTTCTGCAATATAATATCATTTAACAACTGAGGAGAAGGACAGGGCTGGAGATTGAATTGTGAACAATGATTCAATTAAGTATGACTACTTTGTGAAGCCTCCAATAAAGTCTTGGACACCAAAGCTCCGGTGACCTTCCTTGCTGGCAGAACTCTTTGGGTACTGTCATACTTGAGTTCTGGAAGGCCAACACATCACTGGGCTTGACAAAAGCATCACACTTGGGACCCTCCAGACTTCATCCTAGGAAAATCTTTTCCTTTGACTGGTCTAGATAGTATGATTAAAGTTTTGCTATAGTAAAATTATAATCTTTAAACTTAATTCTTTCCTGAGTACCATGAATCAATTCAATTCAATTCCCAAACCTGAGACTGCATATGGAACCCCTCAAATTTGTAGCCAACTGGATAGAGTGTGTATGGCTCTAGTGACCCCAAAATGTATGTTTGGTGACTAAGGTAAGGGCAGTCTTATGGGGATTATTTCCTCTATGCAATTTACCTAATTTCAGATATTTATCAAATTTGCTAAAAACTCAAAATTATTTTTAAACTGATACTGTATACTAGACTCAAGTTTTTCTTTTTGCATATATATGCTCAAAAGATATGTCAAATAATGTCTGCTCCATCCCAAACCCTGAAGGTGTTCCCATTCTACTCAGTAAAAGCCAAATTCCATTCACTGGTCCACACTACAAGACAGCGAATGCTACTAGACAGTGTCCCATGACTTCCCTATCTCCATTTCCCCCATCTCTCCCACTTTTAAGGCTCACTCCTCTCTGGAACAATGGCCTATTTGCTGTTTCTGGAACAGTCCAGTTGTCCACAAGACTTTTGTGCTTGCTCTTTCATCTACTTGGGTTCTCCCAGATACCAATATAGCCCAAATTCTCACTTCCTTCCATCTTTTTCCTGGCTTCTTTCAAGATTTTATCTTGGATGTTCTATTTGAATAGGTCAAGGTATAGTTTGGCATTTATTCTTCTTGAGAGTCTCTTGAGATTTCTGGATTTGTGATTTGGTGTTAGAGAGTAACTCAAGGAAATTCTCACTTTTTCAAGTATTTCTTCTGTTTATTTTCCTCTCTCCTTCTGACATCTGTTCTGTGTGTATTTCATAACTTCTGTAGCTGTCACACAGTTCTTAGATATTCTGTTGGGTTTTTCAGTTGGTTTTTTTTGTTTGTTTGTTTTTCAATTTTAGAGGTTTGTGTTGATATAACTTCTAGCTCAGAGACATTTTTCTGAGCCTTCCTGGTCTACCAAGGCCATCACGGGCATTCTTCATTTCTGTTATACTGTTCTGGATCTCTAGAATTTCTTTTAGCTCTTTCTTAGAATTTCTTTATCTCTGATTACATTGCTCTTGTGTTTTTGCAGGCTGTCTACTTTATCCTCTAGAGTCCTTAGCATATAATTTTAGTCATTTTTAATTCCAGATCTGACAATTCCAACATATCTGCTATATCTGAGTCTGGTTCTGATGCTGTACATCTTGTACTTTTGATAGACGGACCTAATGTGCTATGTAAAAGGAATTATTATAAATAGGTTAATTTGGCAGTGAAGTGTGGAAGGAGGAGGAGCATATGATTAGGTCTCTGTTTTTTAGTGAGTCTTTGCCATTAGACTATGAATTTCACTCATGCTTCTCAGCTCCCAACCCTCACCTGAGATGGGACAGGATAGCTAGAGTGACCTGGAATTGGGTATTTTCCTTCTCCTGGGTCAGTTATACTCTGATGAAGCACCAAGGTAGGATCTGATTAAATAATTTCTGCTGAGGACAGATCTTGTTTAGAAGAACATGTGTTCTGGGATATTTCAAAACAACTGATTTTCCCTTCCCCAATGCTAGAAGCCTGAGAAGAGTTTTCTCTGATATTCACTGTGGGAGACTGGTAGGGTTTTAAGAGACAAAACTAACAAAAATGTGAGGATTTCCCAGAGTTTTTATGTCTCAGACTTGCCTTCTCAGAGGCTCCAGCAATTTGTCGATTACAGTTCAGGTTTTCCATCCCCAGCACTTGTTTCCACAGAGAATTCTGCTCTAATGGTCGTAATTCTCTATACTTGTCCATTAGTCTTTCAAATTGGTGGTACAGTTTGCCCTGTAATCTCATTCCTTTTATGAATCTAGAAATTTGTTAATATTTCCATTTGTTTATTGTACTACTTTTTGTCAGGACAGAGTGGTGACTTTCAAGCACATGCCAACCAGAAATCAAAAATCTCCTCCTTCCATCTTTACTCAAAACACTACCTTAAAAGCTTTGCTTTTGTTAATGACACAAACATCCACTCCTTACCCAGGTAGTCCCATCACCCTTTAACAAGTAATTCTCTGAAACCCTCATGGATGACCCCATTAGACCCTCTAAAGTAGGATAATTTCTCATTTTTCTTTCAAGTTACACTTATTTGCCATGTGAGTCAAAAATGATTGCATAGGTATTAATGACATAGATGTAGGTCACCACCATTCTCTCTTCATGTTTCTATCAGAGGGAAGCTTTGACTCAAAAGAATGCAATAGAATAGAGATTCCCTAGACCTACTCAGGACCCAATAAGAGTGTATATTAATGGCTAAATACTTCTCTAAGTTTCACTTGTGCCTTGAATAGAGAATAAAGAAAGTCAGAGTTCCTCAGAATGACAATGGGAAACCAATGACTCCAAACACACAGCAAAGACCTTCACAGCAGAGGAAATATTTTGTCTTTTAGTGTCAGATGGCATTGTACTTTCTCATGTGAGTTAACGTTTTTCCTTGGAAGAAAGATGATTAATATGGCATTAATGCTGGCGGTAGTGGTGGTTGTGGTTGTGGTAGTGATGCTGTTGCTCTGGCAGCTGCTGCTGCTTCTGCTGTTCGTGGGATGCCTGGGTTCCTGAGCACAGTCCAAAAACGAATTCAACGGAGGCTCATGCCAATGGCCCCAAAAAAAGTTTATTGAAAGGAACTGCACAGAGAGACAAGTGAAGGTCTCTCTGGGCTATAAAGCTGCAACCCTTACATACTGGAGCCAGACTCCATATACCCTGTGGCATATATCCCATAATAGTTTTTTTACTTAACTTTCTGCTTAAGGGAGTGAGGGGTTGGGGGTGGGGGTGGGGGGTACAGTACATCCCATAATAGTTGTTTTTCTATTTTATTTTCTGCTTCATTTTTACAATTTTCTTTACATTCTTATGGATTAAGTGTTCACTATCCTGTTCTGTCTTCCCATTCTCCCTCCTGTGCTTGCCTTTTCTTTAATCTGTTTCCTCACTTTGTTATCTGTCCCTCACCAACAGTAGTGATGGTCGGTAGCTACCATAGTGATAGCAGCAATGAATTTACTAACAGGCTTGGAGCTCCAGTTAGAGAAGGTCTTGAAATGGCCACTTGAAAGAAGGGTATTTTTCTGCCCCAATGGATGAACATAGGCAAACCAACTTCCTCACCTTCTTAGTTCTTTCTCCAAACTGTGAAATGTGAGACCAAAGAGTATGATGCTCAGCATATTTTGAGATTGTGTACTCCAGATTTGGGGCATTATGTGGACGAAGCAGAGCAGATCCTTCTAGAAGCAGTTTTTTCCACTATGGACAAGGATTAGAGCCACAAGTTAAGGAATGTGACCCAAGGGGTACTTAGGAAACTTGGCAAACCAATGGCAGAAAGGTCAGGAAGGAGGACTGTGCCCCTGGAATTATCTTCCTGGGTCCAAAAATGAAAACACCAATTGCTCTAGAAACTAACTGGAAATTCTTATATGTGATATCTTTCTGAAAATGTCTTAATCTTCAGGAGGAAAAAAAAGTATATAATTAAAGCAAAAATATAAGCTGGTCAAATGTTGAATGGCAAGTTATTTAAATCAACCTTTAAGCAAAGACTAAAGCTGAATAACATCACAGAATTACTTCTGAGATGAAAGTATATCTTAACTTACATCAAAAAAGTGATATAATGTTTATGTAATTGACTATTTTCAAAGAATAGTCAAATTTTTAATGTTTACTATTGAAGTGAATTGAAAAAAGTCTTGATGCATCCTATTGGAGCAGCAGTTAGGTCAGCTGCTTTCAAAGAGTTTGGCCACACACATCCCAGGGATCCAGGTTCATGTCCCAGGTCCAGGGGGAACAACCAATGTTAACAGCTAAATGAAAGAATTAAAAGTGCTTCTTCTACCTCTTTTCCGCCTGCCTTCCTATTTGTCTTTATTCTTGCCTATTCCTTTCCTTTAAAAAAAAAAATCTCAGCACCATCCCAGACTAATTGCTTCTGCAGTCCCTAAACTGCACATTTGCAACACTTAGTGGTGCTTCCAACCAAACTGGAAGAAACAAAATGTATCAGTTCTGCCTTGTAATTTTCTGTTTCTGATGCTGATGTTGCCATCAATTTCCTATACAATTCTTTTTTGCTATTATCTCCTCTTCAACTCCTGAAACAAATATTGATGATGATTATAATGATTATAACGGTTAATTTTAAGGATTAACTTGAAATTGACACTGGGGAGCCCAGATATTTCTTCAAGAATATTCTGAATGTTTCTATGCAGATGTTTTTAGGTGAGATTAATATTTAAATTGGTAGCCTGACTAATGCAAATTGCCATCCTTAATGTGAGTGGGCCTTATCCAATCAAAAGCCTGAATAGAACAAAGAGGCTGACTTCCGCTAAGACAGAAGTCCTCCTTCCTGATTGCCTTCAAACAAGTACATAAGTTTTTTTTCCTGTCTGTGAATTTCAATTGCAATGATGTCTCTTCTGGCCTGTCAGCCTCCATGAGGAACTATGCCTTCGGGTATCCTGGTTCTCATGCCTTTGGACTTAAACTGGAACTAAACCATTGCTTTCTTGGGTCTTAAACTTACTGAATCACCCTGCCTATCTTGGGACTTGCCAACCCCCATCATCACACAAATCGATTATTTATAATAAATCTTTTGATATAGATATAAATAGAAAAATACAAATATATCCCAAATAGATATCTGTATACCTCATTGATTCTGGTTCTCTGGAAAACCCTGACTAACATAATGATACTATGATTTTATTGATGTAATCCACAAACTAAAATTCTGTGCACTGTTTGCAATAAATCCTTCCTATTTTCAAAAGCAAATTTAAGGCCCTTACTTAATTTTATTTCTAATATATTTGTACATTCTTGATATTTCACACAATCACTTGAGGAAAATCTCAATAGAAAATATGGCAATGGAGTCATAAACTTGAGTTTCAAAATAATAAAATTGTCTCCAAATCTCCATCTGTAACTCAACTTCATTGCATACATGCCAATTTTAGCATTTTTCCTGGAGTAGAATGGTAAGACGATTCAAGCAATTACAATATAAAAAATATCTATCGTCTAGAGAAATGTCAGCAAATTCTGATAAACTACTTTCTCTAAGGTCAGTTTTGATTGCTCATAGGTCTATCCTGACAACAGAAAACTAGTTGGTTCGTAACTTTCTAAGAATTGTTCACTGCAAAGTGAAGTTTAAGGCTATTTGTCACAAGATTTTTACACATAATTACAGTTATTCCAAGTCATTGGAATATCTGAGGCAGCTCTAAAATTTCTTACATATCATGCAGCTTGTATATGGATGAAGAATAATAATGAAAGATATGTCTCTCTTAGATATGACCAGTAATTCTGGAGTTTATCTGTGCTACACTAGCTTACTGATAATCCCACCTGAGAGGTTTCCAAATTCCTTCATAGCCCTCACCATGTATGTTATGTCATCAGTAAAATTTGTATTATGTTCAAGTCCATAAACAGTCATTTAGTTTCCCCAAAATTAAGTCACAGAACAGATTCGGGCAAATACTGAAACAAGACTAAAATAAAAATTTAGAGCATTGCAGAAGTTGTCTGTGAGACTGAAAGAATTGGAAGGCAGAAATATAGGGAAGTCTACTCCACTCCATCTCCTGGCTACAGCAAAAAGCAAGCACGTGCCTAAAGATTAAGTATTGACTTAGAGCTCTGGGTAGTGATCAAACCTATTAATGGTGAACTCAACTAACGCCAACAACAGTGCACTGGAGGGATACCCAGAGACTATGTCTGCAAGAAAGAATGCACGATAAACCTTCTAGTTACACCCATAGGTTACAGGAGAGTTTTCTTTGGGTCAAAAAGTAACTGGGTTATAGATCACATTTATTTACAAGGAGACTGACGTGTTTTTCTGTATACTATAAGTGCATGAATATCACAATTTAGCAATAAAAGAGGATTTTGATAGTAATGCCAGGTTTCTCTTTTAAAAACCTCTTTTTTAATTTTATTTATAAAGGTTAATTAACTCAATCTGATTAGTTAAAAAATAAAAATAAGTCTTTAAATGGTTACCTATAATCATGTAGAAAAAAGATCTCCAAAAGTATAAATAGACAGTGGGAAACATGAACATTTTCCATGATGAAAAGCAAGTTCTTTTTTCAATTTGGTTGTGACCAAAAGTAATCTGAAACTCACACTAAGGACAGATTAAATAACAGTTCAATGAATCTTTTAATTGAGCCATTTAGATAAGAAAATAAAGGCTTAACTTTTCAATTCTGCAGTCATTTTAGACATTTTGCGTCACTAATTTGAGGAAGTAAATATTTAAGTGCTTTTGTGAACTTTGTGGTAAGACTTTATTTGAATATGTTAGAATATGTACTTGCATACTATTAGAACAACTCTTATATCAGCGAAAGAAGACCATAAATCACAATTACCTACATGCCAAGTTTTCTGGCTTATTTTCTTTGCAAGACCCTAAGAGTCCACTTGGTTACTATTGATGAAAGAAATCAATAATTTTTTCAGAATCAATAGCTGAAGTTGAATTTGGTAACATAAATGCCTTATGACTTTTTCTTATTACCCAAGTCAATATATGCTCAATGGAAAAATTTAGAAAATATCAATAAGTCATAGAAAGTATAAACGTGAAATAAATGCAACTTAAATTCTACCATGAAAAATAAAATCATTAATTTATATCTTTATTTTTCTAATATTTTACCTTATAAAAACTTTTTATATAGAAACTAGTTATCTCACAACTGTTTCGTATCTTGCTAGTTTAATTAACTATATGTTATGAAGTATATACGTATGTATTGTATAGATGCACCCCTATGTCCATTTCATTGTTATTTACAATAGTCAAGAAATGGAAGGAAATTCAGTGCCCATCAACAGATGATTAGATAAAGAAGATATGGCATATATACACAACAGAATACTACTTAGCTATGAAAAAAAATGAAATCTTGCCATTTGCAACAACATAGATGGAACTAGAGGGGATTATGCTAAGTATAAGTCAGAAGGAGAAAGACAAACACCAAATAATTTCTCTAATATGTGCAATATAAGTAAACAGATAGACAAAACAAAGCAAAAATAATTAATCCTTGGACCCCGATAATGGAAGTGAGATTGCAGAGGAGAAAGGGAAGGGGTGGGAGCAAAGGGTAGTGGAGGTTAAATGGACAGTAGTGGAGGACTATTAGAAATTCATCCATGGGTATGGTTTGATATATATTTGATGCAGAATGAACCAACACATCTAAAACTTATACAGTGTTATAATATTACTTCAATAAAAATGTATTATAAAAATAAATATGCTGTGAACTTACTTTCATTCTGTTAATAACTACTTTACCAAAAATATTTTTTTCAAGAGCTCCATAGTATTTTACTGTATGGATATGCTATAAAAATATTTAACCACGAGCTTATGTACTTGTAGTATAGTGAGGGATGTCAATAAATGGTACAATGATAATTCAAATTGCCTCTTACATACATTTGACTATTTTCACTTCTAATTACTGAAAATCATAAAATTGCTGGAGATTGCAATTTATCCACCAGAATTCACCATTCTCTTCTTCCTAGAAACATAGCTGAGGACTGACTACATTACCCAGTTCCCCTAAGTGTGAAATGTGACCCAAAGGATATGTGCAATTTCCAGTCCTAGACCTTTAAACAATGCACTTGTACTTCCCTGTAGTTCCCCAGCTACACCCCAACCACAGCTCAAGTGAAACCAAGAAATAGCAGCAACCTGACTTTCATCAGACAGACAACAATATACTAGGACAGAGCAATGGCTTGAAAGGAACCTGAGTTCCAGGCTGAAAGATAATTGCTTATTCCATTCCAGGACAATTGTGAGTTTAAGTAAATAATATATTTGTCCTTTAAGTAAAATAAATTTCTATTGGATCTCTTTGTTATAGTAGCAGTTACACTTCATTTACTTTCTGCTTATCCAATGATGGTCTATCTACACAATAAATGGAAACCCCATTTTAGCTTAGTCTGAAATTTAGTGAATAATGGAACTTCTCCCTAAGTTCTTTAAATCTAAACTTCAAGAACAACTCAATCATAATTTCCATTTCTTAATCTCAGGCAGTAATACAGAATGAGCCACATTTCCTTGTTTGGCCACAGATATAGAAGATACTCAATGTTTTCTACTCCCATTCAATTTTATTGACACTTGACTAACAAGGCAATACCCACTCTCACCTCAAGAGGAAGCTCACCCACGTTAGGAATCAGTCTTAGCACTCATGTCAAGTTATTTTTCAGAAAACAATAATTACAGGTGCTCAGAAAAACCCAGAAATCAAGTAAAAATCATTCTTTCACAAATGCAGAAACTATGTCCAGAGGGTTTAGCACACAGATGCAGATGCCAGTGAAGAAACAGAATTGGAAGACAAATCCTGATTTATAGGCATGAATACTTTGCACTGATCTAAAATACAAAAGCACAAAGAGGAAGATTTAGTTTTCAAATGTTCTGACAACGAATATCCAGTCACATTTTCTTTTTCCTCCATTGCTATCTTTAAAATCAAATGCACTGTATTCCAGTCAGTTCCTCTAGACTAAATAAGAACAGTCATTCATTAAACAATTGTAAACAACCACTACAGACTTAGCACTGGTCAGTCAGAAACAATTCCTGCTGAAGGAGGCATACATCTGGAAAGCAATCACTTATATAGCATTCCAAGTGTGAAGAGTTACGTAGGACAATAAAAATATATAATTTTCATGGTTTTAAATAATTATAACTCATGCTCAGTCTTGAAGGGCATAAAAGGCTTCTCAGAAGGGGTCCTAAAGAAGTTGATTCCTAAAGAATGTGTAGATGATAGTCAAGTGAAGAAGAGGGAACTATTATATATTATGTAACTTTAGGAGAATCCCAAGTTAACACCTTTCCCATCTCTTTTAAATCTATGGTCCTCCCCATAATTATTTTCCCATATTCCAATTTCTATTCCAGGTAGTGAGATGATACTAAAAGTAACTATGAAAAAAAACTGAAAGCTCCCCAAACACCATGACTTCAATTTAAATAAAAATTGTTGGAAATAACTTGATTTTTCTGTCATTTTATACTTCTTTAGCATCACATCAATATTCTCTACAAAACTGAAACATATGATGCTGAAAATATTCAGATTTTTCATGCACGAAGGGCCATGATTTTGAAACTCTTCTCTGTTGCTCCTTAAAAGATTGATGAAGCCTGTAATCATTTGTCTAGATGAAGGAGGTGAATGGGCCTACAGTGGGTCTCTGGGTCAGGTAATCATCTGCTTCTCCAGTCTCTAGAGCTAAATGAGAAACATTCCTGATGGATAGCACCAGTGCAAATTATTTCACAGATCACAGGCCTTACAAAATTAAAAAAACTTCTCAATTATAGATGTGGAGTTTTGCTGTATTTCAATAAATGTTTAAATAACTATGAAAATCATTTGTTTCACATATCTGATAATAAAATATCTATTTAAATATTACCATAAAAATTTTAGAAAAAAATCAGTAAGGTAATATAATATTGTATTTTGAATATATAATGGACTGTATAGTTAAAATGCAGAAGATATATGTATATATAGTACATACACACAATACACAAACATATGTGGAGATAAATATACATATAAAATGATGTACAAAATACCTAATGTACTAATATGATGCAGTCTTTTCAAGGATTTCATATTGAAAATTCATTGATACAAACTTGTGATTATATGAATTTTGAAACATCAACTTAAGATAACACAATTTTAAATAAAGATTATTAGAGACATGAGATAGAGCAAAATCAAATATTTTCTACCTGTTACTGGATGAAAATAAGTTTATTTATAATATAGACCAAAGAAACTATATTCTGAAAAGACATGGATGAAATTAAAAAAAGTAAGTATGTGTTAGTATTGGTGAAAATTTATTGAATAAAAAGGTTAAAATTTAAGAACAGTTCAAGTGTCATATTAGGGTTGTTCAATTTCAAGATAAAAGGTTACACAATCTGAAAGCCTTATTAAGAAATCCATATTGGGTGTGTCCTGGTGGAGTAGTGATTGGGCACAGTCCACTTGCATCCCACGGTCTCTGGTTCATGTCCCATGACGAACAGGAACAACCAAGATCAGCAACCAAATAAAATAAACAAAATGATCTTTCTTCTTCTCTCTTCCTGCTTGTCTGCCTCTACTCACCTTCATTCCTGCATGCACCTTTTCTTTAAATTAAAAAAAAAGCCCTTATTGTTAAAAAACCACAGATGTAATAAATCGCTATATAGATGTAGTTCTTATGAACCAAATATTTTCTGGGGGGTGGGGAATAGTGCACTTAAAGAACAAGATATTTAAAAGACTTTTTAAAAATTAAAGCCTCTAATTTACAAAGAGGAAAAGTGCAATCATGGTGATGTTTTACTGTCACAAAGTAAAATCTGTGTGCCAATGTTCCCAAGGGAGAGTTCATATTCTTTGGAGGTGGCAGGGCTGTCAGGGCATGAGGTGGGGGGGGGGTCCTGCCTCCAATTGATTAATTGTCATCTGGCTTGAGACAATTTTAAAGTTGAAGCATAAAGAGTTAGGAAAATAACAGCCACCAACTTATATGCTCAATTTTTTATGTAATGTTATAACCATTTATATAAAACATTTCATTATATACTTTTATATATAATCAGATAAACCAAAGAGGAAAACAAGCAGAATTTTAAAAAGTAACCTACACAATATATTGTCTTGACTGTAATAATTTCCTTTATCCCATCTATCAGAGATCTCTGTTTTAAGTATCAACTTCAAAAGTCTTGATTGAATTTTTTAAATGTTCCTTCTATGAGATAAATTTATTCACTCCACCCCACTTCCTTACTCACACTCTCCATTTTAGGAGCATTTGAGATTTAAAAAATGTCATTCTTATAAGCATATCCTAATAATTTGAAGAACTCAACCACTGTTCATTTTCTAAGAAATTTCCATCTTCACAAAGTAGTGGTTCTCCCTCTTAGGTCAAAAATGATAAGACTCAGTAAGAACCGAAAGTAAACAAAAATAAGCTCTAATGACTTAAAAAGGCTAAAACATCCTACCCAGAGTGTTGTGTACTGATTGATTACAATACCCCTTTCAAATACACCATTTGAAAAACAGAAGTTCAACTACATTTATTTTCCCTTGGAAACTCCACATTTTATTGTCAGTCTTAGTGTAGTGGTGCTCTCCTACTTTCTGACTATCAACATCAACCATATGGCTATATTCCTACCTGTTCCAGTATCCCAGGTGGTCAAGGTCCCTGTGGACACTCATATTCTTGCCAAACAGGTGGTCATCAGCTAATCTTATTCTGATTACCCAATATCAACCCTCCTTCTCTGATTTAACCCACTTCTTAGTCCAAGCACCTGTCTCAAATTTAATTAGTTTCTTAATCATCTCACACACTTGATTTTATTTTTTTCATTAGGCTTAGGGCACCTATCTTTACTCACCTATGTTCCCCTTCTGGAGCCATGGTCTTGCTCTGGGGATGATGAAACCATTCTGCCTATTAATATGGAAATAGATAAAGTCACTATCTCCAGATGAACCATCAAAAAATCCTGTATTATTAAATGAGCCACACTATTTACAAACAACAATGTATGCTAAATCAAAGTCACTAGTATGTCATAAATCTCAGGCATTTTGTTCTTGTTATTGGTGATATATTTTTGTGACATACCAACAATGACCCAGATAAGACCTCAAAACATGGGGAATGACACTCCTAGCTCTCTGCCTTCTAGACACACAGTCGGATGGTACTTCCAGACTCATTTTGAAGTTAGGCATGGGTATATATTTCTTTGGAAATGGAAGCAGAAGTATCCATTCCAGAGAGTAGTTCTTACAGCTTGTTTAAGACTCAGCCCCCTTTCCATCTGCTGCTGAGATGGTAGTGGAAAGAAGCATATAAATGGAATTGTTCTTAGGCTGGTTAAAGATAAGCAGAACCTCTGCTGGCCCATATTGAACCTGTAGTGTGAGCAAGAAATGAACTTGGTCGAGTCACTGAGATTTTTGGAGTTATTTCTTACTCCTGTCTAACGCTGTCAATTCTGTCTAATATAGGAATTAAAGGAAACCGA
Organism: Solenodon paradoxus; assembly: GCA_004363575.1. NCBI lineage: Eukaryota > Metazoa > Chordata > Mammalia > Eulipotyphla > Solenodontidae > Solenodon > Solenodon paradoxus. Next base: position 1,106,620 of record RJWH01000112.1, on the reverse strand, counting down.
AAGGATACAGCGAAACAGGATGACAGAATACATAATTAAGTAGAAATAGGGGAGTTCTTTGAACATGAAGCAGTGAGTCAAAACTCAGAGTTGCCCTCTTACTTCATTTTAAATAGAAACCAATAGGCATTTTCTCAATCATTTCAACTGAAAAAAATGTTAACAGTTTGGCTCCGAACCTTCATCATTTCTTCTAAATTAATGGTACAAGAAATTAAAGCCACTCTTTTTATTCCATACTATTTGTAAAGACTACAACTCTACAAGGATATAATTAACCTTAGGAATATCATTCAATTTAGGACTCTAATCACATGTATCACATTAAACCAGATATACATTAATTTTAGATATGTCATCTATAAATTAATCTTTAGATGATTTATTTAATATTTTTATAGAATTATTATAAATCTCTTTTTTCCACTAAAATGATATATTATAAATGTTATTAGCTATTAGTAAAATATTGAAATTTTATCTATTCACTTACTTTTAGTAAACAATTAGAAGCCTCATGATCAAACCACCCAGTGATCAAACTCCTTTAGCAATATATGTTATCTTCAATTATATACTGATCCCTGAAAATACCTATCAAACGACATTTAGTCAAAATGTACACTCAGAGCTTGCGAGCGATATTTAAAAAGATAAATTTTGGACCTATCGTCTTTTGTCGGTGAGAGACACGTCTATGTAAATGAAAAGAGAACTACTTTCAGCCACAAAAAAAGAAGAGAAAAAAAAGTATATCCAAACTGATTGCAGTGTTTATAATTAGAACATATTTTTCCTACTTTGTTTTTCCACTTTGATCACGAGTTTGCATCCTGTACTTTCAATAATCCTTTAGTTTTCTTATTTCTTTTCTATTTTTCCCCTTTAAAACTTATACTTTACAGAATTTGGTTTTTATAATTTGATATCCCCTGTAATAACACAATCATTTTATATAGTCTCAGAATTTCTATGCAAAATTCAGCCATTTATTATTATAAAAGTTTTAATACTTTTATTGAGTATATAAATGTTTGGAAATATGAAGAATTCTTGCATTCACATGTAATCCTTACATAATTCAAAATAAATTACACTTTATATATATTTATGCTAAACTCAATTCTAAAATCAGTAAATGAAATCTCAGAAATACATACAAATCTCATAAAAAGCTAACATTTATCTATCACCTCTGTAAACTGATAGGATTTTTCATACAATCACTGGATGAATTCCTTTTCAATGCACACATTCATATTAGCAATCATTGCAATTAACTGTGTATGTATCTATCATTTCCACTAATTTTTATAATTTTCAAAGTAAAGAAGATTCTCCTACTTATTGCTTCAAAGTTTTTTACAATGTCTTGCAAGGAAAGATGACTCCTTCTAAAAAAAAAAGGGAATGCACATCACTTTTGCAATGATACACTGGAAAGAGACATGCACTCACATAGCAGTATGTCTCCCCACCTACTTTATAGCTATTCTGTCACTCAAAAACTAAGTCTTGAAATAAGTCTCTAGGTTTTCACATATCCCAAATGGATCTGGTCTGAATGAATCCAATTGTATATGGGTGAGATTTACATATTCGTTTATTGAATTACCTTTGGAGTTTTTCTCCATCTAAATCAAATTTGAGGTAAGATGCTACCCAACTCTCAAATGGAGAAAAATATTTTTCAATTAAAAACAAATCCCCAGTAGGCAAAGTACAGATTTTCAGGGCATTGAAAATTTCTCTATGACAGTATAATGGTATATACTTGTTATTAAGCCTTTGCCAAAACCCATAGAATCTACAACACCAAGAGCAAATCCTAATGTAAATAATGGACTTGGTGATAATTATTTGTCAGATTAAATTCATGGATTGTGACAAATATAGCAATCTAGTATGTAATGCTGATACTGAAAGTTGTGAGGTGGGTGGGGATAAGCAGTGTAGAACGAGGAGACTCGTTGGCATCTAATTTGTTTTGCTGTAAATCTAAAATTGCTCTAAAAATAGTTGATTTAAAAATTGCCAGTATTTTACATGTGATTTATATCTTTATTGTATTAAGATAACCCAGATACCCCCAGACGTCCTTGGCTACTAAAACAGGAATGATTATGGCATGGGTAATAGTAGTCAAAGCCACAATTTTATTCCATTGTGAATTCTTTACCATTTCAATGTGTATGTGAAGGCAGGGTGATATCAGTTTCAGTACTTTGTATATCTTGGGCTTTGTCTTTATAATGATGCTAAATACAGGCAGGATTATTGTCTTCATTTAATACCATCTAAAAAATTTTAGTGAGGATAAGCAATCATCCAACATCATATAGGAAATAAGGAAAAGAGTTGGGAATTTACTCTATGTCCATTTGATATTAAACTTGATGATCTTTGCCATCTATTGATTCAGTATTTATGATGATTCCATTATGGTCCTGACTCTTTTCTAGGTACTATAGACGTAATGGTAACCAAAACAGACATGAATACTGAGACTATGAAGGTGATATTTTGAGGAGATGGGACAGGGGTGAGGCTAAAAGAAAACTATATATGCATTTATATAGAGAGATACAGTATATTTAAGAATTATGTAAGCATATATTTAAAATACACACCAAAAGAGAGTTTTGTTCATAAGATTTAAGGGCTGAGTAGAAATATAATAGTAACTAGAAGCAAAGTTAAGGAAAACTTCTGAGGAATCTGCATTTTAAACTAAGACGGGAATGACAAAGCATCAGCTACCTGAAGACTAGAGATAAGAACAACCCAGTGCAAAATTCCAAAGGTAGAAATGAGTAACCAAAATAAAGGACTGCAAGGCTGGAGCTTATTAACGGATCAGGCGGGAGGAGAGTGGAAGGATCAAAGCAGAGTCTGGATTGAATCCTAAATGCAATGCAAACAAACCACTGGTAGTTTTAAGCAAGGAAGTGACATTTAAACGAGGAAGTGACATTCCATATACTATGATTAACGGATTATAAGAAGGCATATAGAGTCTAATTAGGAACCAGTTAGGCTAACTGAAGAAGGAAATGATGGTAGCTGAGACTAAGGTGATAACGGTTAAAAAAAAAATTAAAAGAGTAAATTCCAGATGTGTAACTTGAGACACAGAGCTTATTGTCCTGGCTTCCTACTAAATAAACATCCAAAAAAATCACTCTAAAGAACAACAAGTACTATCATCTTCTTTGAAATAGTTCCACTAGAGTGGATTCAGCCCTGAGTTAATATCCCACTGAATTTTGGTTTGAGATGGCATAAAGTCCTTAGGGGAATTTCTCCTACATGTCAGCACCATTAAACTATTTGCTGCATTCATCAAAGATGTCATACTATAATAGCAGAAATAAAATTAAAGTGAAATAAAACCTTAAAACTCTAATCATCTTAATAAACAGATATTTATAGTTCTTTCCCGCATTTTATTACATGGCTTTAAATATAAGAATAAGGTTAGAAAACCAAACTATTCTTCTTTAAAACTGCCTGCCTAAGTGTATTTTGTAATACAAGAGAGTTCTGTAAATCTCTTTAAATGATACAAGTAAAGAACTAAGAAAGACTAGTGGCTCCTTATTCTTAAATGTTTCATTGTCTTTTTTAGGCACTTAATGAAATTTAAACAAAATGATTCCCAACAATGTGAGAAACTGCCAGTACAATTTTCATTTAACCCTGGGCATTCAAATGTTTTTATAAATTTCTGGGAAAAGCACACCCATCAATAAAATTTATAGCTCTTCTCTCAGAGAACTTCAGGTTCTATTCTTTACTTACTTGAATTTATGATCTAAGTGGTGAATTTTAAAACATATTTTTATGTACGCTTTGTGTTTTTATTCCTCTGTTTCTTCTGAAACTTATGCAGTTCTTGATTTGAAATTTTTGAACTAATACTTAATTCTTTGTCTGTCATGGCATCTTATTAAAAATCTTAATCTACAAGAAATAGAGATGTAAGGAAAGAATATCCAGCATTCTCCAGTGACCAAAAGACAATGCAAGAGGCCTAAGTGTTTCATCTGGAATCACAGACAAAGCATATCACACTATGCACAAAAAAGGAGAGAGAACCTTGCCTCAAAAAACCATGTGGTTTATCACACATTCTGGATCCATCTTACATTACCTAACCTATCAGTGCAGGCATAGAGCACACTGCCCTACATCATTCTAATACCACCAAGTTCAGACAGTCATAACACTTCTTGTTGTTTCTATAAGGCAAAATGGTGAAAGTTAGCAGTGATCCTGATTAACTCTTCCATTTGGGATATCACCATCTTCTGTGGACTAGGTTATTTGACAACATGCAACAACACTATCTGTAAAGACAGAAGTTAACTTATAGAAAAGTGAGAGTAATGCAAATTATTCTTGTCCACAGAAATGCAAATTATGCCCAGTAGGATGCAATTGTCTTTCCCTAGATACTGGCCAGTTTTGCAGATTTTGGATACATATATTAACTTATCTCAGCATTCCTAATCTGACTACAAATGTTATATTCTGAGTAGTCTTTTAAAACAGTTACAACACTACAAATTCCTTCATTGATTAATGTGCTAAATAAAATTTTGATGTCTTCATTTTGTATTTGTATAAAAGCCATGTTCTTATCCTATTTTAGATGTGTCTTTTCTAGTATTCCTACCCACTGCAGGAATCCCTTTCCTTGAGAAAAGATCAGTCTTTGTTTCAGCAAGTCCAATGAAAGAGAGTTTAATACCACACACTGAGCCACTTATTTTTTAACCCAGTAAGCTTGTGTTGAAAATTGAGTCAAAATTTCTTCCCCATATTTTTATGTATTAATGTCATTTCTTCTAGATGAATCTCTAAGGAAAAAGGTGCATATCATTTGCATGTGACAACAATTCGTACACTCTGTCACTGCACTAACTGCTGCAGTAAGCACTGAAAATGCAACTAGTGAAAACTGAGATGTGGTGTAAGTGCAAAATACATCCCAGGTTTGGAACTTTTAGTAAAAAATATGCAAAATAATTCATTAATATTAATGGTACATATTCAAATAATATTTTGAATACATTAGATTAAATTTTAAAACTTTATTAAGGTTATTTCTCTTTTTCTTTTTTACTTTAATGTGACTTCTTGAAAATTTCAAATCACATACATGGTTTGCATTTGTGGATATTTCCATCACATGTTCTAGAATGCTAATCCCCTCCTAGCTAAATCTCCCCTTAATCAGATCAAGCATCCCAGATCCTTCAGCCATTATCAAAGCATCTGGTTTCCAGATTCCTTCATATTCCTTGGTGTCTCATGTAGACATATTTCAGCTTGCTGAAATTTCAAAGAAAGCATATGCTCAAGATGAAATCACTAGGCTACATAAGATTTCTTTCTCACTTGATTGAAAACTAGTACCTCCATTAACATAAATTTATATCACACTATATCTAATGGAAAAATTTCCCCATATTGCTGTTTTTAATTTTTTTACTAAAGAAAATGTGCATCAACACATTATACAAGTTCAAGGTGTATATCATTATAAATCAACATCTGTATATAATACATAAGTTTATGACCAACAAGTCAGTTCTATTCTTTTATCATATAATTGATCACTTTTACCTAATTTCATATACCTTTTACACCAAATCTTTCCCCATCCACTGTCTAAAGGATTTAAACATTGCTCTGTATATGTGTGCAAGTATTGAACAAAAGTGATCTTCCTGGAACAGGCAATATGTTCTCCTCCCTAAAGAATTTAAGGATCCCTATTATCTTCTGCTACCTATAAATGCAAACTGGCAGGACTTTACCCACACTCTAGATCACTAATTTTCAATCAGTGAACCTTGTTATACTGATGTATTACGAAGTCTTCATAGGTATGTTGATCACCAAAAATCCATTTTTGCAACAAAAGACTGAAAAACAGCATTTTGTGATATGGAGCATTGAGCTGAGTGGGGAGTGCTGATAAAGCATGTACACGTTTACATGTAGCACTCAGAGGCATAGGAAACATCTGGCAGAAACCAGAGAACCAGAATATACAAACCTGCTGCCTCACATGTGCGTATGAAACTGGAAAAGCAATTCTAGTCTAGTAAGACCACTCAAATAAGGAACTGGGAGAAAAGAATGAACAGTGAAAAGCCAAAACACTATGGCTCTCATATACCTATTTTAATCACACTATCAAAATTCTAGTTTTGAAAGTGCACCACAAGTATAAAAATGTTGAGAACTCCTGCTGTAGGTTAAAATTAAAAAAAAAAAAAAAAGGTCAGACCCATGGGACATGACACAGGAGAATTTCTATCCCAATGACACTGAACTTTAATTAGTATAAAGTCTGAGCATAAATCCGGAAAATTCTGTCACAAGCAAGTCTATATGCTATTATTTTATCTGTAATTGTTCCATCTGTAATCAAAATATATGTACAGTATTTATCTCCTTGACCAGTCTAAAACACTACTTTTATGAAACTTTTAGCGTTACCTATTTTTAGTAAGTCATCATCAACTTTTGATGGTTCCTTCTTTCTGTTGTAAGTGTCCACAAATTTGAATAATCATTTCATTTAAACATCTGAGTCAGCATCACAATTGTGAGCTTTCCTTTCTGGGATCCAAATTGTTAACCTTTTGACATTTGAAATATTTGCCCATTTCTAGACTTTTGATATATTTCTAAAACAATTTGGTGTAGGATAAAGAAAATGCACTTCAGAACCAAACTATCTTCAGCTTTGATGCTGTCTATAGATCTTTAAGAAAATTATCATTACTTTTCTATTATGGCTTCAGTTTCTTCATCAACAAGATAAGAACAATGAAAGTACTGCTGAATGCTTGCAAGGACTAGTAGTAACTCAAAAATGTGAGTGAGCTCCTAGGCTTTATTTAGAAGGATCTAATTTTTTTCTTTTTTAGAGCAAAGCTGCAGGCAGTAATAAAAGCTAACAAGCAGGCAGGCAGGACGAGAGAGGAAACACTTATTTCATTTTTATCTAGTTGTTCACACTGGTTGCCCCCCAACAACCCCCCAACTGGATCTGAGATTCGAACTCAGGGGTATGTGGCCTGTGCTCCCTTCAGAAGCAATTGACCTAACTTCATCAGGGCACATCGGAAGGATCTAGGATCTAATTCTTTAGGGAAAAATACTTGAAACAAATATGACAAAACATTAAAATAACTCCTTTTGGATATGTGTTATATTATTTTCTATATGTTTAGAATATTTCATATATGAATGGTTTAACATATTTTGTCATAATATTAACAATATGCTAATTATTTAGCATAGTTGATCACTGAAAAATAAATGTATAAGTTTTGTCAAGTATGAGAGAAGTCATGTGACATATAAACCTCTAAATTTGATAGATCTGTATTTTGGTTCAGTCACTATAAAAAGCTGAAAAATGCTTGGGGAAATTTCATCATATCTAGGAACTTTGATTCTTAGTTTATAGATTTAAAATAATCATATCTATTTTAGATATATAGTACGAGAATTATATGTGACATATTATATATCAAACACCTGATACAATATGTTTCCCTGAAAATTCAGTTTTGTTTTGTCTTGGGTTTTTTTGCTATTGTTGTTATAACTATTACCTGATATTTTTATAAGTCTAAATTAATGCAAATGTATTTAGATTAATAATATCTTTTTATTAATACTTTTTGTTTTATACTGCTTTCAATGTCTCCTGGCTACTATTTTTATCCTTTCCAATTTAAACATTTTTATTCCCCTCAACAAATAACATCTGACTTCTGCCCCTCCCATATTTCTCATTTCTAATTAACCAGTCCACTCTACTCAATCAATCTAAATGATGTTTCTTGCCCCATCCCTATTTCTCTTTTCCCACTGCCACCAGCCTTATTCAGATAATCATTGTCTCTCATCTAAACTATTAACATAAATGGCTAACTCCTGTTTCTTCCCTGTCCAATAAATTCTAGACACCAATGTCAAATTAATCTTCCACAGTTCAGAACAAGTTATTCTCTTGCTAAGAAACTTTCAGACTCCCCATTGCCTTCAGAATAAAATTCTTGCCTTCACTTTCATACCCTCCATAAAATGGCCTGAACTCTCTTTTCCAATTTAATTTCTCACCACTTCCTAGTATACCTTCTAGGCAAGTGGATAAAGAACCACTTTAGGAAATAATGGTTGACTATTTCTGATTTTCTGACTTATATGAGTTACTTAAGATAAAAAGAAAGCTCAAAACGAATTGATTGCATGATAAATTCAATCAAAATATCAATGTGTCAAATTGCTTAGTTAAATTTCTGGGTTAAAACATATTAAACATATTGGTGGAAGCCAGGACTATTTTAATCCTGAATACTTCAAATTTTTCTCTTAAATCTTGAAGATATTGTCCTGCTTCATTAAGCAGTAAATAAGAGTATTTTGTTTTTTACTGTCTAGTTTCTGACTTGATCACAAGGATTATATTTTGAATCACATTAAGTTAAAATCAGCATCAAGATAGGTCACTCTTATTTTACAAATGACAAAACTAAAGATCACAGAATAACCTTTTAAATTTCTGAATTTCGCCTTTCCATGTCATGTAATTTTTTTCTTATATTTGCTTGTTCATAATTGTGTGTATATTTGTTCAGAAATACTTCCCAAGCATATATGAATCATTTCCCTTTTCCTGTAACTTCTGAAAATCAAATACAATTAAGAAAGGGATAATTAAAAATTCATAAATTCAGGGTACAACTCTGTGGTTAAGGTGGCTAATCTACAGACTATGTAAAGCCCAAAGACCAGGGTTTGAGATCCAAGACCAAAGGAAGAAAAAAAAGCATTATTTTAGTTAATCACATGTGAAAAAGTGTTACTATAGTAAGCAGATGCTAACAAAAGATCTCTGCTTCCAGTTAAGAAACTTGTGTCAAAAAATTCTTCAGTATCATGTGAATAAAATAGTTGCTGATTTTCTCCATTTTCTGTCTAATTCTTATCTTTCTCAAAAACTGTGATCATTGATAGTCATGAAATTATTTTTAGTAAATATAATTTGCAGTATAATGCTATGCATTCAATAAACACATCCTGAAATGAGTGTTACTTAAAATATCCTTGACTTCTCAAGCAGTTATACAAATATTCTCATACTAGAAGATATTTTTCCTTGAGGATTTAGCAATAAAAATGCAAACACACTACATAACACTAGCAGAGGCAAATTTTTACCTTTATACTGTTAAGAGTTTTCAGCTGGGCCTGAGAAACAAACTCACATAAAACTGTTTCTCAGAAAAAAAGCCTATAAATGTATAAAAATGCTATGTGCTACAAGGCCTCTGTAATGAAAGATGACAATATCGGAAGGCTAAAGGAAAATAAGCATTATTTTTATAAGGTCTGCCTATACAGAATTCTCTCAACTTTGATTTTTTTTTTTCTCTTGCTCACATGGCAGTTTTTACCTTCTGTTTTCAGGAATAAAAGAGGAGATTAGAATGCCTTTCTTACATCTGCTGTTTTCGTGTCATTAGCTCAACATAATCCCTGCACCAAAGTGGTATATTCAGAGTGGCATATTCTTGCATGCTTCATAACATCCATTTATACAAAATAAACATATGACATACAGATTCCCTCTCACCTCTTAAATTCCATATATATTCAACAAAAAAAGAACAATTTTTTTGCCTGCCACAAAGATGTATAGACAACTGACTGGGTGAGATGGGTAAGCTGGAAGCAGTAAGACCAGTGAGAGGCCTCCAAGCACTGCAGCCCACTGGCTGGGACTTGCTCTTATGAGTGATGTACTTTGTAACCAAAATAGGAAAGTGACATTACCTATTATTGTTAGATTTTATAGTAGAAAATAGAAAATAAAAAGATATTTCTTGGTAAATATGTGTCCTTTTAGAAAGACAGGAAATATTAGATCTACCTCTCCACTAGGCCAACAACTCTTTAAGTCCTCAAAGCAATAGTCTGTCTAGAGACACGTTCAAAAGGATCCATGTGTCCATTGGCCAAAGAGCTGCAAACTGGTTTTCAGTCAACTTACTTATTCATCTTTCTGATATGAGGTATAATTCACAAATTATACCTGGTCTAATGAATGACCCCACCAAAGGGTCAGATAAAAAGGACTTATTCAAGGATCAAAGAAAAGGAATTATTTTAAATGCTGAACAGCTATTTCCTCTATCCTGTAAGGTTACAATTATACTCTTTTTTTCATAACTTCACATTAGTCCAGGTCCAATCAACTTTCCCCTGGAAATTTACAAAAGGCTTCTAACACTCACATTCCCAATCTCCACTCTGACATATTCCCTCTTACTCCCTTTCGATTTATTCAGCACACTGCAACCAGAAGGCGATTTGTAAAGTACCATTCTGGGTACACCCTGGTGGTGTAGCAGCTGGGACTGCTGCTTTCGACTGAGCAAAGTATCTGTGCATCCCAAGGAACTGGGTTCACATCCCAGGGCTGGGAGAAGAACCAAGATGAACAACTAAATTAAATTAACAAAAATGCTTCCTCCTCCTACTTTCTTCCTGCCTGCTTACTTACTCAGCTTCATTTTTGACTGCACCTTTCCTTAAAAGAAATTAAAAACAAATAAAGTACAGTTCTGATATTTCTTTCCTGCTTAAATCTTGCCATGAGAAAAGAGTTTAGGAATTCAAATGTATTAAAATCACCCTGACTCTTGCCATTCTCCCACCCTCCACCCGCCTCTGTACTCTTCACTTGCTGAACTGAACTTCTTTGGATACATAATATTTCCATTTTTCCTTAGTGGTGTCAGCAACACCATTTCTTCTCACCAGATGACTCTTTCATACAGCTGATCCCTATTTCCCTGGCTGACTCTAACTAGTCCAGTCTGGATTCACCGGCCTCCCATCTATTCCTATGGCACCCAGCACTCTGCTGTCATTGACACTTAGCATACATGATTGTCACTCAATGTTCAACTGCTTATCTTCCCTTCTGGATCATAAGTTCTAGACAAGCATGGACTGTATGTCTCCTTTTGTCCTGTTTAACACAGAGCCTAACATTTAGTAATGAACACTTGGTGATTTCATATGTGAAGTCCTCTACCTTACATCATCATAATTTCATTATTTGACCCAAATCTCCATATGAAACAACTGATCAATATTTTTATTTTTATTTAAGTGACAGCTTGCTTTGATCTCACTGACATCACAGCCTTCAAATGTGGAGACACAGTCCATATCTCTTTGATTCAGTCTGTTTTTATTTATCTTTCAAACATGCCCTATCTTACAAAATACTAATATTTAAGGTCTAAATTTATCTTTATCTTGTTGTTTTCTTTACACTAAATTATTAGCGCATTTTTAATCATTTCTATGTCTATAAATTGGTATTACAAGTCTTTGCAAATTCGACTACCATTGTTTCACTATAACAATTTTTTTTATTTTTTTCAATTAAGTCACTTAATTCTTCTAAATTAATATGTATCTAAACAAGTCAATGAAAATTAAGATAAATGATTGCTTACCAGCTAACTTCTATCATGAAGATCTCAAAGAGCAGCCTCTGGAACAGCCCTTATTGTAAGGGTGGCAGGAAGAAAGCAGTGAGATAAAACGGTAAGAGCATTCTGCCCTGGGTTCAAACCCTGCCTCTGATATTGATAATATACATAACCTTGCCAAACTGCTCAAAGGCAGCCAGTTTCCCCATCTGTAAAACAGAAAAATAAAGTCCACTTCACAGTTTCCATGTGGATTACAGATAACTTGGATAAAGAACTTTATTCATTTAATAAGAACTATGATTTTAATTAATGCAGATTAAAAGATACTCTAACTGTGCAAATGGTGTATTCTAGAAACTGCTTCCTGTAAAGCAATATTCTTCATTCAGATTCCCTTCATCATATTAGCTTTAATTACAATTTGAAAAATTGCTGGGGAAGTTTTATTAAAAATATGCCTTGTCTTTTTTAGAACTTTGGAATATTTTTAAAACAGATGGTTTATGGGGGAAGCATCATTTTCCCCCATAAAATAATTAGTTTCCAAAAGACTTACATAAAAGGACAAAATAGTCTTGTTTAGAATAGAATCATTTAGAATAGAGCTCTAAAGTCACTCACATTGCTTAACTTAGTAGATTGAAATAACAATCACACCATGATCTTGATGACTTTATAACAAGACTTTATAGCTTGTCACTGAAACTACAAAAATTAATTTAAAAACTAAAATAAACCAATGTACTCAAATTGTCTGGAAGGAATGTGGGACTTTAGCTGCCTCCTTTCCTACATGATAGATTTGGTTGAGATAATGTCAGTGATCCCTCAAAATGTAATATCCCCTTATTCACTTATCTGATACTAGAGAATATAGGAAGCATTGATAAAAGAAAGAGGCTGGACATCACAATCTGTCAAGCATAACAGTGTGGTGCCAACTCCAATAAAACATTACGGCCTAAAGCAGTTGATCTTACCGCTTGTGAGGGTACAGAATTCTTTAAGAAGCTTAGGAAGGTCTGATTCCTCTCATAAGAATAAGATTCATAATTCTACTTATTAGCTCTGGCTGACTTAGTAAACAAAATACCATAAACATGTCACCTATGGAGAATACTGGCTGATGGACTTGAGTATGAATCCCAGCTCTGCTACTAACCATCTGTAGACCTTGACCTGGTATTTAGCGACCCAAACCTCTGTGTCTTTGCCTATGTTCCCTCAGAAACAGACACTGAGCAAGAGTTTATTTAGAAGAAAATCTCATGAAAGATAGCAGATGAGTAGAGAAGTAATAAGGAAAGTTGCCCATAATAAGAAACCAGCTCAATACCATTAGAGGTACTGCGAAAATCTGTATAGAAGAGGTTGCCTAAGTTGTCTATCTGAGAGATGTAGAAGCTGGATGTTTAGACATCAACTTCCATGGTCCCTGAATGAAAGCTACTCCTCAGAGGCATTAATTCCTAGGCACCTCTAGATATTCAGCCTTCAACTACTAAGAAAGATCCTCAAGCAAAAAACCTTTGATGCTATTGCTCAGTGGAAATTCAGTCCTATAATGAATAGTTCCAAAGGAAAATGTGCAGGACACAGTCAGCATTTGCTCTACACTCTGTTGCCTCAGTGTGTAAAGACCTTCAGAGTTGCTATAAAACTAGCCACAATGTCTGCTACTTGCCTGGAAACCACTGGACTGCTAGGATCCGTCTCTGTCATTCACAAATAAAGTCAATTCCCTTTTGGGCATTGGGTATAAATAGGTAAATAATTCCACACAGATGACAAGAAGAATGTGACAACCACACACTTAACACATAACAGGTTTGTATTTCTAAGAACAGTAGTATTTAAAATCAAGCTACTCCATTAGCTTTTATAATATAAAGAGAATCTATGAAATAATTAGAAAAATAAATGGGTAAATGCTTACTTCTACATACACTTCAAAACACAGCCTATAAATAGTCAATATAACTTAAAAAACATCTGGCAACTCCTATTTATTCAGAAAGAAGGGGTAAGAGGCAGGATTCTGAGATGATGAACTAAAAATATCCTGGGTTCACCTCCTTCCCAGAGATATAACAAACCTGCATCTATTCAGGAACAATTGCTTTTGAAAAAAATTGGAGAATCAGCATTGTCACAAGGCAAAATGATAGGAAACATCAGAAAAGAGAAAATGTTGAGACACGGTCTAGCCAAGAACAGCACCAGGGCACTGCAACACAAGGTTGGGAGGGACATCAATGATTCAGAGACTCTTTCTGGGACTGAGGAACTCATTCCCATATGGGGCGTCCCAGCCCCTGAGAACTGTACCAGAGAAGGGAGGGCACGCATACAGATGCAGAAAAAGGAGGGACTTTCCTCTCTTGAACAATATGACTCCAGGGTACAGAGACCTGAGACTGAGAACAGGAGAAGTAGATAGATAAATCACATAGCAATCTAACTGAAGTTTTTTCATTTGCTGAACCTAAAACTTCAGTAGGTAGAATAATGTAGGTTAGTCTTCCAGTGAACAGTGTCATCACCAGGCATATTCTCTAGAGTCTCTTTTGTCTCTTTGGTGTTGCACTGGCAGATATCATACTGGTTTAAATCAGTTAAAGAGTCAGGTTCATAGGACAAAACTCCATGCCCCTTTCCATCAACAGTGCTACTTACGATTATTGAACATTGCCAGCTACAATCAGAGAAACCCCTGTCCAAGGTAGTGGCCAGCAAACAGAACCTACGATCTCCAGAAACATGCAGAAACATGCAGCTTCTGCTTTTAGGGAAAGCTCTGCTTGTGGAAATTTCTAGGAGCAGAATATAATCACAGCTCCCTTTCAGAGGTTCATTAGAGGAACTTGCCTACAGATGACTACTGCTGTCCAGTGAAACACCTATCCCACCTCTGCATGTAGCTGCTATTGTGAGTGATTGTAACTACTCACTGCCTACCTACAATCTGAGCCCAAGTTCCCAGGTCACTCTGTTCTTGCTCCCACCTATGGAGAAAACTCTCTGCTTGCAGAACCTGCTGAGTACAGAGTTAGACTGCAGCTGAGAAGTTTTTTTTTTTTCAGCCTGAGGCTACAGGGAAAGTTCTGACCATAGACTAGCATTCTTTCATTAGCATTAGTTTCAATTCCCTCGTTTCAAATGCCTAGGGAGGCTTGAACCCTAGGCACTTTTTAGCAGCAACCTCCTTGTTTCCTGCTGCCTCAGCTCCCATCCTGAAGGTGGGGCACTCAGGCCACTACCCTGCACTGACTATAACACTCCACTTATCCAGACTACCACATAGGCTGTAGCCTATAAAGCAAGAAAAAACCAATTCAACCCCCAAGACCTATCTCCTGCTACCTACAATCCTAATACAAGGCCAGTAGATCAAGACAGAGAAAGTTCTTTAGCTTAATCCATAGACATATCTACAGAGTACCAAGTTAAAAGAAGAGGGAAAGGAATGTACCCCCAAAAGATAGATCTGAACAAAACCACAGAGAGAATTCCAAATGCTACAGAATTAAGTAAACTACTGGAAGGAAATTTCAAAACAACAGTATTAGTGATGCTCACTAAAATCAGAACAACAGATGAACAAAATAAGAAATACAATAAATACAGAGAAAACATGAGAAAGTTCCAAATAGAAATCATAAAACTAAAGAACAAAATAACTGAACTGAAAAATCACGATACAGGGGTTCAAGAGCAGATCATAAGAAAGATCAGACAGAATTAGTGGGCTGGAAGGTAGGGTTGTGGAAAGCATCCAAACAGTCTAACAAAAGAATACAATAACAGTAATTTCAAAAAGTGAAGATGGCTTAAGAGACTTATGGGACAGCATTAAGAAGGACAACATTCACATCACAAAGTTTCCAGAAGTAGAAGAGAGAGAATGAAAAAGGCAGAAATTTTATTTGAAAAAATGATAGCCAAGAGCCTCCCTAACCAGGAGAAGGAAGCAGACATCCAGATGCAGGAAGTTCAAAGAGTTTCAAACAAAAGACAGCCAAGCATAGACATGCCAAGACACATAATTAAAATGGCAAAAATGTCAAGATAAAGAGAGAATTTTAAAAGCAGTTTTAGAAACAAAAGTTAAAAGACTTCATCACCACTAAATCAGCTTTGTAAGAAAAACTAAAGTGACTTCTACCAAATGAAAAGAAATCCACTTAGAAGCAGCAAGACACCCCCCAGAAATGTGATGGAGAAGAGAATAAAAATGTAGACTGTTAGAATAAACAAGACTAACTTACTTTTTATTAAAAATGATTTATAGGCAGAGACTCTTACATGTAAAGCTCATGGTAACCTCAAAACAAAAACTCATAGAAGAAACAAAAAAAAATGAATCCAAACATAACACAAAAAGGAGCTATCAAAGTACAAGATGGGAGAATAAGAGGACAAAAGAACAGAAACAAACTGCAAAAACACCCAGAAAACAAATAACAAAATGGCAATAAATATTCACATATCAATAATTACCCTAAATTAATAGTCTGAGCTTACCGATCAAAAAGTATAGGCAGCTGGATAAATTAAAAAACAAAACCCAACTTTCTTCTGCCTACAGGAGCCCCACCTAAGCCCCAAAGACAGACTCAAAGTAAAAGGTTGAATGACGGTAAACTTCAACTTAGGCAAAATAAAATATACTTCCTGCTAAAGAATGTAAGAAGAGACAGGGATAGACGTTATTTAATGATTAAGGAATTAATCCAGCAAGAAGACATAACCTCATTAATATATAGGTACCAAATGAAAAAGTATTCAAATATAGAGAGCAATTATTAACAGGGCTAAAGAAGCACTTTCCTATAGCTCAGTTGGCTAAGGCATAGGCTGTAAAATTTATTGGCCTTGGTTCAAGACCCAGGGCTGAAAAATAAAGTAAATAAATTTTTTAAGAAGAAAAAAACAGAACCACAGAGACATTGACAACAGCACACTAATAACAGGTGATTTCAACACTACACTTACCTCAATGGATGAATCAACCAAACAGAAAACTAACAAGGAAATAAGCCTGAAATAATAAGTTAGACCAGATGGGTTCAATAGACATCTACAGAACATTCTTTTCTATTGCACATGGAACATTCTCAAGGATAGGACACAGGTTGGGACATAAAACAAATGTCAATAAATTCATGAAGAATGAAATCCCATTAAGTATCTTCTCTAATCACAATAGTATAAAACTTGAAATTAACCACAAAAAGAAAGTGGGGATAACCTTAAATATGTTACTGAATAACTGTGTCATCAATAAGAAAATCAAAAGAGAAATAAAAAAATACTTGGAGACAAATGAGATATGAATCCATGGGGTGAAACAAAAACGATACTAAGAGGAAAGTAAATAATAATACTGTCACACAATTAAAGTCTCACATACATAATCTAAACCCTCACTTATCGTATCATGTGTTTAAAGAGTGTTAACCTGTACTCGTAAAGCACACTGTTGTATGCCAATGTTTCCTCAGTTAAAAATAAAAAATAAAGAGGAAAAGAGAGCCTCAGAAAAATCGAATCACTTGTTTTCCAGGGTTACAGAGGTTGTTTCTGGAGTAAAATGGCCCCTGGTTCTTTGTCTTTTACCCTGTACTATTCAGCCCTCTGTGGATTTACTACAATTTCATAAGTGAAGACTGTGGTTTCCTGGGGTGATGATTTGCTTTAGCACTGACACTTACTCCATGTCTTGAGAGTTTCACAAGGTGCTGCCCTCCTAATTGGCTTCTTGCGTCAACCGAAATCACAGTTCCAGCTAACACTGACTTCAGTGAGCTCATCTGATAAAAGATTGGAAAAATGTCCTCACCAATGCCTACCAACAAAAATAACATTCTGAAAATAATACACATTTTCAAAATTAAAAGGCATGCTAAATGTGAATTAACCTAATAAACCAAGATGTGCTATTACTCAAATGAAGTACCACATACGTGGTTTTCTACTATTGTGTGTTTCTTAAATGTGGATTGAGCAAGCAACAGATATTAAAAAACCACTCAAAAGATTCTGTAAGTTAGGTTGTATCTGCATATTTATTTAACAGTAGTAAGAGGAAAAGCAATTCAATTAAAATTCCTTTGAAGTGTCTATGGATGGAACTGCCTTAATCCCAGGAAAGCATCTTCAAAGAGCCATGCACTATGATCTTTGTTCCAGTGAGAGGTAAGCTCAGAAATAATGTCATATTTCAAAAGGAGTCATTGGTTACTGGTAAGTTATAGTCACTCATCTCCCCTGATAGGCAGTTATGTTAGGGAGATAGCTAGACATGAGCTCTGAGTGAGGGGCTCTAACAAAGACTATCCTATTAAGGAACACCTGCTATATATGAGTACTGCATGGATGCTATCTGAGGCTATCTTATTAAGAAAAACCCTCTCAAGTCCAGAAACATCTTTCAAGCCCCCAACTCCTGCAGTTTTGGCTCCCCTGTGGGTTTCACCTAGGCGGTCATGGGAAAGAACAAGCTCAGTAAGAGTTTGGTTGTATTAACTCTACTTGTCAATCAACATGACAGACAGGAGCAGAATCCATCCCAGGGGAAGACCTAAGGGAGAACAAGTGGGAATATAAGCCCCAGGAAGGAATACACCTGCACTGAATCCTCTCTGAGGACGTTCTATCTCTTTAGTAAGTCTACATTGCTTTTACTTGTAATAAATATTCTTTTGCGATAATATCTTTCACAAATCTGTGCCTCGCTTGAATTCTTTCCTGCAGGGACGCAAGGACTGGAAGTCTGGAAATTCAAAGCAGAGAACAAAATAGTTGGGAAAATAAACCTTGCAACAGACCTTTAAATGACAGCAGAATAGGGAGAATTTTGTCTAACCTGACTTAAAGAAGGAACAAGAAGCAGAATGAGTAATAGGCTCTAGGGTTTCTTAAAATAAATAACTGCCATTTACTAGCCTATTGGCCTTATGCAAGTTATTTGACTTCTCTGTGTCTCAGTTGTCTTGATGTGTGAAAATGTAGATAAGAATTGCTTGAGCTGTGAGGATCAAATATGACGCAATACAAAAAAATCGTGCATCACAGTGCTTAGTATAGAGGAGGCATTTCTTACAAAACTTCTCAAGAAAAAGGATTCAAAACTGGGTAACAAAATAAAAAAGATAACTATATCATCTTCTACTGCCATGTTAGGGATATTTTTCATCTGATGTGCTAGGAAAATGTAAGTGTAACTGAATAACTAATTAGCATGCAAACATTTTACAACTCTGAAAATTGTTAATGTATGTGTCTTGACTAATAGCCACTTAGAATATCAGAGTGTGACCTTATTTGGAGATTGGGTCCTTGCAGGTATAATTAGTTAAGGATCTGGAAATGAAGCCATTTTGTATTTAGGATGGGCCCTAAATCCAGTAACTGCTGTCTTTACAAGAGAAAAAAACAGTGACAAAGAAGGGCAAGGTCATGTGAAAATGGAGGCAGAGACTGGAGTTACGCTACCACAAAGCAAGAAATTCCAAGGATTGCTAGCAAAAGGATGCATTAAGGAAAGGTGCAAAAAAAATTTTTTTTAAAGCAAGAAATGACAATTCCCTGTCGCCTCTAGTAGGAGCATGGTTTCAGATTTCTAGCCTTAAGAATTGTGAGACAATAAATTTGTGTTATTTTAAGCTACTATGTTTGTTGTAATATATTATAGCAGCCCTAGAAAACTAACAGGGTATGATTATTTTTGTTTTCTGTTTAATAGCAAGAAAAAACAGCAATTATGGTTTTATTCCCCTGTAAGGCATGAACTAGTTTTATTTCCAAGTCAATAATTCTTCTTTATTTCTACTGATTGAAAAAACAAAATAAAAAACCAAACTCCGGTTTCTGAGTCTCTTTTGAAGCCATTCTAAGATGCTGTTGCTACTTTCAAAAACTCATTAAATGAAAATTGACATATGCTGATGACCTGTATGAGAATCATGATTTTAACATGTTAGGAATTTCATTTTGACAAAGGATTTACTGATGGTAACTGATAATGATGATAACGATAGAGAAGATGGAGATTATGACCATTCAGTGCTTTCCTATTGTGGCAAGCTTTCATATGGGAAGAGGAAGAGGGCATCCTCAGGCTCTCAGGCCAGTCCATGTGTTGGCATACAAGTCAGGCAAGTGAGAGCTCTGCAGGCACCAAGAGTGTTGTCCGGAGGAGAGACCTCGCAGTGTGACAGCCTAGAGGATATAGTGTTGCTGATTTTAGGAAAAGAAAAACTTGCGTTCCCATCTGCAGTCTTTGCAAGAGTCCTATCTCAAAGAGGAAACTTCTCACATTATCCAACCAACATTTCTGGAATAACCCACAGAAACTTCAGAAAAGTCCAACCTGAATCTCTGTCAGATCATCCAATGTAAACAGGTTCCACATGCACCATTGTTCTTTCATGTGAATGCTGGTTGTCATGAACACAAATTTTTATTATGGTTGAAGCCCATTTTTTTTTCTCAAAACACTGGATTTTGGAAACCATGACTATCTTATTGAGCAAAGAGGAAATGACTCAATCCTCAAAAATTCTCATAAAGGACAAATTTGCCACTATGGAGGAAAAGTTGTTATACTTTTGTGTTACAATTTTTCTCCTAAAAGAAGAACCAAAAAAATGGATAGAGAATTTAATAAACCAATTATTTTATTCTGTGTTCTTTTGGCCTCCCAAAGTACACCTTGCTGGATCATAATTTTCTTGGAAAAAGAAAGATAATAATAATCTGTTCCTCCTTTGCTGGTCAGCACTGAGTCTCCTGTTTCATCCCATTGCCCGGTGGTTTCCTGAACACTTTTGAAAGCAATCTTCACTGATTACCTAAGAAATGGGGATGTCCATCTTCCTCTGTTTCACTTGTAAACTAAATGGATGCTTCCAGTTGTTGATCACTCTGTAAAAAGTACTTGGTCCATTTCACAGCAATTAAGAGTAATAACTTCTCCAATAGAAATTTCCCCTCTTCATTTCTCACTGAGAGAGAGCCTACAGAGTGACCTCTCTGCCTGTGCCCACCACAGAGCCTCTAAGGACTCAAAGCCAGAAAAGCAACACTCCAGGGACCTGCTCCATTTTGACAGCAATTTTCTCACTTACACTCCTCTTACTGCAGACAAATGACCCATCAGATCAACAGTCCCTCAAATGACAGTCTCAGAGGTCTGAGACAGTGTCCATAACTGCAATTAGAGGAACAGACACTAAACTAGGCATCAGACTCAGAACAAGAGTCCTCCGTTCCATTTTCAGCTCTACTGCAGTTCTGATTGAAACGTCACCTCTTTTCATCCATGGAATCTCATCTAATCTATTTCAACATTAATCTGCTTTTGTATGGAGGCAAAGATTCATGAGTTCTTGTCAGAGACATATGCATATTTTAATAATTTGAATAAAGATTTAAAAATTATAGTAGCTCTAAATAGATCTAAACAATAGAATGTAATATGCTCATTAATATAATGCTTATGAAAGACTTTTCTTGACATAGAAATGCTCACAATATAATATTAAGTGAAAAAGGCTGTTCCAGAACTTGTCTTAAAACATGGTCAATATGTGTTGAAAAGGAAATACATCAAATGTTAATACGAGGTTGAAGCTGGTCACATTTTAACTCCTTAGACTTTCTTGAATTGTCTACAAAAAACTCTTATTAGTAGGCAAAGTTTTATTAGCCAATAATATTACATATTTGTGTGTGTGCAAAAGACAGTTCTACAAGTGTTTTAGAGTTATTTCTCTCTTAACATTCTCTAAATATCCCACTATCTCTGTCTTACCTTTCTGCCCAAACTAAATTCACCAAAGAAATGATTTCCTTGAATGTTAACCTGTACAGAAAACCCAAACTTGACAGCTAGACGAGCTGAAGAGAGAAAAGTTCTCTATGCTTAAAAATGAAAAGAAAGACATTGGCCATTAGAATGCATACTGGGGAATTAGCATATACTCTGATGGATTTACAGATTGCCTTGGGCTCTATAGCCAACCCTATGACTTAAAATTCTACTTCAAAAGAGATTTTTCTTTTTCTGAAATTTCAACTTTTATAAAATTCTTGTGGTGATGAATCTGTTCCTCTCCTCCCTGACTTTATTTCCAGGCTTCCCTTAACTGGGTATTGATGACTGAAATATTCCACAGCTAATTAATATCCAAAACAACATTCTGTAGTAATGTGCCACAGTAAAATCTACCAGCCTTACACTAAATATGTTACCATAAGACAGGAGTTAAGATTCCTGGGTAAACTTACCAGATAAATTTAGTTTGTAAACAAAATTAAGTTGTTTATTTTACTGAAAGTCAGATGAAGACCATTACTATACTAAAGTATATCACTTGTGTGGAGTGTGAATATTATAACCAGCATTTCCCCAAAATATTTAACCACAGAAATATTTTTCTTCACTCTAGACTCTAAAGTTCTTAGGGAACCATTTTGGAAGTACTACTATAAAGGGCTGCATTTGGTTATGAAGTTTGACAGATAAGGTACAAATGAGTCACCCCTTGACAAGCAATTCAACACGTGGTTCCAATTCAGAATGAACGAAGCAGGCTGACCAATAGCATTCTGGTGAGTGATCAGTTGCAGGTAGTGAAATGTCAAGCAAAACATCAAAGGGAAAGGAAAGCCTCTGCCTCTCCTACTGTTTTATGCATTCACAAGAACTGCTCTTAAGGAAGAACTCAGTGGACTTGATTTTTCCTTGAAGGACTCTGGAGACAACATTTTGCATGACTTTTGTAGTGTCTCAGCCTCTCTCCTAGCTGCAAGGGTCATGACAAAACAACTTTGAACTGAGAAAGAAGGGCCACTTAAAGGAATCCCAGACTCAAGTACTGATTAGTAGTAAAATTGGGCTGAATGATGCAACTAAAAGCAGTGACTGCTCAGTTCCTGTTGATAGCTGTCCTGTGGAATGGAATGTGGGCCCAGGATTGCCAGATAGCTTGTGTTTTTCAAAATAAACTGGAAATATGCATTCATAATAGTTTTTTGGATATAATTCATATCAAATGTATCCACTGACTTAAACTATCTTCACATATTATATTCACCTAATTATGCAACCATCACCACAATCTAATTTTATTATATTTTTAATTTTTAAAAGGTAAAATGTTTTAGAAATTAAGTACAAGAAAAATAAACATCTGTTACCCGTATTCAACATGTGGGCTACTAATTGATGGCCTCTGGTACAGACAAAAAAGGGGGAAAAAGTCACCACATACTCAGGTTCTTTCTGAAATAGTAACCAGTAGGACTGAGCTAGGATACAAGAAATTATTAGTGTTGGCCAATAGTCTTATTATAAATTTATACATCACATGATTTTGGATAATCTCATGTATATAGAGCATGGAAACACATGTGAACCCACAATTTTATGGGTTATCTATGAGGAATCATCTTTAGAACATAAGAACCAAGTCTGACATTGCCAGTGACCAACATGCCATTGAGCACAGAAAAACACTTGTTCAGTGGTAATAACAGCTCTATTCAATAATTTGTGTCTAAAGTTGGACCGTTTTCCTTTCACTAATGACTACATAACATCTTTCAACATGAATGTAAGAATACATTCTAGTACTAGATCAGATATTCAAATCTTGGACTTCATGATTCTGTTCCCTATGAACATTTCCAACATAATGTATTTGGGGGTTAACATAAAATACATGAACATTTTCCTCTCCATTAAGCAATATCCTAACACTCTAAATGTTTCCATGTCTCCCTGTCAACAAATAGAAACAAATATGAATAAAGCAAATATAATAACAAATAAAAATAAAAATAGGATGCAGAGGAATAATCAAGTGCTTAAAGTCACAAACTCTTAGTTTAGGGATAGAAACTGAATAACCTACTGTGGCTGAACAGGTCAGCAAATTGACCCATGGTGGCCAAGGGAGATCTACAACTCTTTCTACTTTATCAGAGGCCTAAGACTATAGCCAGGTCAGAGGTCAGCCCAATTCAAAGCAACCACAGAAGTGGGGTTGATAATCACTCTAGGTTAGGTCCAGGTGATCAGCAGTCACATAAATAATTGAATCCTTGACTTGACCTCAATTGGACATACACCTCCAAGTCATGCACAGGGCAAGTCCAGCTTCCTGAAGAGATTCAATCAAATCATTTGGACCCATTCCACATTGAGGAAGAAATGTATGCCAGTATGATTTATAGTGATGCACATCTAAAATTTATAAAATGGTATAATACAACATTATTTCAATAAAAATGTATAATTAAAAATAAACACTATCAAAGTTAAATGTGTCTGAGTTCTATAATCTATAATAAAGTTTTTTTAACATTGAGGCCTATTTATCATCCTATGCAAAATACCAGAAGCATAAGAAATCTCATGCTGACATTTGGACTCAGATCACTATCCAAATGGTGAGTAACCAATTTAAAAAAAAAATGTCAACTATATGTACTTCCTCTTATAGAGAAAGCAAACATTAAAATAGTCAATCACATTGTTAAAAATATATTTGTGTCATAAAAAATTCTTAACTATACCAAAGCATTTATAAGGAGAGTGTCTTTTTTTAATTTTCATGCAAAAAATGGAATTATTAACATTCTACTTTCTATGAGCATTAACATTCTATTAATATATGTTGAATATGAATAAATGAGCATATTTATAAAAATATATAGCCTATACATTTATAATATATAAATATACTTATACAGATAATGTTTCCTCATACTCATTCCATTGCCATGGACACTTAGAATTAAAGAGAAAAAAAATCTCACTAACTTTTTGTTGCTCAACACTTTTCTTTCAAAGTTTCATATGCCTAACGCAGAAAATTCCAACAGTTTCTCAATCAACCACTAGCTGCAGGCAAATATGAATGCCCAATCCTGAATCTTTCTCCGCATTAGTTTTCATTATCATTCTCCCTCCCTCACTCTCTCTCTCTCTCTCTCCCTTCCTCCCTCACTCCCTTCATGTCTCTCTCCTCTCTCTCTCTCTCTCTCTCTCTCTCTCTCTCTCTCTCTCTCTCTCTCTCTCTCTCTCT
>RJWH01000112.1:1045126-1081880 GCA_004363575.1 Solenodon paradoxus | reverse complement strand
ATCCCTAACCTGAACTAGATGGGCACAGTTTCTCTCATAATGTGGTATTTGTGAGAAGTATCCTTATTCCTGCCCATCTCACAGTGAATCATTATCACCACCTTGAAACTTGAGAGAGTTACTAGAAGTTTAATTTCACTTTATCCCCTAAGCCCTTTCCTTTTCCATGACACTCACACTGACAGTTTAAAGAAAATAACTTTTGTGCAAAATTCTTTCTAGGGCAAAATTATCCACAGTTCTTAACTGAAAAGTGAATTTTATGACAATGTCTGATCATAAAACTTTGCCAGGGTTAAAACTGGCAGCAAGAAATACTTTCAGTGAGAAATAAATCAAGACAGCTCAATTGTTCCAGTCCTTTAATCTTTTGGTGTTCATTTATATTCAGGATAATTTTACTTGTCTATTACATAGATATTTTGATTCTTAAGGCCTACAGGGGAGAAAAAGGAAGACTTGGACTCTGGCATTGGCACAATAACTTCTATCTGATTTTAGCTCTCAAAGTGTCATCATTTGTCAAGAAACTCTTCCAGAGCTACTGTTGTACTTTTTGAGTTACTATGATAAATTGGTATTATATTTCTAGTATAATGAATTCTTTTTTTATTTCCTTCCAATCTGTTTTGATCACAAATAGTTATGAATCAGAGAACATTAAAATCTAATCCACACAGTAGAGATCTTGATGGTCAAACAAAGAAACCAAAGTAAAAAAACCTATGACTTTTATCCTTTCACCTGTGATCTTGGAACTTGTTAGACAAGCAGAATCTCTGGTCCCAACCACCCCACGCCTACTGAATCCAAATCTGCTTTGTAATAATTCCTCAGAATTCCCGTTGATTCAAATGCATATCAAAGTATAAAATGCTCAACTCTAAGCTAGTGATAATACACTTTGCCATGTGCAATTTTTAAATATCTTTGTAGTTGGGGAAAAAATTAGAGAATTAGAAATCAAGATATCTATTTATTCATACAGAAACAAACAACACAAAACTTAATCTAAGGGCAAGTGATTTGTTAAGAACCACCCAGCATTTTAATGGTAGAGTAAGGAGAGTAGGCCAGGTGTGCTGATTCAGTCTAGTACTGTTTCTACCACCACACTACATCCCACCAAGCAGACTAAATGTATGCATTTATAATTTTAAAAAAGACTATTAATCTATCACTTAATATATAACAATTTATTATTTGCTATATGTGTGTTTTCTCATTTAATTTTCTTAAGAATATGATACAGATAACATGATTATTTCCATTTTAAAGGTGGAATATTTATTATAAGTACACTGCTTCACTAACAAGTAATATAGCATTACTTCAAAGGATTCTATTTGTATTATTTCCAAAGATAACCAACAGAGATTTTAAATTCAAGTAAATTACCGCCTCTATATCAGATTATTTCTTTCAGGAACTCATTATTTCACATTTCTAGGCAAAGAAATCACTGTGGCATCACACAAGGTGCTTGTGACTCTAGCAGACAACCATGACCTGTTTCATGAAGCAATGATTCTCATTTTCTTTACTTGGCAGATAAATGAAAATGGCCAACATCTAGTAATGCCAGATTCATTTTCTTGGGAATATCATTTCACATTCATTTTAAGACTCATATAAAACAGGCCACAAGCGGGTCACACAAGAGAGATTGTGATTACTCCTGTGCTAGGGAGAAGGGACAAGGAGGATGCACTCCTAAACCAGGAGATTCATAAGGATTCACTGCCCTGATTATTAAGAATTGTGTTCTAATGATCTCAACATAAAAGTTATAAATATGGTGTTTGGTCCTAGACTGGTACTGACTTCCATTCTTTAATAAATACTCTTCATTATATACTCCTTTACACATTCCATTTTCTATGAATTTCTTATATGCCAAGTCATTAATGTATGTTGAAACTGAAATTTGGATGTTTGTGCACACATGTGCACACACACACACACACACACACACAGCATGCTACAAAGTAGTAGTGCCTTATGCATTGTTCTAGAATTAGTCATAAACATGTGTATATAGTCATTATATAAAATTTTGTGATGAAATTAACAATTGTTATGATAAACAGTGCCTGAAAAAAAAAAAGAGGTAAAAGAGGTTGGGGAAAGCAGTCATAGCCTCTGAGCATGAGATTGGACATTTAGGCCTAGTTTAGCTCCTGAATCCCTTCTAGTTAATCACTGAGTACTTCAAACCCCAGGAGACTCTCAGCTCATCTGAATGGATAGTCATAATGCTTAGGACTAAAATTTGACAAATCCCCTTTATGGGGCAAGGGATCAGCTGTAGCAAACAATTTTTCCTCTCATGGGAAATGTTATTATTGTCATGTAATCTTAAATAAGATATCAATAATTCATGTGCCCCGTCATAGGGGATAGATCACATATCTACAGAAACTCAGAGAAATACTATCTGTAAATATCCTTCATGGAGCCCCTTTTTTAAGAAACTATGTGTGCTGTACTTTTATATTTTTGCAAAAGAATAGAGAAAAACATATATTGCCATTTTCTTTATAGGTATTGTGTTTTATGTCTTTATGGACATGTAATTTCCACCCTGAGTGAAACAAAAACCTCTATACCCACACTCATCCATACCTGCTCCCATAATGACTGCTGACAGGTAGAGAGTTTGCATTAAATGATCACTCAGAGACTGATGGAGGAGTTGCCATCTTTTAGGTGCACCATCCAAAAAATATAATCTGATCAACACAGCAGAGATAGTAGCACTGGAAGGTCTCAGACCAGGAATAAAATGAAATACATCCCTTCCTCACCTGTTTCATTGATCAGAACCACTCAAATGGACTGCTCAGATGTGAAGTGGTTGAAAACAATCCATCAAGTTCTAGGAAAAAGAAATGGATATTGGTGAACTCTGGTAATAAATGGTTTATGTCTCTTTAGAGCCTTTCCTTTTCCAAGTTAAACATTCATGATGCCACCAATTTATTTCATATGGCATGGTTTCAACAGCACTCATCTTTCTGATTACCCTCCTTTTAATCATCTCAATAAGCAACATATAAATCTCTGAAATCATATTTCTGTAATCATGTTAACATTCTATGGAGAAAGGTTATAGCATGCAAAGGGGTGAGCTTGCAAATGAGTATCTCAAAGTAATCAACCTGAGAAAATATAGAAACAACCACTTTAATTCCTCATTATTACCTTTCAAGATCATGGTTGGAAATGCAGTATTTTAGCAATGACCTGAGTAATGTTGAATATTTTCATTCTATTATATCCTCTGATATGAATAAAAAGGCAGTACTTCTATGAAAATCGTCTAAGATTTTATTTAATTATGACAGAATACTAGACTACACTGAGTTTATGTGCAGTTAACACATCCAAATATGTAACGCTTCAACACATTTCGATGTTCCATTGAGTTTATCATATATTCACAATTATTCAAATTATTTGGGCTTGTTTAAATTGCTTCTCTTAGCTTTACTCTCATTTTCACTCATTGCTTTGGGTCAATACTCTAATCTGAGGGCATTGCTTGAATTTCATTTCTATTATTAAACGTATCACGTGTTCTTCGCTACCATGCTGTATTTTCTGATTGCCTCTATTATATAGATTCATCCAACTACACAAAACATTGCACAGTGCAGGGCAAAGGACTAAGCCATAAAGGTACCATATGAGAGTTCCTTTAAGATGACACAATTGTGATTCTCACCACACGTGATCATCTTGTTTTGATTCTATTTCCCGGTTTGTCAGTGATTAAGAATGTGTTCACCACCTTGTCAAGGTGCACTTCCCCTTCCTTTCTACAACTGACAGATTTCCCACAGTCTTAATAATGATCTGTAGTCCAGCTGATTTTTTTCTGTGTTTTTTCCAATTTCCTTCACCTAAAATACATTTTAATATGAATATCTTAATACTTATTGAGGTGACTTTCATTTACAAAATAACACAAGCCCATATGTGCAGCTTCCCCTTCACAAATATATGACAACATAGCCTTCCCACCACCAAATTATCGAAAGTGTCCGTTGAACTCCATTGTCCATTAAACCCCACCAACTTTAGCTCCCCCTCTACCCCATCCTTACTGGTAACCTCAGTTCTACTGTCAGTGTCCAAGGATTAGTTTTTGTCTCTACCTTTGCTTTGTTTCTTCATATTCCACATATAAATAAAAGTATCTGATGTTTGTCTTTCTCCTTCTGATTTATTTCATTTGAAATAATACCCTCACATTCCATTCATGTTGTCGCAACTGAGAAGAATTCATCTTTTTTTAGGGTTCTGTAGTGTTCCATTGTGTATATATACCACATCTTCTTTATTCATTCATTTGACAATGACCACTGAAGTAGTTTCCAGTTCTTGGCTTTGTAAATAATGCTGCAATAAACATGGGAGGAGGACATATATCACTGCATACTAGTGTTTTTGTGTTTTGGTGGTAAATACCCAGAAATGGAATGAAGGTTTGATAAGAGATTTCCATTCTCAATTTTTTGAGAGTACCACATTGCTTTCCAAAAAGGTTGCACCAGTTTACATTCCCATTGCACTCACATTACATTCAACAATGTGAAAGGATTCCCTTTTCTCTGAATCCTCAACATTTGTTGTTTTCAGACTTCTGGATAATAGTCAATCTCACAGGCAAAAATTAATATCTCATTGTTGTTTTCATTTGTATTTCCCTAATAACAAGTAAGAAAGAACATCATTTCAAGTCACTGTTAGCCATCTGCATATCTTCTTAAGAAAAATATCTATCTAATTCTTCTGCCTGTTTTTTTTATTGGATTGCTTGTTTTTCTGCTGTTAAGTTTAATGAGCTCTTTATGAATTTTGGTTAATAGATCCTTGTTAGACATGTGGTTTGAAAATATTTTCTACTAGTCAGTAGGAAATCTTTTCATGTGGTGATAATTTCTCCTCTGTAAGAAGTTTTTAGTTTGATGTAGTCTCATTTGTTTATTTTTGTTTTTATTTCCCTTGCACAGGAGTTGAGTTCCCAAAGACCTCCTTAAGGCTGATGTCATAGAATATATCAACTATGTTTTCTTTTAAGTGCTGTGTGGTTTCTGGTCTTCTGGTTTTCAATCCAAGTCTCTAATTCATTTTTAATTTATTTTTGTGTGTGATTTTAGAGAGTGGTCTAAATTTATTCTTTTGCATGTGGCTATCCAGTTTTCACTATACCATTTATTAAGATTTTCCTTTCTCGATCATAAGCTTTTGGCACCTTTGTCATAAATTAGTATGTGAGACAATTTCTGGTGATTCAGCTCTATTCTACTGATCTGTGCCTCTGTTTTTAGTGCAATAGCATTACAGTTTTGATCACTATTGTGTTGTAGTGTAGCTCATGATCTAGCAATATGATAGCTACATTTTGTTCTTTCTTCTCATGGCTGTGATGGCTATTCCAAGCCTTTTTTTTATTTATTTTTGTTACATTTTTTTGGAAAATGACAGTGGGACTTTGATGAGGATTGCGTTAAACCTGTATATTGCTTTAGGTAAGATGATCATATTAGCAATGGTCATTCTTACCAACCATGAGCACAGAAAATCTTTCCACTTCTTTGTACTTTTCTCTATTTCTCTAACAAACTCTTAGAGTTCTCATTGTAAAAGTCTTCCATCTCCTTTGTTAGGTATATACTGAGGTATTTCTTTTTTGTTTCTATTGCGAATGGGATAGTTTTCTTTATTTCACTCTCTTCTGCCATTTTCATATAAAGTTGCAATTGATTTCTATACATTAATTTTGTAGTCTACCACTTTATTGTGCTCATTGATTAATTTTAGTACATTTTTTATGGAGTCTCAGGTTTTCTACATACATTATCATATCATCAGCAAATAGTGACAGTTTCACTTCTTTTCCAATTTGGATTCCTTTTATTTCTTCTTATCTAATTGCTCTGGCTAGGACCTCCAGTACAATGTTAAGTAGCAGACTTGCCTTATTCCTGACCTTACAAGAAACACTTTCAGTTTTTCACCATTGAGTCTGATATAGGTTGTGGATTTATCTTATCAGATGTGACCTTGATTATAAGGTATGTTCCTTCTCTCCCAATTTTATATAGAGTTTTATTATAAATAGGTGTTGAAT
The DNA here is from genome assembly GCA_004363575.1 of Solenodon paradoxus. Lineage (NCBI taxonomy): Eukaryota > Metazoa > Chordata > Mammalia > Eulipotyphla > Solenodontidae > Solenodon > Solenodon paradoxus. The sequence goes on along the minus strand of RJWH01000112.1, from coordinate 1,075,741 downwards.
CTTGTCAAATGTTTTCTTTGTAACTATTGATATGATCATATGATTTTTTTCTTCCTTTTGTTGAAGTGGCATATTACATTATAGATTTGCATATGCTGAAACATCGTTATGCCCTTAGCATAAATTCCACTTGGTCATGATAAATAATCCTTTTGATGTACTTCTGAATTTGTTTGGCTAATATTTTATTGAGTATTTTTGCATCTGTGTTTATTAGCGATAGTGGGCTGTATTTTTCTTTCTGGGTGACATCCTTATCTGCTTTTGTATGACTGAAATGGTGGCCTCATAGAAAATGTTTGTGATATTTGGTTGTGATAGATCTGTTCAGATCTTTCATTTCTTTATGATTCAGTCCTGGTAGGCTGTATGTTTCTAAAAATCTTTCCATTCTTTGAGATTAACCAATTTGTTAGCATATAGTTGTTCATAATTGCCTCTTATGAAGTTTTGTATTTCTGAAGTATCCATTGTAACGTCTCCCTTTGCGTTTCTGATTCTGTTGTTAGAGTTTTCTCTTTTTCTTAGTGAACCTAGACAAATGCTTTTCAATTTTAATATTTTTCAAAGAACCAGATTTTTGTTTCATTGATTTTCTGAATTGTCTTTTTAATTTTTACTTCATTTTTCTGCACAAATACTTTTTTTTTTCCTTCTACTGACTTTGGCTTCAATTATTCTTTTTCTAATTACTTCAGGTATAAGGTTAGATTGTTGATTAGCAATATTTCTTTTTTCTTGAGATAGGCTATAAACTTCCCTCTTAGCACTGCTTTTGCTGCATCCCGTAAGTTCTAGTAGCTTCTGTCTCCATTCCCATTTGTCTTGAAGTAACTTTAAATTTCTCCCTTGATCTCCTCTTTTATCTAAGAGTTATTCAGAAGCATGTTGTTTAGCCTACATACATTTCGGAATTTTTCAGTCTTTTCTGTGTAGCTGATTTCTAGTCTTATGCCATTGTGATTAGATAAAATATCTGGTATCATTTCAGTCACTGTCAATGTGTTGATACATGTTTTGCTTCCCATCATATAGTAAGTATATCCTTGAGAAACTTCCATGAGAACTTTAGAAAAAATTGTCTAATGAATTTGTCTGTTCTAATTTGTCATCTAAAACTATTATTTTCCTGTTAATTTTCTGCCTGGTTGATCTATTATTGAAAGCAGGGTGTTGAAATCTACTACTACTATTTCATGGTTTTTTATGTCTCTCTTCAGTTCTATTAATAATGTGTACTGTGGCACACCATGGTGGCCTAGCAATCCCACATACATCCTAAGGTACCAGGTTTAAGACTTGGGAGAACAGCCAATGTGAACAACTAAATAAAAATTAAGAGTTTCTTCCTTCTCTCTCTCCCTGCCTGCTCACCTTCATTTCTGCCTGCACTGTTCCTTTTTAAAAAATTGCTTTACATATTTTGATGTCCCTTCATTTGGTGCACATATATTAACAAAAGTTATGTCTTCTTGCTGAATTAATCCCTTTATCACTAAATAATGTCCATTCCTGTTTTTTGTTACCTCTTTAGTTGGAAATCTATTTTATCTGATATAAATATGGTTATCTCTGCTTTTTCAGGTTACCACTTTCACCTAAAGAGAAAAAAATTATCCCAGATAGAACTTTACTGATCCTATCATAACAAAATAACTGGAGCATGAAGAGATGATGGGGTTTTCCAATTTGTACATAGTCCACTGTGGAAATGGGGAAATAATTCCACTCTGTCTATATTCCTTTGAGAAAAATAGCAATTATTTCTCTTGCCAGACATTAAAATGGTTCATGTGTCACCTAATAGTAATAACTATTTAACCTTGGCTAATATTGCCTATCGTTTCACATTACTTTGGTCTGTTAACTTCCAAAAACCTCACAAGAGTAACTGTGCAATTATTCAATGACATTTATCTAAGGATCAAAATATTATGAGATCATGGTACAGAAAATAATATAGATGTCATACATTTGTTATATAGCTTTTCGGCAAAAACAGAAAATTTACAGCTATGTTGCTCTGCCTCCTCTTGTACAAAATATTTTTCCCAGACAATCACTATTCTCAGATTATTTCAATATTATTTCAGGGGGTTGACAATTGTGCCCTCTTCCCTCACTAAGGCTTACCAAACATTTATTTCTCACATACATGATATCTGAGGGTTGGCATCAGCTCTGAGCTGTTTTATTTATTCAAGCACCTAGGCTAAAAGAGCAACCTTACTTTAGTTTCTGACAGAGGAAAGTTATAAAAATAATAAAGCTAAACAATGGTTTTTGAAGCTTCTGTTTAGTGTATGTATGATTCCTATTCATATTCTATTGCTTAAAACAAGTCACGTGATCAAGCCTACCATCCTATGGCAAGTATATCATTCCCACTGGGAGGAAAAGAGAAAATCACTTAGCAACCACTGAGGATATTCATCTTCTCAAAGATAAGGCAGCAAATAATAATACAATCATAAATTATCATAATATAATAATATAAAAATGCAATCTACCCAGATCATTCCATAAATTTTCAATTAATGTAGCTTGGCATAGGAAGAATGAAAGATCATATTTCAGAGGCAGAAACAATAGAAATATCTGGATAAAAGTGTATATACAACTGATTTCGTGTAAGATTTCCAAAAAGTCCCCCCAAATTGTAACCTATATTCCCACTCAAAGTATATGAAAGAATCTTTCTAACCATAAGTATTGTCTATTGTTCAATGTGCCATTTTCGAAGTAGTCAAAAATGGTAATTTGTATCCTCATTTCCATTTATCTGCTGCTTATATGTAATGATGAGCTTTTCTCAAATATTTCACGAATTTTTCTTATTCACATGATTTTAAAACAATAACCGTTCAGTATAGAAAAAGATTTTTTTATACAACCTGTTCAAATTCATTATAATATGCTCAGAGTCAGATTTAGGTCTTAGCTAGTAGGGGGAAGACCTCATACTAACTTAAACTAAATGGTTCTAAAAATAAGGATTGGTGTTTGTGTGGTATGTGTCAGATTTATTCTGTGCCTTTACTTTAAATACTTTTAAGTGCCACGCCTTCCTCCACAAAATACACACAGTCAACTTACCAGATATGGAATAAAATCATGCAGGAGCAAAGATCGCAGATGCTTTTAAAGGTTGCATCCTGATCATTAACATAGCATATCTGATTCTCTGATATTCGTTGGATTTCCCATCTTTGGGGTGACAGGAATGTCATCTCCTTCAAGAATAAAATATAAGACCTTTTGCCATGCCTAACTCAACTCTCTTCCATTTTGTTCTTTCTACTCCAACTTTTGCAAACTGTGTCTCCTGAAACACTAATCCCAATAGTTGCCACATGTAAAAAGGATGGAGGAAGGTTATAGTAAAATAAGTTTGAGAAATACTGTATATTGATCCTTCCCTCAAACTGGCAAATTGGGTGACATGGAGTAAATTACTTACTTCCTCTTGTTTCAATTTCTTCATCTATAAAATGGTGGGATAATAGTACCTAGTGCATAATGTTTCTGTGAAGATTAAACTATTTTATACATGCAAATCACTTAAAGCAGAGTCTGGCAAATAGTATATGCTCAATGTGTGCTTACTATTATCATTAGCATCTACACCATCTGAAAAATCTTGCAGCAAATAAACCTATTTAACTTTGCTTAATTCCATTTTTCTCTCATTAATTTCTTTCACTTGGTACATCTTGACTTTATGCATTTTTTTACTAATGCATAACAGTGTAATCTTCAAACAGAAATGAGTAGTAGTGGGAGACAGAGAGATTACACTCAAGGTCAATCAGAGAATCCATCCTATTATTTGTTTTTAACCTCAAGTTTTCTCATAGCCAACCCACCCAAAAAGCTTTTGTTTCTTCTGTACTGAATTTCAAAAGAAACATTTGACACACCCCTGTCTATATGAGTGTCAAGAATAATAATTTTCTGTCTTCTAACATATACTGGTACAGGATATAAAACTGATATCTCCTCCAGCTCCTGCAGTGTCTGTTTCATGAAGAGTAAACTAACAAAAAGAAGAGAATCTCAGGTGCCCCTCAGAAGGTGCCTCCAGCCTGGTTCCAGTGTTTTCTGTGTATGTGAGTGTGCTCACATGCATACCCAGGAGGCTTCCACTGTTTCCTGGCATTAAGTCATTAGATATATGACACTTAAGGATGCCTCTGCTATTCCGAGAAACTGAGTGGAAATAGAATTTTCCTTTATCAGAAAACACATAAAACATAAATTGAATAAAGAATTTCAATTTATCCAAATTGTAAAAATCAATCCTGACAAGTTCACCTTTAATCTGATTTTTAATAAGTAAGCATGTAAGAAATATTAAGTATTACAAACAAAGCCAAAAGGATCTACTTAGCAACTGTCACTATTTCTCAAAAGTAAAGATGTCCTAAACTTAACATTGACAGTTGTCAAATTTAAAATAAAGGATTGGAAAGAAGGAGGAAGAAGAGGAAGAAGAGGAGAAAAATTTGGAGGAGGAGGAGATGGAAGAGAACTGGGAAAATTAATTAAATCAATAAAAAAATTTTAAAGGATTCATCTGATATAGTACCTTTTTGTTTTAGCTGTGACAAATGACAAAATATTGACAGTTTTAAAAACAATATCACTTATTCATCCAACTTCTGTAAATTAGGAGTCCAACAAGCATCTCTCTGAACTAAAATCGAAGTGTCAGCAGGCTGGGAATTCTAGGGAAGAATCTACTTCTATTGTCATTTGGGTTGTTTGTTGAATTTAATTCCTTTTAGTGGTAGTATAGGACTTCATCTCCTCATTGGCTGTCAGTAGAGGGCTGCTTTCTCTAGTCCTTAAAGCATGGTCTCCTACACCTCAAAACCAGATTTAATGGAGCATTAAACTTTTCTCATGCTTGGAATTTCTCTGATTTCCTCATCCTTCCCATCATTTTCACTTCAGCCAGAGATAGTTACCCATTTTTAAGAATTTGTATGATTAGATTAGACCAATGGAGATAACCCCAGATAATCTTCCTATTTCAACATTTGTAACATGAAATTATATTTTCAAGGTCCTTTTTGCCATGTAAGATGACATAGCCATAGAATCCTGGAATTAGGACATAGACATTTTGTTAAAGTAGGCACTGGTGGCATTATTTGTTCTACTGCAACTATTGTAAATTTAAAGATAGACTGCATTGTACATCAAAAGAAAAAGACACACACACACACACACACACACACACACACACACACACCTTACCATAGAGAGAAATGAAATCATTTGCTAATTTGGAGATCTCTTTGCTTCATTTATTTAGACGTATCTGTGGGAAAGGTCATGTTTTATGTGGACCTCCTTTAAGTGTTTTCTAACCATCCAGACTGCCTCTACTAATGGCAGTTTTAGTGGACAAAAAATTTCCATAAATATCTAGGATCCTCTACCTTCACATACTATTGGACAATATGTATTTGAATTTCCCATTGTTCCTAGAGATTTGAGTCCTAAACATATTTTGACAATGATTGCTGATGCTGATAACAAACAGGAAAGTGTTCATAAAAAATTTCTCATGGAAAAACTAGTGAACATTAAAACACTGATAAATTTTACATTGAGTTATGGAAATAAATGTACATGGCATAATGAAAGATGAATATTGCCATGACATTAATACATAGCTCTGAAATATGTACCAATTTAAATTCAATAATTTGCAAAGTGATATATTTATGCTTGTTTAAGGAAACATTTAAGAAAATAAATATTTACGTCATGAATATAAATGTATGAATAAGAAAGTATAAAAAAGAGAATCTAATTTTTACATTATAAAAGCTAAAGGTTCTTTCACTTAGTCTCTCATCTATTAAGTGGAGGGATAAAAGTAATAGTAATAAATGAAGTCCATTATTTTTCAAAGTAGTTTCTTCCTTAAAAGAACTATCTAATGGTGAAAATGAGCTCTTAAATAAATTTAATAAGTTCGATATTGTTCTAACAGCAATGTAGGCATTTTGCAAACTCAGAGGGGCAAAAGAATTAGGTAAGGAATTGTCTTGGTAAAGATTTAAAACTTGAATGAGAAGCTTGGGTGGCAGACAGGAAAATAATGACATGTCAAATGCAAAGGGAAATTTCTCACAAACTCCAAGCTTCCTGATGGCAGAGCTGTTTGTTTTGCTCTCACTCTCTACCCAAGTCCAGTGCCTGAGCTGGGTGTTCCTGCACCAGGACACAATTTCCCCTTCCCTCTCAGGCTCCCTGCTGTCCCAACTAACATGCTTCAAGGATTTGTTGCTACACAGCTATTTTTTGTCTTTATCTGTCAGGCTTCCAGATACACCATAGACCAGAATTCAGTTTTAATTAGAATTTCTTGACTTAGAGATTTCAGTACCTTGTGGATATAATTAAGACTCAACATACCCTTGCAAGAGTTGGGGTTTGATTTCTCATGCTAAACTTTTTGCTATTGTTTTATTCAGATTCCTGACCAAAGACTTTCTTCTCTGAGTCAAAAGGGTAGTTTTTTCCATTATTCAGACTAGCTCTATACTATGCATGGGTCCTAGAAAGTAGAAAGAATACCATTTAGTTGGCTTTGACATGCTAATTATTAATGACTGTTTTCTATTTTTACAAAAGAAACTCTAATTGTTATATATTTTGCTAGCATATTTCTGCTTAACGTGAATTTTAAAATTATGGATCTCCATTTCTTTTTAAAAAAAAATTCATAACTTGGTCTGTTCATTAATTTAGCCACAATAGTCTCCATTAATTCCCATTAACTAGTGGAATTTGCATGAACTTTTGCTCAGAAAGATTGCTGTGGGCATGGTATTACCAGTAAAGGAGATACATTATAATAAAAACTATCATTTATCAAGTATTTACTAACTACTAGGAATAAAACAAAACACTTGGCATGTACTGTTCTACTCAATCTTTATATACCACTTTATATTTTGGGTTCTTTTTAAATCCTCATTTGATAGAGACTTAACAGTTAAGTGACTTAATGAGATTAAGCAAGGTTAAGTTTCAGACCTGGAAATTCAATATAGATTTGTTGGATTGTTAAACCCAAGAGCTGAAACATTGTACTTTATGGCTCTTCAGTGTAAGTGAAAGGAATTAGAAAATATTCATAAGTAGATATATCAGCCCTTCCACACTATGATAACATTATCTGTGTTAGCACAACACCTAGCAAATACAGACGTCCAGTAATATGAAATGGGTAAATGATTTTTAAAATTATTCTCTTAAAGACAAATACCTCATTACATCACTCATATTTGGAATCCAAAACAAAATTTTTAAATTGAACTCATAGAAAGTAAAGATGGTTGCTGGAGACTGGGGTGGGAGAAATAAAGAAACTGTAGCAGTTAGTCAATGGGCACAACCTTTCAACAATTAGATGAATAAGATCTGAGGATCTAATGTGACTATAGTTAAACTTTGCTATACTGTATAATTGAAATTTCCTTAAGTGTTCTGATCCTCCAAAATATAAATATGTGAGGTAATAGATGCTAATAGATGATGACTTGATAATGAGAATTATTTTACTATAAATGCATATCAAATCACAACATTGCATGCTTTAAATTATAATTTTGTCAATTATATCTCAACAAATCTGGAAAAAATATTTTATAGTCTTATTCACATTATTGAGCTATTCATATTTTTGGAAATGCATGCTCATATTGAGTGGAGAAATAGCAATAAACCTCAAATTTTCAGCCTGCAAATTTGCTGCATTTTCATTTCAGGAAAGTGGAGAGTAAAGTGGCTGGAAATTATTTTCATCAGTTTTGTTACATTCATGCCAGTAGATCTTTTAGTCTAACTCTTCATAAGCAGGTCCAGTCATTGTTATGTTAAAGAAAGGGTTAAGATGGAAAATCAGCGATGGACGTATGAGAGTATTCCCTTCAGGTGTTACTGCCTGGGTCTTTAAACTGAACTGAGATCCTTTGAACGGAATGGTCCCTGGTGCCCTACCTATGAAAAGAGAGATATGTATTTCCGTTTAAAAAGTTAGCCCTGTCTCTTTTTCTATGGCAAGAACAATCTCTTCAATATTCATTTAAAAACCCCTGATCAATTTGGTTTGAACTTTCTCATAAATATGTCCAAATACATTGTACTTACTGCCTTGAAACAAGAGCATTGCTATTATTGAACTGTGGTCTTTAAAAAAATTGGACACCTTTTCCCTGATGATTAATAACCTCAGGTGCCAGAAACAATATAATACTAGATAGTTCCTGAAACTCAGCTGGCAAGCAATTGCTTCAATGGAGTATGATGAGTGAGAAGCCAGGGCTCACCTTGATTCAAAGGTGACCTGTAACTTTGAGCCACCATGCCCAACGGAAAAAAATTCAAAAGCAGATATGGCACCCATAGCCAAATCTATCCTTACAGTAAAGTAAGAAACTGTGTATTTCTAACAATACAGAATGAGAATACAAGGCAAGGCCGTGAAACACTATTTCCTTCATCAATAATCTTTTTAAAGTGGGTTTACAGCAAACATGTAAAATCCAAAAAGATTGATGGTCTTATTTTCTTAAGGTGATTCATTATAAATGAACCTAAAGGCAATTAATGGTACTCCATGACATAGTTACAAGAAATATACCTAAAATCATGTTCATTTTTTCTTAAACAATAAGCCATGGTATAGGATTAAGGGGAGTAGATGGCAAGAATGCAAACATTAACCTAAAGAGCCACACTAAATCTTCCTGTTGACTCAGTCTTGATCATTATAAGCTATTTTACACAGACAGAGGTGTTTCCCCCATCTTCACAATTGGCTATTCTCTTTAGATTACTTTTTAGCTTGTCCATGTCCTCAGAGTAAGATAGTAGTTAAGAAAAAGGTCTCAGAGGCTAGCCTACCTGGATTAAATTCCACCTCAGTGTTTGACTTGAGCAATTTGATCAGCCTCTCTGTGGATGACACCTTCTACAAGGTTATAAAAACAAGTGAATTTTATATGTACAGTATTTAGAATAATTCTTCATACACAGTGTTGTTGTTGCTGGGTGACGGCGGGCAGGGTGGTTGTTATTTCAAATCAGATATAAAGTCATGAATTTTAAAGTCCTAAACCTTCCTTCCATTTGCTTTCATCTTCTAGTATGCTCTAGTTTAGCAGTTTTCAGATCACAAGTCCAGGGAGAGGGTATATGTGAAATCTCCTACAGTGCTTTTGTCAAACACTCATTTTGTTTCCTCTTTCCAAATTATGTGAATCAAAAATTTCAAGAAAGAAAAAATTCTTAGGATACAAATACTGAACTTCATTCAAATATTGAATTTTAAAAAACTCTGGTTAACTTCTGGTTAGCAATAAATGTGATTTGTATTCAAAATGAGTCAAAGCTGTCAAATCAGATCCTTCTTGCGCTTGCAGTCTCTGACTCCTTCTTTCAATGGACCTGTGTGATTAGCCCAGGCCCACCTGAGTAATCATCTTACACTGAGGTCAAGCAATTTGAGACTATAATTACAATAGTAAAATCTCTTCACAGTAGTTCTTAGATGAGTGCTGGTTGAACAGTAAGGGAATGGAAACCTTTGAGGGAGGGAAAAGAAGAGATATCTTTAGAATTCCACCTACCGTAGGACCATTTATTATTTTTTTGAAGCCAAATTTCCACGCAGCAATATGCTGCTCTATAGACTCTGGTCACTGATTTAACAGGCTTTTCCCACAGTGAACCTTTTGACTCTTTTCCAGGATAATTAGTGTGGCAGGGTCAGCACCTGCCCTACCCCAACTGCAGCCTTTTGGAGTATTGCCCTAATTCCAACTCATAGCCCTATCCTAGACACAGTTCATGTGAATCTGGTGAGTGGGTGTGTCTGAGTTAATAAGTTTCCAAAAGTGGGTAGAAAGGAGCAGCTGCAGGCAGAGCCTCATCCCACTTCCTGTCACTATCTTTGTATATTCTGTGTACCTGGATCATTTTCTTTACTATCAGTACAATTTGGTGCCTCTGACCAGAGTTTCTCCTTTTCTTCCCCTCTCCTCCCAGTTGTGCCCAATACTTTTTTTCTCTAAAACAAGCACCCAACATTCCAATGACTGTACAATGATATAAAATATGTGAGGAGACAGAAATCTTCCTATGGATCCTCCCCACTCTTCCTGCTCCTTTGGAGTGTGTGCACATGGGGAAGGACAGTGGATCTGCAGGTAGTCCAGGGGCAAAGATGAATTTACACATCAAAGGAAAATAAGACTCCAGGTATCTTCCTAAACCTCACAGTTCAGAGCAAGAGAATCTAAAATAATCAGCAGGCCTGGGTCCTGCAGAAAAAAACAGGGAAACTAATACAAGAGGGTCCAAAAGAGCCAGTCCCAGGAGTGGGGAATTTGCAAATGATGAGGGGAAGAGGGAATCAGAAATGTCCTTCCTTCCCATCATTGTTTTTTCATCTCTACAAAGATCAGTGTCACACTGAGAAACGTAAATTGAGAGGGCAGACCAGAGTTTTACTTTCAGGAAATATTGTCAATAACTACTATTCCCACAGGAAATGGGCTAGTGTTAGCATATCCTGTGGCCCTAGGATCTCAGGAACTTGTATAAATCTAAAAGACACACCTGGGTGTGGGGCTATTCCATCAGTCTGTCCTCATTAGATCCCAAATCAACCCTACAGTCAAAGCAGTATCAGCCAGTGTGATGAGCAAGCATTTCTTTGAGGATCTCTTTGTCATTTTTATCTTTAATTGATACATAATTTTTCTTATGGCATCTTAGGACTGGGGCAGTAACTTAAAAATTCTGCATACATCCTACCACATCCTAAAAATCTATACCAGGTTTCAGCTTCCCAAGAGGACTTACCTCTATCTGTGTAGAAAATTTCATTTCATTCTCTCCCTCATTGATTGACACCTGGAAACCAAAGGAAAAATAAGGATTCACTATCCAGGTTCAAAAAGTGAAGGGCTAGCATTCCCTGGTGTAGTAGCAGTCCACATATATACATATATCCCAAGGACCCAATTTCATGTCCCATGACCAGTGCAGGAGGGAAGTGGGAAACAGGAGGACCAAGATGAACAACTAAATAAATTATTTTAAGTGGAAGGCAATTTGATTAATTGGTATGCAATGGATAATCTTGGAAAATGATCTGTTTCTTGGTTCCTCTTCATCAAGGTGAATTAAATACTATTGGGGGCTAATTTTGCTTGGTTTATTTATGCCAAACTTATTCATTAAAGGCAAAGATCACTTTTATTTGTGAGAAGGTGAAAAATAACACTAACACCTAACAGCTAGACCTTCATGTTTCTAAGAAAACATGAACAATCCTTACAGAATACAAACAATAATAAGCCAAGGCTGTATTTTGAGATAGTACAAGTCAGAGATAAGAACAGTATGTGATTGTGTCTGAAACTCAAACAGTTACCAGGACACCGTGCAATCACACAAATATTTCAGTATCCATTTGTGCTGACTCACATGAGTGATTATTGCTTCTTGATCAATGAAGAATGACAGCACTTAAATCCCACCACCAATTTAAGTTTCCAAAAATGCTCTCTCACTAACAATATTCAATTCAGAACCAAACCCTGCTTAATATCACCCAGTACAAACCCACAGTCTACAAACTTGCACCATTCCCTCATCAAAATACCCAGTAATTCCTCTTTTATGGCTCTTTCAGCCTATGGTCAATTTGATAAACCTATTTTTTAACCACAGGCGAATCCTTGATGGTCTTTAGTCAATAAGCTCCTTTATATAACTGTTAATCACAACAACTCAGAGTGCTACATTCAAAATATTTACTATCCTAATGCAAAATTATTCTGATGGCAGTCTTTAGGAAATTCCCCATTCCATGCATCATTTCATAAAGGATTTGCTGCAAATTATGAAAGATCTATTTTCCAACTTGTAAGGTTTTTCTGGGCTCCGCGAGGAGAAAAAGTTCAATTAGACAAAAAAGCAGAATAGGTCAGGGCTTTATTGGACTTTGCACACCCGGGCGAAACTCCCAAGTCCACAAAATGAGCCTGGGGAAGTCGCGCACTAGAACAAAGGGGGACCGGCTCTTTAAGCAGAGGAATTTCGCGGGCTTCCCATGTCGCGATTGGGGATTGGCCCTGTGAATCCAGGTGTGGGGGTCGCATCCCTTATTCTGATGTCATCCACCTTTTTCCCGGGCTTGGCCACCCGGCATGCCCGCTGTCCCGTCTTTCTGAGCCAGCCTAACACAACGATGTTTAAAAAATATTTCACATCTTTTTTGCAATATGACCTTAACTTACTCCATTAAGAAGTCAAGTCTAATCTCCCTCTCCTTGAATCTGGACTGTTCTTACTACATTTCTAGTAAGCAATAAAAGACATTGGCAGTAATGCTGTGTGAATGTTGAACCTATAGCTAAAAAGTTTACACAACGTACACCCAGTTCTCTTGCAGTTTTACCCTCCGGATAATCCCTCCTTAGACACATCTTAGAAACCAGTCACTAGTCTGTGAAAGCTCCAAGCCACATGGAGAGTCAAAATTTGGTGATCCGGTTAATAGACTCAGATGAACCCAATTTTCAAGTCATCTCAACCCAGGTACCAAAATACAGGAATACCAAATCATCTAGATGATTCCAGCACTCAACCATTTGAGAGTCTGCTCAACTGAGATTCCAGACATCATGGAGCCTATATCAGATGCCTTATATAAATTTTTGACCCATAAAATCAATGAGCATTTTTTTAAAGTCTATTGTCTTATCCCACTAAAATATTTATCAGTCATTAATTTTGGAATTTGTCAGGGAATAAAAGTCTGATAGGTCTCAAGGACGCATGCCATAAAAACTGAGAGGGAAAAGTTGATGGCAGCTGGAGAAAATTAAACCTTTGTTGTAGTGGTAGGAAGTTTTACAAAACTACCACCTGAGGTAATCTGGAAATTATTCAGTGAATTAATGGATCCAAGAAAATTTCTAGTCAATACATTTTCCAGGCAAAATGTTAACTAGTTTCTTGTAACTGTGTATATAAAACACAAATATTTAAAGCCACACTGAAGAAGGAAAATATTCCCTTTACAAGACCAATTTACAGGTACAATACAGGAGGCAGGACTCACTAGATTCAAGGATGAAATCATACTAATCCCAGTCTTTCTAGAAATCAAAAAGATTCTCAAATTAGGAAATGATTTCAGTACAAAGACAAAACCTAGGTTGTGTTGTTAGATCCTTGTTAAGATTCAGAAAGTGGTGTCTTGTGTGATTGTGAAGTTAGATAAAGTCCTTCCAACAAGCTTAAGATGTTCATGGAAAACTCCTACTGTTAAACAATAGAGTTCCCACAACAGAAAGGAACTGTAACTTAAAGAGATTTGTGATTGTGGCTTTTGTCTGATAGAATTATCATCTATAAATCATAGAATGTACAAAAAAATTAAGAGGTAGGTATGGTTTAAGCACTATTATTTCAAACAGAAAGGTACAGGATAGCACAAAATAGAGATCTTTGAACTTTCAGACTTCTCTGGGCAGGAAACGGGTTCAGAAAGCTACCCAGTTAGAAACGGCCTGATATTTATTAAAAAAAAAAAAAAAAAAAAAATTGGCTCAGAAGGTAAAAGTAAGAGACCACAATGAGGAAGAAAAGCATTTTATTTTATTTAATAATTCATCTTGATTGCTTCCCCTGACCCCAGGTCTTGAACTGGGAATCTTGGGATATATGTGTACTACAAGTGGTGGACTAAGCCACCAGGGTGAAACTTACCTCTTTGTGTGTTAGTGCGCCAATAAAATTATTTGGAACAAACATCCATATACCTACCCCACTAGATTTTCTCATCCATATTTTACTACAAGTTTTTTATCACATGCTTCTATCCTTTTTATTCTGGGATATATTTCAAAGTAAGTTACAGATATCAATATATTTTCCCTAAACATTTCATTACTACCCTAAAGAAGAATATCTGCATTGACAATTTTGAAGATCCAGGCAGTTTTCTTTTTTGTTATAATAATGATATTTATTGTTTCTTTTGTTTACAATGCTATAATCATTTTAGGATATTGAAATTGCATCTCAACCTATATTTCACACCGCACCTACTACCAGAATTCCAATGTCCTTTACCACCTTTCTCCTCTTTCCTTCCCTCCTTCCCTATCATCCCCTAGCAGTCATCATCTTGCGTCCTGTGCATTTTTGCTGGAGTTTATCTGTTTATTTGTTTCATATCATTATTTTCCACATGTGAGTGAAACCGTTCATTTCTCTTTTTCTTTCTTGTTCACTTAACATGATCCTTTCCGGTTCAATCTGGCTACAAAGGGCACAATTTTTGGGTTTTTTTTAGGACTGCATAGAATTCCATTGAGTAGATATACCACAACTTCTTTATCCAGTCATCTGTTGATGGGTAGTTAGGTTGTTTCCATGTCTTAGCTATTGTAAACTGTTTTGCTATGAACATAGGTTGCAGGTATTTTTTCTGATTAGAAACTTTATATCCTCTGGATATATGTCCAAGAGTGGGATTGCTGAAACAAATGTTAGATCCGTCTTTATTTCTTTGAGGAATCGCCATACTGTTTTCCAAAGAGGTTGAACCAATTTGCATTCCCACCAACAGTATAGGAGGACTCTTTTCTTTCTCCACATCCCCTCTACACCTGCTATTTCCACTCTTTTTTGATAAAGACCATTCTCACTAGCATGATGTGGCATCTCAATGTGCTTTGTATTTGTACTTCTCCAATGATGAACGATATAGAACATTTTTTTCACGTGCATGTAGGCCACATGTGTGTCTTCTTTAGACAGGTGTCTATTCAGTCCTTTCACCTATTTTTAAATGGGTAATTTGCCTTTTTATTATAGGTGTGTAAGCTCTTTGTGTATTTTGGAGATTAAGCTCATATCTGATGTATGTTGTGTAAATATATCCCCAGTTTCTTTTGTTTGTTTGTTTTAGTGATGGTTTCTTCTGCTGTGCAGAAGCTTTTCAATTTGATGTAGTCCCAGTTGCTTAGATTTATTTTGACCTCTTTTGTCATAGCTGTTCCTTCTCCAAAGATCTCTTTGAGTTTGAGGTCATGGAGTGTTTTTCCCACATTTTCTTCTAGAGTATTTTATGGTTTCAGGTCTTATGTCCAGGTCTTTGATCAATCTTGAGTTAACTTTTGTGTATTATCCCCACCTCTTTAAATGGGGATATTGATTGCAGTCACCCTATCATTGTGGCTCTCAAGTATACTGGGCTTTAGGGAGGGGAAGCAGGCAGAAAACGACTCTTTGTGTCACAGAAGGGGAAGCACTGCAATTTAAGAAGAGCCACAGTTAAGGAGACATAGCTGTCCTTGAACTAATTTAGCTAATAAGATCTAAGACTTTGAGCTAAAGGCATAATAAAGAAATAATGAAGAAACATTGGGATTTGGAGAAAAATGAGTGCATTTTGTTTATGGGGATTGGGGCATGTGCATTGCTGTGAGCACAAGACAGACAAGGACAGATTGCATTTTCAGAGATGGTCACAAAATCTCCCATCTCAGATGCTCTTTTATTATGATTTTGTCATTCATGCATCAAGAGGTAGAATCTAATCCTCCTCCCATTAAGTCTTGGCTGGCCTTGATGATTTGCTTATAACTAATAGCATGAGGTAGACAGAAGTGACAATGCACAACTCCTGAAGTGAGGTCAGGAAAAGCAATCCAGTTTCCCTGTTGGTCTCCTGGAACACTTGCTGTCTGCACACTCTCAGAATCCCGGTACCAGGATGTGGCAAACTCAAGTAAAGAAAGGTCACGTGTATGTGCTCTGGTTGACAGTCCTAGCTGAACCCAGCTTGGGAGTTATCCTAGCCTTGGCGTCAGATCTATGGGAAGCAATTTCCAGATGAATCCAGCCCAAGCAATCTGAGTCATCCCAGTATTTGAAATCTCCCAGCTGAGGTTTCAATGAGCCATCTGTAGTGTCATGTTTGAGTTCCTGATGCACTGAATCTGTGAACAAAATAAGTTCGGGTAGTTTTGAGACAGGCCACATCTAGAAGTGGTGAGTGCCTTGGCTCCTGGCTTATGGAAAATTTGATCTGCCCACTGCATCTCACAATGTCCAGTCACTTCTTAGTAAAAGGCCACCGACTAAAGCAACTAAACAACTAACTGCCCCATTGTGAAGAGGCCTTTGCTAAGTTCTCTTTTTCCACTGAAATCATTAACTTCTGCTTGTGGTGACTATTTGTGCCTCCATTTTGATCACCCTAGTTCTCATCCTCTCTAAAAATGTTAATATCACTGCAGGAGGTGAGCACTTAGCAAGAGAGATTGTATCTTGCTGACTGGCTCCTATCAGCCAACGCCCCCTCACAAGATATAAGACATAAGATGCAACACAAAGTTACCCTGAAAATCATTAATTGGTTGAAAAATGCTTTAAAGGATCAGCTCAAGACTACCTAGAGAGCAGCTGAGAGCTCTGACCTCTGGCTGGCTCACCCATGTGTGCATCCTTTGCATATCCCAATGAAGTTCTTGTCCAAGTCATTGTTTGGTTATTGGCTGATTTCTATAACCAGCCACCAAAGAAATCACAAGATCCCTTGGCTGGCCCATTAGTCTGTTACATTTTGTTGCAAAGAAATAGAAAAATTTAACAGACAGATTAGACATTGCACTGTCGAATATGTTATCCACCGTGCACATGTAGCTATTTCTTTCTCTAGGGTCAAATTTCTCATGCTTTCTGGACCAGGAAACTCACCCTACCCCACAACCTTTCTAGGAAGCTAACACCATATACCAAGTGCTCAAAATCCCCATGTGGTTAACAGAAACATATTAAACATCAAAGATGCACCTTCATCAACGCTGGAGGTATAGTGCAGAGTGCGATTAGAGCATACAGAGTTTTTCCGTGGTTTAACAAGGAATACAAACTGTTCTCATGATTGTAGGCAGGCAATGTATATGAATTAAATAGATTTTGCCTAACGAACAGAACAAATGACAGATTATATGCCCTAATTCATGATTCAGATTTGTAAATCCTTGTGGGACAAACAAAACATATAAAATAGGTACATACAGCCAAAAGTCTGTTAGCTTTTGAACTTTAGTTTATATAAGCAATGGCATAGTAGAATATGAGAAGTCAGTACCATCCTTGGAAATCTGGGGAAAATGATAATAATTGATTTAAAAACTTTGTAGAATGTTAATGATTGTACAGGTCTTTCTTTCTTATATAAAGTAGTTTTACCATTAAATTATTCCACCTTTAATTAAATATGTTCATTACACCTGCAAAATAATTTCACGTAAGAAAAAAGAGAAATTCATCAAGACACATTAAATTAAAATTTTTAATGCCAAAATCAATCAAATTTTGAATTGAAAGAATCTGAGAGAACTTTAAACCCAATCTATTTATTTTATTCCTGAGCAGAATGATAGCCAGAGAAGTTAAGTGCCTTGTCCAATATCAAACAGACAACTATTAGCAGGACCACTAGGGGTCTGCTATTTGCAAACATCTGTGAAACAAGAGATGACTCATCTGATCATTAAAGACACTTGCCCATTTCTATCCCAACCCTACCACAACAAATTTACACTGAAATGGGTTTCAATAGAAAGTGTTTTTTTTACATTTTAAAAAAAAGACATTTCAGGGCCCTAACAAATCCCCAAGACTAAAATTTTTAAATCAAACAGAACTATGCCATATTATCACAATGAGCTTTCCGAAATAAAAGACACTCAAAATAACCCTGATGTTTGAAGTCTTTCTGTAGTCCCCAGTATGCTTGTGGCACTTTGTGGCTCAAAACCTATATACACCTATAAGCTCACTTATTTTCCTTAGCTTTCTACATGCAGTTACTGCATAGCTGCCTCAAGAAATCTGACAGTGACTTCGCTTTTATGGTAATGTTTGATTCTCTTGTCACCATTCCCAACATGACGCAATTCTGTCAGCAAAAAATTAGAACACAAAGAATATATAAAAATTATAGGAAGTTAATGTATGTTACGTTTCAGCTGCAAGATATTTAATGCTGTCTTTTACCTATAAGAGCAAACACACACACACACACACACACACACACACACACACACACACACACCCTATTCCTTTGGCATAGCCTTTTCAAATGGTAAAATGTTTCACATGCTAATTAAGCCTCTGTTAGGGGCCTGACCTTCAGTCATGAGGTGCTTATTAAACTGCTTTGGTCTCAGCCTCTGACTGTGATAGAACTATCTAAAAATTTTACTTAAATGCTAATAAGAAGACATTTTAGCTGAGAACTTTCATGTTACATGTGCACTATGGATTGGAGATTCTCAATACATAATTAACAGGCTTGGTTTGTTTTTGTGGGGTGTTTTTCCCCCACATAGCCCCTCTCCCCACAAACCACATTGAAACTATTTTGCTTTCTTTAGTATCAGTTTTAACTAAGTGTTAAGTATATATGACTCTTTCTATTATATCTAGTAAGTTTATTTAATTTTTTTAATTACATAGAGGCATACACAACCTAAGAATTTTTAGAATTTAGGCTGAATAATCAAAAAACAGATTTTTTAATACTCTTGACTCTGAAAAAGATCAAGATCAAATGGCCATATTTAATAACACTGAAATTTTCCAAATAAGAAAAAAATGCATATCGACAACAATTCACTATAAAATCATGACATTGTATTCAGGGTGCTTTTTTATTATGTTCTAATGACCATCTATTTCAGAACCACCACAGGTTACTTCTGATTTTCAAATACAGATTTTGGAGTACACTAAATTTATTCTTTCCTAGAAGTCACATTTCAATAACTTCTGTAACTGACTGTCAAGGTAACAAGTTTCCACATCCCTGAGTTTCCTCTTGGACTGGTTTAGCAAACAAATTAACATCAGACAAATTAGTGGGAGAAAAAGAACCAATTTAGTTATAACTGTTTGGAGAGTTTACATGGCTATAAATTCTAAAGTAAATGGACAAACTGAGGACTTATATCCTGAGCTAAGGAATGGGATCAGGGTCTGAAGCATCAAAAGAGAGGAGGGAGTTTTCACAAAACAAGGAAATGATTTCAGTGACAAAACTCTACCTGTAGATGTTGGCTCTGCCTTAAGAGAGGTTTTCTGGTAAAAATGTTCTTTCTTGAGATGACCTAAATCTAGGTAATCTTCATTCTTTAAAGTAGTGATAACCATTTCTCAGAGAGACCCATAGAGACTTCATTGACCTTAACTACAAAAATGCCAAGGCAACACATTTTGGACAAACCTATCTGGACATTCTGAGGAGGCTTATTCTACAATTCAATATACAATTTCTGAATGTCTCTTTTGTAGAAGAGTAACGGAGAACTGTTTTCCTACATCCTCAAGTAAATTTAATCTTTGTAGTTAGGATTTGCCTTTGAGTTAGAATTTGCTTTTGAGTAAAAATTAATAGTTTTACTATAATAATGGGAACTGGTCTATCAGGTTACTATAGACATAATAATTTAATAAGTATTATTAACAAATGCAATTTCATTAAAGTCTTCAGTCATATAATGTACGAACTTGTCCATTTCTATCTTCAGCCACAAGCACAAAAGCAGAAAAAGAATAGAACTAGCTTTATTCATATATTATCCAAGCCAAACTTACAAATTTATTAAAAGAATTTCCAAAGATGTTTTGAGAAGAATAGACTCTACAACATACAAGTTAATTAAGTGGGCTTCAGTAAATTATGAAAAGGATTTGTCTTTAGAGACTATGTAGTACAAAGGTTTACTAGTAAGATATACCAGTGGTGGAACAGAGTGGAGGGTGCATGGTTTGGCCAGCTACCTCCCTACTGAAATACTGCAGAACTCAATTAAATTCAACTGCATTTGTGAATGACATGCTTTATTAATGTGCTTCCAGTAAATGTTTGCTCTTGACAATCCTAATACAGTTTACTGAAAGGAAAACCCCTACTGCCTGCCACCTCCACCCCTGCTGCAAATGTCCTATTTCACAAAGGGCTAATTTTGATTCTCTGCAAACTATTATTGCTACCCCAGCCCTAGCCTAAAGAAACATGTTTGCTATTACCTACAAAAAAAGGAAGTATTTCAAAATAAATATCTATAAAATAATTGTAGCTAGTAAGTGGGAATTTTTATACAAATTAGCATATTTCAAGTGCTTAAAATTAATAAAATTAACTTTATATCAAGAAATAATGAAATCAGCAAGTTACAAAATATTATAATGTGATTTTAATAGTAAGAAATTAGAAAATATCTGCCTCATCAACTTCAGCTCCCAACTAACAAGTCATTGCCTATAGTCATCATAAGCACAGAAGAACATCACACAAAGTTAGATAAATGTATTAACAGATTAAATTATGAGCATTTGTTTTATTGGTTTCTATCAATAAATTAAATATTGGAAAATTTAGTCCTACTCAGTTGGATGCAGTTTTAATTGAAAAGGGATACATGGCCAAGGAGTGGCTCATCTAAACTGGCAAGTTTTGATTTAACAGAACTGTAAATGATTGTAATTTATCACCCTCAGGAGGCTTTTAATAAAAGAAAATCTTTATGTAAGAAAATTTGCTTCTCATATTGACTAATTTCTTCCTAGAGTTGAAAGTAGAGAAAGAATAGAAGAAGTTTCCCTGTCTCTGTGGGTTGGGCTGCTAATCAGATTGCTCTTTCCATATAACAAAGCACAATCAGGTCCCACTGAGCTGCCCAGCAGTTCTAAGGAGAGGCTACATTTTCTACATTATAACTTCACACATAGAATGGACCATTGGGAGGTAGGGGCAATGGTAGTTGTTCTTCATAATCCTAGAGTCAAATTCTCAGTCATGAAGGAATCAGATATGTACATGACAAGGAAAATGAGCACATGGTTCAGAGTTCCATCTGGTTACCAAAAATAAGAGAAGCATTCACACACCCCGGCAATTCCTCTTGCTTCCTGGGGACTTTATGTTCTTATCCAGAAACAAATTCCCATCATTAAGAATGAAGGAAAAACCTCCCTAACATTAAGATACATGTCTCTAACATGTATAGATAAGCCTTCTCAATATATCCAGAACAGGCTTTTACTTATGTGTCACCTAGGCATGTGAGCTAAGGTCAACCAAGGTCCTGCAGGCTTTAAGAGAAACCACTGCCATTACCTTGGCCACCTAAAAGAATAAAGATTCCATAGATTTAGGCTCATGTATAGAAATAACTCTTTATTGGAGAAACCTTTCAAAATGGCAGGTGTCTAATTACAGAGCATTTGGTTTTGTCATATGGGTCGCCTTCTCCTTGTCATACTTGTCTAACTTCTTTCTCCTTGATTCCCAAGTCCCCATCCCACTTCTTAGCTCAAGAATAAAGACCTGGCACATCCTGGTAGAGTAGCCATTAGGTCAATCACCTCCAAAGGTAGTGATTGTGACACAAGTCACATACTCGTGCTCAGTCCTGGAGGGGGATGCAAGCCATGTGAACAACTAATGGAAAAATAAAGTGCTTCTTCCTCCTCTCTCTTCCCGTCTACTTGTCTACTGCTGCCTTCATTCCTGCCTTTACCTTTTCTTAAAAAAAAAGAATAAAAGCTCTCAGTCTGTCCTATTTACAACAGAATTTATAGCCATGCAAATTCTCTATACCTATGTAATTAACATTTTTATTTTCTCACATTATTCTGTCTGATACAATTTGTGTGTTCTGCTAACCCAAGAAAAACCTAGAGGGATAAAGGAAAGTTTTTCATTTACTCCTATAGAAGGATAAAGACTTTTAAGACATCTATTGTTTGTTGGAGAGCAATGCTACAGAAATGAAATAATCTCATGTCCAAAAAACTTGAATATGTTCAGATCTCAGTGATTCCATTGGTACTCAATAATTTCAGGATCTATCCAGATACATAGCAAGTACATAATGACTTAACACTAATTTATGTACCATGGCTATGCACTATTCCTTTAATCATCCTTATATGTTTGGGGATAAATCAAAATTATATTGGCATTTCACACTGTGGTAGGTAGCAACAACAACCAAATGGCCATAATTTCTCCCATCCCTATAAACACACCATTTTGTGATGTGAATTTCTTGTTATCTCTCCACCTCTTGAATCTGAGCAGGATTTGTGACTGGCTTTAATCAATATAATGTGGCAGAAATGACTTTTGTGAAAGCTCCAAGTGTAGGTTCAGGCTCTGTCACAGACTCTTGTCTGGAATTCCACTTCAAGACAACCATGTGAAGAAGCCAGAGGGGAACTCTCTGAGGATAAGAGATGATGTGGAAAAATAAAGCCAGTCACAAACTGGCACAAACCACCAGACAAGGGAGTGAGATAATTTTGAACTGTGTATCCCAGTTAAGACAAGAGATGATTGCAGGTCTGTATTGACTGCAGATTAAACCAATAGAAGAACCGTCTGCTAATTGCTAAAATGAAAGAATCATGAGCAGATAAAATGCATGTTGCTTTAAACTGGTTTAAAAAATTGTTGCCTCTCAATTATTGCAATCATTTTCTAAAATTTAGCATAACTGAGCACTATTCACAATAGTCAAAATATGGAAACCACCCAAATGTCCTTCAGGGACTGAATGGATAGACAAAATGTAGCATATCCACACAGTGGCATGAAGTACTGATTCATGTGAGTGACATCAAAAGCATGATGAGAAATGAAAAAGCCAGGCACAACAGGTATTTTATTGTATGATTCTAGTTATTCTATTTATATGAAATACCCTGAATAGGTAAATCCATAGAGATAGAAAGTGTAGTAATAGTTTCTCAAGTGGGGTGTGGGGGAATGGGATGGGATGGAATGGGATGTGACTAAAAGTTACAGTATCTCTTTGCATGTTTTGAAACTACATAAAGGTAAATCTTGCACAACTTCATGAATAATCTAAATATCACTGAAATATACATGTTAAAATGACTAATTTGATGTTATATGAAATTGCTCAATAAAAATTATCTTAAAGTTAAAAGTTACTCCACTAATATTTGATTAAACTTACTTAAGTTTTGAAAACATTTCTGAAACCAAAAGAACTAAAACAACAATTTCTTTTTTATTTTTTTAAGGAGCAGCACAGGCAGTAATAAAGACAAGTGGGCAAGTGGCAGCAAGAGAGAAGAAGTATTTCACTAATTTTTATTTAGTTGTTCATGCTAGTTGTTTCCTAAGACTCCAGAACATGATCCTGGGTCCTTGGAATATATGTGAACTGCACTGGCCAGAGGCAGTGAATCAAACTACTACTCCAGCAGGACACCCCCCACAAAATGATAATCTGATATCTAATTTATTATAGAATCTAAATGATCCAACATTACAAGTCATAAAAATGAATATATTTAATTAAATAAAATGACTCAAACTATCTGATACAATTATTGTTTAATGTCAGTTCAATAGACACCTTCATTTTAAGTATATGGAATGTGACCACCACTTCATCCAAACTACATATTCTCCTACATTTTGGGGGCATTATAATCAAAATGGTATATATACAATCAGGCATCATTCTATTTCTATATACAGGTTTGTGATTGGTAAAACACCTACTGTTGAATTTTTCTTTTCATGTCACTAACAGAAGCAATACAGAAACTTCCAGAGATACTGGCACACCTCAATCTTCAATCTTCAACGCCATCAAACAAGAAATGTAGAAAATGATTGATTTAATGCAACAACTAAATATTAAATGCCTAGCCAAATTCAAAGTAAGGAAACTCCAAATTATGGAAATAAACATGGAATTTGAAACCAGAGCAGTAAGTAGCGGTGGAAGCAGTAGACATATATCTTAGGAGCTAGGGTTTCACCATCCAACGAAGGACAACTTTTAAAACTATAGGACAATTATTGGTGGAGAGCTAGAAATGCTACTTACATAAACAAAGGATCAAAAAGGCACTATCCCTCCCTAAACCAATAACTAAGACAATTTGTCCACTGATCCAAGGTCTTTAGCTGGAAGTAGATCTGCCTGAGCTTTTGATGAAAAGTCAGTCTTGAAATTTCAAAATACCAAATTTGCCCTGTGTGAAATGTGGAGTCCAAATTCCTATCACATTTTTACTACCCACAAAGTATGAAAACTCAAGCAGAAAAACTAATATTCAAATTATATCCATACTCCAGGGTACACACTTATCTGCCACAAAAGAAAATTCCCACTGAAGTTGAGCTCATAGATAAAATTTAAAAAGAACTAAAGGAAACCCAATGGTACAAAAGCTAGTCAACTATGTAGTAAGTGGAACAAATGCATCTACAATGGTAAATATAGAATATAAGAGTGAAAAGGTAATTTTCTCCTACTCTTCTGGATTCTTCTGAGCTAGTCAAGCAATCAAATTAACATCAGACAGATTAAAAGGATAAAAGAACAAGTTTAATTAGATAACCTATAAGAACTTACATGAATGTAGATTCTAAAGCCACTGGGGAAAAATGAGGCTACATATACCCTGAGCTGTGAAATGGGATAGGGACCTAAAAGCTTCAGAAAGAGAAAAGAGGTATTCAATGAGTCCTCATAAAAGGAAGACAAAATGCTACTCAGTTAGATGTTTTTTCTGCTCTAGATGATAGACAGATAGATAGAAACTGATTTCTGACTTTAAGAAAGTCCTAATTCTGAGTAATACCCCTGATTTTTATTCTAGTTAAGAGAGTGGTAGAATTTCCTGTTGAGACTGAGTGGCTTTGACTGACCTCAGCTCAAAATAATTCACATGCTAAAGTGACATATATTGGGAAAGCTTGTTCTAAATATCTTGGAGAGGCCTATCCTTTGGGAACAAATAGGAAAAAAAATCTTTAAAATAAGAATACTTTAACTAATCAAAGAAGTAAAGGAATATATTCAAAAGTCAAAAGCAAAATATAAAAAATAAGCAAATTTGGGGAAAAGAGTGAAATTCTAAAGTTGAAAAAGAGTCTAATGTTTTTTCAAAGCTAATACAATGGTTAATTATTTGGGCTAGGCCATTTTTAAGAGAAATATAATGATTTTTGAAACAGAAAGCTGAAATAGAATATCAATACAGGAACAAAGTAGGGATGTTTTAAGTCTAAATATTACTGATAAAATATAGGACAATCTGACCTTAAAGAATATCGTGGTATCAAGATACAGACTAGCTGGCTACTTTATAATAACCTATTAATCCAAATAGTCTGAGGAGAAAGCACTGTGAAGGGCACACTACTGCCTGAGTGCTGCATTTCAAGTTCAACTTGGTGTCACCAGTCTGTCTCATTATTCAGGTTCCAGAAAAAAACTTCCCACTACTTTCCCTCTTCTCATTTTAGCTATGCTATTAGTCTCTATCTTGCTACTTCTTAATAGATTCCAAATCTGTAGATCTGAGTCACAACTTCACAGTCATCGAGTAGCCTCCCCTTAAGTTTGCTTGGAAGGACAGACTTCCCTAAATGTGTCCATGAAAGTTGAGTTTTGAGGTTAGATTTCATAAAAAACAGGTTTAGCTCCCTACAGTTCTCAGTTTCATCTTACACAGACTGTTAATGTCTTACTTCAAATTTGAATCAGCTGCTATTTCTCTCTACCTCACTTTATCACTCTCTGAGTAACACTCAAATTTTCTACCTGGGCTTCCTTCTCTTTGAAAAAAATTCTGTGCTCAATAACCTACTTAAGAAATCTCTGGGAGTTGGGTGGGGAAAAGGATCAGGAGGTGGGGTCTTTGTCATTTGCAAAACTGACAAAACATAAAACGTTGCAAAATTTGGAGTCACATAGTCTCCAGAGGAAAAATGGGGCTGCAGATTTGAAGAGCAAACTGAAGGAAGCCAAGAGACAATATCTGGCATCTGGCATCTGTCAGTCTGCCTGCCAAGAGGAGACAGAGAGCCATTATGCAAGATTATAGGATCAAAAGGACTGAATTCTTCTTATCTGGAGCCATTCAGAAAATATTAGTGGCACCAGGGAAGTAATCAAAACCCATCATCTTAATAAAGATGACTAGGATCAAACAAGAGTAGATAGCCACCTAGTAGGCATGCCCCCAGAGTGATTTTGTTTGATAATATACAAATAATTAATGCATTTCAACAATTTCAGTGATCCAGACACATATGGTTGAGGGAGAATGGGGAGTAGTAGGTATGTTGGATATATATGGATATTGTTCATGATGGGGTTTTGGTAGGAGAACTTGAGTTCAAAATTCAGTGTTCCAGATAACTGTGGTCAATCAGATAACACAATTGAGCTAAATTATACTCATTTATCAAGCAGAATCTAGTTTCTAATCTGATAAAGTAGAAAAAATACATCTAGCAAGTAAATGTAACTTGATAGAATGTCACTGAAAAATTTAAGGAAAGAAAAAGTATGATCAATTGGAAAAGTATGGTCAATATGGATAATTATGAGAAATGAAAACATCCCTTATAGTTTGTTTTTGAGGTTTCAAAATGACCTCCATATGCTTTCTCCTTCAGTCCTCAAGTAATCTTGTGAGGTGAATCGTCTCATTTTACAGGTAAGGGAACTAGGGGTTAGAAATTTTCTGATAGGGAAGAAATTGGTAGATTTAGCAATTGACTGGGAAGAAAATTGTAACTTTAAGAAACAATAAGACTTTATCTACATCAGATACTCTGTACAAGTTATTAGAAATAGGAGGATGGAGAAGAGGAAATATTCTGAAATGTATTATTATTCTCCAATTCAATCAGGTCTTTTCAATGTTGTCCTATAAATGAGTAAGATACGGTCGAAGCAAAATATAAGTGTTTGAGGGTCTTTTTGGTTTTTTTAAGGAAAGGTGCAGGCAGGAATGAAGGTAAGCAGGAAGGGAGGAAGAGAGAGAGGAGGTATCTTTAATTTTATTTAGTTGTTTGCACTTGTTGTTTTCCCCCAGACCTGGCACTAAACCCAGAGATATATGGCTTGTTCCTTTGGCAGCAATTGACCCAACTACTGTCCCACCAGGGCACACTTTGAGGTTTTATTAGAACTACAGTGCTGGAGACACTTAAGAAGGCTTGAATTGCACTCCAAGCTTTCTAAGTGGGCACAGCACATAAAAGGCAGGATAGTTGGCTATGCAAATTAGGGTAAGAAGTATACCAAGTTCTAATTCACTGTTCATTTTTCAAATTAGCCTGGAAATCAGTAGAGTTCCAGTTGGTGCAACAACAGGTAAACCATGTGAAAAGTTAGTTGAGCAATTTAGTGGCTGTCTTGCAGCTACCTGGCTTTGTTTCAGCTCCTTCCTGAGGTAGCTGTATATGAACATTCCTGGATGTGCCCAGGGGTCTTGTTCTCAACAAGCTCCTAGCTCTTTTTTTTGTTGCCCAGACTTAAAAGACTCCAAAATATTTATTTCTTGTTGGCACATATTGTCACCTCAACAGCGATGTCAACATTGTGTTTTAAAATAATAGGAAGGTACCTACCATCCTCTATCTCTTTCTGCTGATTTCATTTTTTTTTTGGTGTCTGCAACCTTCTGACTTACTTTTTGTTTTCCATGGGAATTTGTCTACATTGTCGATAGCTCTAGTAGCTAGAACAATGTTGGAGGATATAGATAAATATGTGTTAAATGGATGAATGAATGACTTAAAGGCTACTATGTGACAAGTGTTTTTTAAGCAATTTGTGGGTCCTACCATCCAAAGTAACCAGATATCTGAACCAAAAAGAGAAGACATGCCAGGGATTAAAAGTTTAGTTCTGAATGTAGCTTAACTATTCCAATAGCTACAACTGTTCTAATCATGTTTAAACAAAGTACTCATGGGTCTGTTTAATATGTGGTGTGAGAGGGGAGGGTTCAGTGTTTTATAGTATATTTGTGGTGGTACATTGTTCTGCAAATGCTCACATTGTTCAGACTATTCCCTTCTCTAAATGATTTTCAAGAGGAAGGTAATGCAAAAGTAAAAATAAAGTCTTATTTTTATTGACTCTGAAATTATATCTGATACTGAAAGTAGAGACATTAACCACTGAGAATTAATGACTGAACTTTTGCTCAGTAGACTAGAAATTTAAAACGTACTATGGTGTTACTAGAACAAGCACAAATTTAGAAGACCTATTTAGAAGACCCTGAGATCTATTAATAATAAATGTGCAAATTGAGCAACTCTCTGTAATCATGATAAACTATACCTAAATGATATCTTTCCAATAAAAAGATCTTGAAAACCTGAAAGGATTATTTACACCAATAAAGTGTGTGCTTATTCATTTGGAGAAGAGCAGAATAGGTACATTGTATCAATATTTGCATTTATGATAGAATTCAGAGTGGATTTGATTCAAAGGAGAGAATCAATAAATTAGAAAAATTTAGATTTGAACATTTTTAAGTCTGACATCTGTTTTTCACACTTATCAAGAAGATCAGTTTCAGGAAGATCCAGAGACTCTTATTGTTGGTGAGTATATTCAACTACCCACAACTCTGCATGTTACAGAGTAACCCAGAAAGTGTCTATTTCTTGACTTCTCACCCAGTTCTAGAGAATCTCTCTGAAAGATGTCCAAGCAACCATGAAACGATCCTGGTCTCTGTTTAACGGTGGAAAAGAGGCTTAAGAGCATGGTCTTCACACAGCTAGCAGCACTTGTCAAACAATGTTTAGAAAAAACCCTTCTCTTGTGAAGGCAAGATGAAACAAGTGATGTTACCCACTCTTAAGGAAGTAGGGAACATGAGGGCACAGTCAACAACTGTCACCCCATATCAGCAGCAAGTCATGCAGAGCAATGAGTCACGATACAGACTTCATTTGTTTTGTGTGCTTTGACTCTCTGGATAGAAGATAAATTTACAAAAAATAAAAAGTGGGTCATCAAGGGCTACTATGTTATGTCACAAATTATATCTATAGTTACCTTTATTGTTTTAGAAATTAGGTTCCTAAGAAGAGTGGCATGTTTCTTTCTTTCTTTCCACTATATAACCTCTATCCTTTTATTCCATGTATATATGTATATTGCATATATGTGTGTATATATATGTATATATAGAAATGTACAATATATCTTATTTATATCTAGTAGCTTTTATGAAACGAGAATTATTTTGTGGGGTTTTTTTGACAAATAATATTTGGGAGAGGTTGTCAGAGTGAAACTAAAGTAAGTAATTTTGTCAATCAAGTCCTAATAATCCTCAGCATACTAGTTGCCATTTGTCCTGCCAGGCCCTGTGTTTGTGCATTTCCAGCCTTTCCTCCTATTTAATCCTTATGAAGTTGGTACTGTTACTATATCCATCATGTTGACTAAGGTGACTTTAAGATCCCACCCCTTCCTGCTTGACTAAACTTTAAGACAGATTTCTTCCTGACTCTCAGTCCCAGGGCCTCTCTTTTCTCAGAACATTTACTTCAGAAAACTTATAAGTTCTTTCTCTCCTATTTGAGATGTAAATCTCACAAGGATCTGAGAGCCATTTCTGTGAAATCTAATTATTAAAAAGAATAGTACCACTGTCTTCCACTCTTGTGGGAGTGTAGGAACCTAACTTCTGTGTCAACTAGTAAACATAGATGGCCTAATCACTTTGACCAACCTCTTTTTTAACACCCTCCAGTACTTTTCCACTAGCTCACATCAACACTTAATAAACCTCTGCCCCTGTTGCAATAATCTTCATCTGTATTACAATAACCTCTAATAAAGAATTTTTTGTTTTTTCGGTGACAGTTCAGATGAAGAAACAAGCTCTATAAGTTGTCTTTAACTTGCTTATTATCACCAACTTAGCTTTGGGGCGAGGACCAATTCTTACTATAAAAAAGACCAAAGAGGATACCCAGAAGAAACTTTCAAGTCCCCTATCCACCACAAGAAAAACTTATATTTCTCCTGTGAGAATGACCTAAATCAAAAATTCTAGAAATGACAAGTGTAGTCAAGGGTGTGGAGACAAGGAAACCATCATATACTGTTGGTGGAAATGTAAACTGCCATAGCCACTTTGGAAAACAGTATGGAGATGCCTCAAAAGGTTTTTTAAAAACCTGATGATCTGGTAATTCTATATCTAGGTATCTATCTGAAGAATATGAAAACACTAATTCAAAAAGATATGTGCACAACTATGTTTATTGCAGCATTGTTTACAATAGCCAAGAAATGAGAATAACCTAAGTACCTATCAGTGGATGAGCGGGTAAAGATGTGGTGTATATACACAATGGAATACAACATAGTTGTTAGAAAAAGATAAAACCTTGCCATTTGTGACAATGTGGATAAGGCAATTGAAAGTGATAAATACTGGATTAGCCATTCCTAGAGACAGACCTGGTCACCACTCAGTTATTCTGCTGCGCCCAGAGACATGAGGAATTCTCTCTCTCTCATTCTCTCTCTCTCTCTCTCTCTCTCTCTCTCTCTCTCTCTCTCTCTCTCTCTCTCTCTCTCTCTCTCTCTCTCTCTCTCTCTCTCTCTCTCTCTCTCTCTCTCTCTCTCTCTCTCTCTCTCTCTCTCTCTCTCTCTCTCTCTCTCTCTC